>CM038796.1:4881973-5462554 GCA_021764765.1 Vicia sativa | reverse complement strand
AACTGTGAAAATTGAATGAATATAAATCTAAGATAATCATTGAATTTGAAGAATATAAATCTTAAAAATTTGATGAAATTTGAAGTAAATATAAATTTTAAAAATATTGATGGAAATTGAATGAATATAAGTCTTCAAAAAATCTAGTGAAAATGAAGTGAATATAAATCTTAGAAAATCATGAAATTTGAAGTGAATATATAAGTCTTCAAAATCTAATGAAATTTGAAGTGAATATAAGTCTTTAGAAAATCCGATGAAATTTGAAGTGAATATAAGTCTCAAAAATCTTGTGAAATTGAAGTGAATATAACCATGAAAATCCATGAAATTTGAAGTGAATATAATTTTAAGAAAATCGATGGAATGGAATATAAGTCTTCGAAAATCGATGAAATTTGAAGTGAATATAAGTCTTCAGAAAATCATGAAATTTAAGTGAATATATAAGTCTTATAAAAATCTCGTGAAAATCAAGTGAATATAAGTCTTCGAAAATATGATGAAATCTTAAAATGTCTCGTAAAATCCGAATATCATGAAATAAATCTTATGATAATCCGATGAAATTTGAAGTGAATATAAGTCTTTAGAAAATTGATGAAATTCTATGAATATAAGTCTTGAAATCCATGAAATTTGGTAAATATATCTCGTAAATTTGAAATGAAGAATATAAGTCTTCAGAAAATCAGTGAAAATGAAGTGAATATAAATCTAAGAAAATGATGAAATTAAGTGAATATAAATCTTAAAATTTGATGAAATTTGAAGTAAATATAAATTTCAAAAATATTGATGAAATTGAAGTGAATATAAGTCTCAAAGAAATCTAGTGAAAATCATGAATATAAATCTTAGAAATCTGATGAAATTTGAAGTGAATATGTTTTAAAACGATGAAATTTAGTGAATATAAGTCTTAGAAAATCTGATGAAATTTGAAGTGAATATAAGTCTCAAAATCTGTGAAAATAAGTGAATATAAATCTTAAGATAATCTGATGAAATTTGAAGTGAATATAAGTCTCGTAAAATATGATGAAATTTGAAGTGAATATAAGTCTTCAGAAAATCTGATGAAATTTGAAGTGAATATAAGTCTCTTAAAAATTTGATGAAATTTGAAGTGAATATAAGTCTCAAAAATCTGATGAAATTTGAAGTGAATATAAATCTTAAAAATCATGAAATTGAAGTGAATATAAGTCTTAAAAATATGATGAAATTTAAGAAATATAAGTCTTCAGAAAATCTGTGAATTTGAAGTGAATATAAATCTTAAGATAACTGATGAAATTTGAAGTGAATATAAGTCTTAGAAAACGATGAAATTGAAGTGAATATAAGTCCTTGAAAATCTATGAAATTGAAGTGAATATAAGTCTTCTAAAATCTAGTAAAATCATGAATATAAGTCTCAGAAAATCTGGTGAAATTAGTGAAATAAATCTTAAGATAATCTGATGAAATTTGAATGAATATAAATCTTAAAAATTTGATGAAATTTGAAGTAAAATATAAATTTCAAAATATTGAGGAATGAACATAATATAAAAACTAGTGAAAATCATGAAATAAAAATCTGAAAATCGGATGAAATTTAATGAATATAAAAGAAAATCTAATGAAATTTGAATGAATATAAATCTTTAGAAAACTGAAATTGAAGTGAATATAAGTCTTCAAAAATCTGTGAAAATTGAAGGAATATAAATCTTAAGATAACTATGAAATTGAAGTGAATATAAGTCTCAGAAAATATATGAAATTTAAGTGAATATAAGTCTCAAAAATCTGATGAAATCTTATAAGTCTTCAAAATTTGATGAAATTTGAAGTGAATATAAGTCTCAAAAATCCATGAAATTTAAGGAATATAAGTCTATAAAATCATGAAAATTTAGTGAATATAAGTCTTAAGAAATGATGAAATTTAAGAAAATATAATCTTCTAAAACTGTGAAATTGAAGTGAATATAAATCTAAGAAAATCAATGAAATTGAAGTGAATATAAGTCTAAAAACTTAAATTTAAGTGAATATCTTCATAAAACTGATTATTTAGTGAATATAAGTCCTAAAATCTGTGAAATTGAAGGAATATAACTTCAAATCAGAAATTCATGAAATATAAATCTTAAGATAATCTGATGAATTAAGTGAATATAACCAAAAATTTGATGAAATTTGAAGTGAATATAAATTTTAAAATATTGATGAAATGAAGTGAATATAAGTCTTCAAGAAATCTAGTGAAAATTGAAGTGAATATAAATCTATGAAAATCCTATGAAATTTGAAGTGAATATAAGTCTTCTAAAAATCTAATGAAATTCATGGATATAAGTCTTAGAAAATCGATGAAATTGAAGTGAATATAAGTCTTCAAAATCTGTGAAATCATGAATATAAATCTTAAGATAACTATGAAATTTGAAGTAAATAAGTCTCGTAAAATCATGAAATTTGAAGTGAATATAAGTCTTTAGAAAATGGTGAAATTTGAAGTGAATATAAGTCTTCACAAAATGATGAAATTTAAGTGAATATGTCTTCATATAATCATAAAATGAAGTGAATATAAGTCTTCGAAATATGATGAAATTTTAAGAATATAAGTCTTCTAAAACTGTGAATATTGAAGTGACATAAATCTTAAGATAAATTGATGAAATGAAGTGAATATAAGTCTTAGAAAATTTATGGAATTGAATGAATATAAGTAACCATGAAATTTGAAGTGAAATATATTCTAAATCTAAGAAATTAGAATATAAATCTTAAGATAACTGATGAAATTTAATGAATAAATCTAAAAATTTGATGAAATTTAGAAGTTATAAATTTTAAAATATTGATGAAATTGAATGAATATAAGTCTTCAAAATCTAGTGAAAATGAAGTGAATATAAATCTAGAATCCTATGAAATTTAGTGAATATAAGTCTGTAAAATCTAATGAAATTTGAAGTGAATATGTCTTTAGAAAACTGATGAATGAATATAAGTCTTCAAAATCTTGGAAAATTGAAGTGAATATAATCTAAGATAATCATGAAATTTGAAGTGAATATAAGTCTTTCAAAAATCTATGAAATTTGAAGTGAATATAAGTCTCAAAAATCAAGGAAATTTGAAGTGAATATAAGTCTTCTAAAATTGATGAAATTTGAATATAAGTCTTCAAAATCATGAAATTGAAGTGAATATAAGTCTTTAAAATCATGAAATTGAAGTGAATATAAGTCTTCTGAAAATATGATGAAATTTTAAGAAAATATAAGTCTTCAGAAAATCTGGTGAATATTGAAGTGAACATAAATCTTAAGATAAACTGATGAAATTTGAAGTGAATATAAGTCTTTACAAAATCAGATGAAATTTGAGGTGAATATAAGTCTTCAAAAATCTGATGACATTTGAAGTAAATATAAGTCTTCAGAAAATTTGGTGTAAATTGAAGTGAATATAAGTCTTCGTAAAATATGGTGAAAATTGAAGTGAACATAAATCTTAAGAAAATCTGATGAAATTTGAAGTGAATATAAATCTTAAAAAAATTTGATGAAATGTAAAGTAAATATAAATTTTAAAAATATTGATGGAAATTGAACTGAATATGTCTTCAAATCTGTGAAAATTGAAGTGAATATAAGTCTTATGAAAATCAATGAAATTTAGTGAATATAACTTCAGAAATCATGAAATTGAAGTGAATATAAGTCTCACAAAACTGATGAATTTTGAGCTGAATATAAGTCTTCAAAAAATCTTGTGAAAATTGAAGTGAACTTAAATCTTAAGATAATCTGGTGAAATTTGAAGTGAATATAAGTCTTTGGAAAATCTTATGAAATTTAAAGTGAATATAAGTCTTCATAATATCTGACGAAATTTGAAATGAATATAAGTCTTCATAAAATTTGTTAAAATTTGAAGTGAATTTAAGTCTTCAAAGAATCTGGCGAAAATTAAAGTGAATATAAGTCTTACGAAAATTTAGTGAAAATTGAAATGAACCTAAATCTAACATAATCTGATGAAATTTGAAGTGAATATAAGTCTTCAGAAAATCTGGTGAAAATTGAAGTGAATATAAGTCTTCAAAATCCATGAAAATTGAAGTGAAAAAACTTAAGAAATCATATGAAATTTGAAGTGAATATAAGTCTTCAGAAAATCAGTTGAAAATCTTGTGAAAAAATGATGAAATTAGAAGTGAATATAAATCTTTAGAAAATCTTGTGAAAATTAAAGTGAACCTAAATCTTAAGAAAACATGATGAAATTTGAAGTGAATATTAGTCTTAAGATAATCTGCTGAAATTTGAAGTGAATATAAGTCTTCAGAAACTTTGATGAAATTGGAAGTGAATATAAGTCTTCAGAAACTTTGATGAAATTTGAAGTGAGAATAAGTCTTTAAATCTGTGAATAATTAAGAACATAATCTAAGATAAACTCGATGAAATTTGAAGTGAATATGTCTTAGAAAATCAGATGAAATTTGAGAATAGTCTTAGAAAACTGATGAAATTGAAGTGAATATAAGACTTCGAAAACTGTGTAAATAAGTGAATATAAGTTCGTAAAATCTGTGAATTGAATATATAAATCTTAAGATAACTGAAAATTTGAAGTTATAAATAGAAAAACGATGAAATTAGTAAATATAAATCTTAAAAATTTTTATGTAAATTGAAGTGAATAAAAAGTCTTCAGAAAATTTAGTGAAAATTGAAGTGACCATAAATCTTACGATAATCTGATGAAATTCAAGTGAATATAAATAAGTCTTCGGAAAATCTAATGAATTTTGAAGTGAATATAAGTCTTTATAAAATCAGAAAAAATTTGAAGTGAATATAAGTTTTCAAAAAAGATTGTGAAAATTGAAGTGAACATAAATCTCAAGTTAATCTGATGAAATTTGAAGTGAATATAAGTCTTAAGAAAATCTGATGAAATTTGAAATGAATATAAGTCTTCATAAAATCTGATAAAATTTGAAGTGAATATAAGTCTTCTGAAAATCTGATGAAATTTGAAGTGAATATAAGTCTTCAGAAAATCTGATGAAATTTGTAGTGAATATAAGTTTTATGAAAATCTGTTGAAATTTGAAGTGAATATAAGTCTTCAGAATATCTGACTAAAATTGAAGTGAATATAAGTCTTAAGAAAATCTGGTGAAAATTGAAGTGAACATAAATTCATTATAAATCAGATAAAATTTGAAGTGAATTAATCTTCTTGAAAATCAGTGAAATTGAAGTGAATATAAGTCTCAAAAATATTGAAAATTGAAGTGAATATAAATCTATGATAATCATGAATTTTAATTATATTCTCTCAAGAATTACAAAATTTAATATAAGTCTTTAGAAATCCTGATGAAATTTAAAGTGAATATAAGTCTTCAGAAAATCTTGTGAAAATTATAGTGAACATAAATCTTAAGATAATCTGATGAAATTTGAAGTGAATATAAGTCTTCTGAAAATCTGATGAAATTTGAAGTTAATATAAGTCTTCAAAAACTCTGATTAAATTTGAAGTGAATATAACTCTTCAGAAAAGCTGATGAAATTTGAAGTGAATATAAGTCTTCAGAAAATATGATGAAATTATAACAAAATATAAGTCTTCAGAAAATCTAGTGAATATTGAAGTGAACATGAATCTTAAGATAATCTTATGAAATTTGATATGAATATAAGTCTTTAGAAAATCTGATGAAATTTGAGATGACTATAAGTCTTCAAAAAATCTGATGAAATTTGAAGTGAATATAAGTCTTCAAAATCTGTTAAAATTAAAGTGAATATAAGTCTTCGTAAAACTGTGAAATTTGAAGTGAATATAAGTCTTCGTAAAATCCATGAAATTTTAGTGAATATAAGTCTTCAAAATCTATTGAAATTTGAAGTGAATATAAGCCTTCGTAAAACTGCAAAAAATTGAAGTGAATATAAGTCTTCGTAAAATCATGAAATTTATGAATATAAGTCTTCAAAAATCTGTTGAAATTTGAAGAATATAAGTTTTCGTAAAATCATGAAATTTGAAGAATATGTCTTCACAAAATCCGTAAAATTGAAGTGACCATAAATCTTAATGATAATCGATGAAATTTTGAAGTGAATATATAAAGAAAATCTATGAATTTATGAATATAAGTCTTTAGAAAATCCGAAAAAATTTGAAGTGAATATAAGTCTTCAAAAAATCTTGTGAAAATTGAAGTGAACATAAATCTTCAAAAAATATGACGAAATTTGAAGTGAATATAAGTCTTCAAAAAATTTGATGAAATTTGAAGTGAATATAAGTCTTCAGAAAATCTAGTGAATATTGAAGTGAACATAAATCATAAGATAATCTTATGAAATTTGATTTGAATATAAGTCTTTAGAAAATCTGATGAAATTTGAGGTGAATATAAGTCTTCAAAAAATCTAATGAAATTTGAAGTGAATATGAGTCTTCAGAAAATGTGGTTAAAATTAAAGTGAATATAAGTCTTCAGAAAACCTAGTGAAAATTGAAGTGAACATAAATCTTAAGATAAACTGATGAAATTTGAAGTGAATAGTAGTCTTTAGAAAATCTGATGAAATTTGAAGTTAATATAAGTCTTCAGAAAATTTTGTGAAAATCGAAGTGAACATAAATCTTAAGATAATCTGATGAAATTTGAAGTGAATATAAGTCGTTAGAAAATCATGAAATTTAAAGTGAATATAAGTCTTCAAAAAATTTGATGAATTTTGTAGTGAATATAAGTCTTCACATAATCTGTTGAAATTTGAAGTGAATATAAGTCTTCAGAAAATCTTGTGAAAATTGAAGTGAACATAAATCTTAAGATAATCTGATGAAATTTGAAGGGAATATATGTCTTAAGAAAATCTGATGAAATTTGAAGTGAATATAAGTCTTCAGAAACTCTGATGAAATTTGAAGTGAATATAAGTCTTCATAAGATCTGGCGGAAATTGAAGTGAATATAAGTCTTCAGAAAAGCCGATGAAAATTGACTTGAACATAAATCTTAACATAGTCTGATGAAATTTTAAGTGAATATAAGTCTTCAATAAATCAGGTGAAAATTGAAGTGAACATAAATCTTAAGATAATCTTATGAAATTTGAAGTGAATATAAATATTAAGAAAATATAATGAAATTTGAAGTAAATATATATCTTAAAAAATTGATGAAATTTGAAGTGAATATAAGTCTTCAGAAAATCTAATGAAATTTGAAGTGAATATAAGTCTTCAGGAAATCAGGTGAAAATTGAAGTGAATATAAGTCTTAAAATCCGTGAAATTGAAGTGAATATAAATCGGAAGATAATCTGATGAAATATGGTGAATATAGTTCAGAAATCTGATGAAATTTATGAATATAAGTCTTTAGAAAATCGATGAAATTAAGAATATAAGTCTTCAAAATTCGTTAAATTGAAGAATATAATCTTAAGATAACTGATGAAATTTAGTGAATATAAGTCTTCAAAAATCATGAAATTTGGTGAATATATGTTCGTAAACAAGAAATTTTAAGTGAATATAAGTCTTCAGAAAATATGATGAAATTTAAAGATATTACAATACATTTTTTATTTGCATTAATTGATGTTTTAGATGATACTTTTGTAGAGTGTGTCTTCCTTTCTCCAATAGAGTGTCAGCTTTAACCACAAAGTGTTTATCCTTTCATCTTCCCCACTTAGTTATCCCTTGTGAAAGAATATTGTTTTAACCCTACAACCCAACTCTTCATTTGAGCAACCGATATCCCCTTATAAGTTTGTTAGTTCCCATAGAAAATGATGTTTTTGGTACTCCATCGAGAATATTCAAGAGTTGATTGTCGTATGACCTCGCTGTGTTTATGATTTTGTTGAATGCTCAAGGAGTAGTAGTCTATGTTATGGGATATAGTCATAGGAATGATCTTTTCAGATTCAATGGGAATATCTTCAAGTAGAATCCGTATGACTCCATTCGTTTATGAGTTATTGTTGAATGCTCCGCATAGTAGTCTCTATGTTATGAGATAGCTCGTTATGGAATTAATTTTCAGATTCACGGGAATATCTCGGTCATGGATCGTCGATGACTGATACGTGCTTATGATTGTTGAATGTTCCAATGAGTAGTAGTAGTCTCCCACGTACGAGATAGCTCGTGATGGAATGAATTTTTGGTACTCCGACGCCTCGTTGTTGATTGGCCGTATGACTGCGACAAGTGTTTATGACTTGTTGTTGAATGCTCCAAAGGAGTAGTAGTTCTATGTTATGGGAGATATTCGTTATGGAATGATCTTTCGGTAATTCGACCGAATTTCTATTGTTGATTCGAACATCTCGGCTGTGTGTTTATGACTTGTTGTAGAATGCTCCGACGGGTGAAGTTGTAGCTCGTTGTTGAATGATTAATTCGTTACCCTTTCCAGATGTTCATGTAGGTTAAAGTAGAAGTTGAGACCCGTTCTCGGTCAAATGTCAAAAGTTATGGGAAACTTATTGCATAGCATCTTAGGGCCAAAAATAGGGTTTGTTTTGTATTTAAGTATCTTCAATCGCGTCAGTACGAGGTTTTCAACCCTCGTATCTCTGGATAGAAGACTATAAAATAAGAGCAGCTGTTATACCTCAATTTTTGCCCCTAAGACCTGCCAGCATCTCATACCACCATATTGCACCAAGATCATAAGCTAGGGTTAGTTTTCTCTCCTAGCTTTAAGTTTGATCTTATGAGGATCACCAAATACCTTATCTGTCTCTATTTTGTACATGTACATCTTATATTGATTGACATTAACACGATGCGTGTGAGATTTAATAATACGAAACATAACAGCAACACTTTGTATAGACACAAAGGTTTCCTACTACAAATGTCATTATTGTTAGTTAACAAATTAATGTCACAGTGGCAAATTGCAAACGAAATTCTATATATAATTTCTTGTTACGGTAGCAACCAAAGTATCACATGTTGAAATGTAGGTAACATGAAGTGATAAATATCAAGGAAATGAAAATCAGACCTGACGACATTGGGGACTTTCTGCTAGCAGTATCTGAACCACGCCATAAGTATCTCATGCAAATAGCTTCTATCTCTTTGATCACTTTTTGGGGTAGAGGGAAATTTGGAGCCAATGGTTAGTAACAGCAAAAATCACACTCTAGATCAATTGCACTTTACCTGCATAGCTCAACAGTCTAGCTATCCAATGTTTCACCCTCTGCATAATCTTATCAATAAGGGGTCTACATTGATGAACAGAAATCCACCCACTGCAAAGGGGAACTCCAAGGTATTTAACATGGAGCTCACCCTTTCCAAAGCCTGTATCTCTTTGAATAGCCTCTTGCTCATAATTACTAACACCACCATAAAAAGATCTTGCACTTAGTTTGATGCGCTATCAAGCCAGTTACTGCTGAAAATGTATGGGAAATCTTCATCATAAGATTGACAGACATTTTATCACCCATGGAGAAAAGCACCAGATCATCAGCAAAAGATATATAAGTTATCTGCAATTTTCTACATTTTGGATGGAAGTTAAAGTTTGAGATATCTTTCAGATTTCTAAACCATCTACTCAAATACTCCCTGACCGGGACAAAAAGAAGAGGAGATAAGATAAAATATAAATAGTTAAATTAATTTAATTTAATAAAATATTATTAAATTGATTAAATGTGATGAAATATTATTTTAATTTTAATAAATATTAAATATTGTATTAATAAGTGGGAGATTTTTGTGAGAAATTTTATTGGAAAAGTGGGTAGTTTATAAAAAAATTATGTGGGTAGTTATTATTAGAAAACTAGATTATATATATATATATATATATATATATATATATATATATATATATATATATATATATATATATATATATATATATATATATATATATATATATATATATATATTGAAGTAATATAAATTTAAGATAATTTATGAAATTGTGAATATAATTCTTAGTAAAAATATGATGAAATTTGAAGGAATATAATTCTTTAGAAAATATGATGAAATTTGTGAATATAAGTCTTCGTAATATCTGATTGAAGTGAATATCAATCTTTAGAAAATCGATGAAATTGAAGTGAATAAGTCTTTAGAAAATCAATGAAATTTTATGAATATAAGTTCAAAAATCGTGAGAAATGAAGTGAATATAAGTCTTCAAAACTCTTTGGTTGTATTTAGGATTTGAAGCTCATGTGATGACGAGTTCCAAGCTATGATTGTCTTGCTTATCCCTCATTCGGGAGCCCTATTTATAAGTGATTCGTGAGTCCTTCTCCTTTTTCCAAAGAATAACCTTAAGCTCATTAATCGTAATTTGGAGATGAAGCATCACTGCTTGCAATGATAACCTCCCAACGTAACGCCCCATGTCAATCAATGCACAAATTACTCCACCAAGCCGTAACGCTCAGTATCAACCCGAGCTGGTCCCTTAGACGCTGCGGATCGGATATATCCCCTGTCACAACCGCCCCTCCCTCTTCCCGGATATATCCCAAACTCCGGTCATACATCTCCAACCGGGCTCCATCTCGGACCTCTACCAATATGATCCCGACTCCACATCTCTCTAGGTTCTTTATGTACGATCATAAGCTCGACCATACGATCTCATGTCTTGACATCGTGTGATCGATAACTTAAATCCATAAGCCTATTAATTTATATGTAATTTCAAGACACCAAACTACTGTGCGACTCACTCTACCGAAATGTACCCATAGGCATTAATTACCTTTAAGTAGGTTATAACCACCACACGCTTCCTCCTCCTCTTTTCCTTTTATAACGCTACCATTCCTCTTCCAAGAAACCCTACTTCATATTTAAATCTCTCTATTCTCGTTGCTTTCGGCCTCAAATCTTCACCATCCTTCAATCATTCAGTATCCCCTTTCTATTCTCTTCTTTATTTTCCAATTTAGAATGGTCATCATTGTAGTGCGAATAATTAGGTCATAGGAAACACTTGTCAGGAACGCAGTAATCTTATGGGAAGATTGCATGCAAGAAACGAGACGCCAAAGTAGCAGTAACTAGAAAGGAAGAATAAGGATTAACTCTAAAGTTCTAACCTCCGATAGCGATTCTCGACTCGACTCTTCGTGTTCTATGGAGCTTATAATGGAAACCAATCAATCGGCTAAAGGAGAAGCCCTAGGCTTCAAGCAAAGTCTCGATAAGAGACATGGAAATTATACTCACGCCCCTCCTGAACATCTCGCCCACGGAAACGGGATGATGTTATCTTGGAGCCCCGTGAAGTCGAGAAAACGCTTGTATGTCTCTCTCAGCGGTGAACCCTCGATGGTTCTATTTCTATGTTAGTCGAGAAGAAGTGAGCATTCAATTTCTTCCGACTTCGAAATTGACAACCTCATATGAACGCCGCCTCTCAACCGACCAACAATGGGGTTCATTAGGGCATTCAAAATAATTTGCCAAACCCTCATGATAGCCCCAACTTTTGGACTATTCTTTTCCTTTGAAATAAAAGCGCTGATCCCTAAGTTCATTACCTGGCATTCAAAGAGAAGATTTCTACAAGCCTACACATCCAATTTCAAAGGCTACAAAGAACGTTTTCTCCGAGTCAAGTGCGGACTATTGGACCAACAACCCGCTACTTTATATTGTTTTGATTACGACTGAGCGATTTGAGACCCTATCCGAGGTTCGACTTCCGCCAATCGTGGTCAAGGACTTGCTAGACTACCCCAAAGGAAGTTCCCGATTCCTAGGTAAGCAAATTTACCGATTTCCTCAAAGTTTCATTTTATTTGACTAATCCTTTTTGTCTCTTTAATTGCGCATAAAATGACATACATGTCCGTAAAAGAGCAAAGGAAGTTAATGGAGGCGGCTCGTGTTGCCCGGATGAACGCTGGAGGTCCCTCCGAGACCAAATCAAACTTGGCCGGCCTGGAAATCCGGGGCCCCAAGAAGAACACAACATCCAGAGCGAACGACCGGAAATCACAGGATAATGGGAAATGAACAAACCAAGGATCGGAAGTTTTAACTCATCAAGGACCCTGGCAATAGCTCAAACCGGGCCTCAACTGAAAACAAATTTTGGTCCGCTGACTTCGATGGTCTCAAATTCCTGTATGATCATCTCAACACCACAGAGGATGTTAACAAACTGAGGAATCTAGGCCCTCAACAAGTCACACATCACCTGAGCTCATACTTGATGAGATGTGTTGTGCTAACCCGAAGCTTGTTCGAATCTGGTGATGATATAGCAAAGAAGAAATCCGACTTGGAAAAGGAAGTCACAAGATTGGCCGAGAACGAGAGGTCTCTTAATGAGGCAAATTCCTTCCTCAAAACCAAAGCCTCGGAGACTGATGAAAAACTCAAAGCTTTGGAAGACAAGATTCTAAATCTGATAACAGGATCAGAGCTTTGGAAGAGGAGCTTGCCCTGATGAACACTTCAGCGGACGAGATGTCAACCAAACTTCAGGACTTATAGAAGATCAGTTCCAACCTGCAAGATGCCCTGGACAAATCCCGGATGGATGTGCTAAACGTCGGAGACATGGCCTTCGACCGAGCAAAAGCTCAAGTCTCTTGCCTGTACCCAGATCTGGACATCTCGGAGGTTGACTTTTTCAAGTCCATTGTTGACGGGAAGTTAGTGGAAGCTGATGACACTGACAGTGATGCCACACTGAGCGAAGAAAACGCTAATGTGGACACCACCCACCCCAACGTCTAACTCCCTTTTATCTTTTCTTATTTCAATCAGTTAGTCATCCTCAAGGATGCATTTTGTATTTTAACATTTGCCCATCGGGCCTTCATTAATGTTATGCTTTCTTTTGTCAAAAATATTTATCTGCATGTTTTATCTCGTGAATGTGTTTATGCCATTATTAGCCCCAGCCACATGGTGCGCCATGCAAACCTCAAGGCTAAGCACATAATCAACTTTTCACGCAGTGAGAAGACCGATTTTCAGCCCGGCTCAAACCGACCTCCCTATTCCGCCCGAGCCCGAACGGTTAAGTAGTCGGAACTTAATGTTTTAGGTACTGAGTCCCTAACGGTTAACTGGAGTCAACAGAGCCCGGCGAGGTCGACCTAGGTATGAGCCCCAGCGGTTTATTCGAGTCAGAGGCCCCGCAGGTTAAACCTAATTGAGGCAAGAGGCCCCACGGCTTGATCCGAGTCGACGAGCCCTCGTAGGCCGACCTTAGGTATAGAGCCCTTACGGTTTGATCCGAGCCTGACCAGAGTTCCCGCGAGGTTGAACCTTAAGTTGAGGTGCAGAGCCCCTAGCGGGTTGATCCGAGTCGGATTCAGAGCCCTGGCGAGGTTGACCTTAGGTACAAAGCCCCTAGCGGGTTGATCCGAGTCTGATTCGTAGTCTCATGAGGTTGAAACCTTAAGTTTGAGGTGCAGAGCCCCTAGCGGGTTGATCCGAGTCGGATTCAGAGCCCTGGCGAGGTCGACCTTAGGTACAGAGCCCCTAGCGAGTTGATCCGAGTCGATCAAAGTTCTGCAGGTTGAAACCTTAAGTTTGAGGTGCAGCCCTCAGCTGGTCGATCCGAGCCGGATTCGAGTCCCCGGCGAATGAATTTTAGGTACGAGCCTCTAGCGGCTTGATCGGATTCTGTGAGCCTCGCAGGTCAAACCTTGCCTGAGGGTGTAGAGCTCCCCACGGGTCGATCCGAGCCGATTCAGAGCCTCGAGAGGTTGAAATTCATGAGGTGCGAGTTCTCAATGGGTTGATCGAGTCGATTCAGAGTTCTAAGTAGGTTGACCTTAGGCGAGGTGTAGTACCCCATGAATATTCACTCTTACAAACATTTTACAAGCCAGATAATAATCTTAAGATGCCTCATTAAAAACCCCAACCCTTTCTTAGGGGAAAAGAGTACACCGTTATTTTTACATATAATTTAGCAGAAATACAACTTAAGACTAACTACATTCCAGGTCCTAGGTATCTCAGCACCTTCCAATGTCTCCAACTTGTAAGCTCCATTCTGTAACTTCTCCAACACCTTGAACGGGCCTTCCCAATTGGGATATAACTTACCCTTCCTGGTCGGATCCGTCACTTTCTTAAGCACCAGATCCCCAACCTCAAATCCACGTTGCTTCACCTTCAAATTGAAGCGCCTCGCCATCCTTTGTTTAGAAGCAACTTGTAACGCCCTGTTTTAATTAATATTATATTATATTAATATTTTCGAATTACCAATCGGTAATTATTTTGCGATGAGAATATTTATATTAATTAATATATCTATTAATTTATCTATGATGTTCTGCTCGGTCCGTAAAATATTATTCGATCCGATATTTTAATTCCTTTAATTATTTTAATTGATCAATTAATTGAATCGATGATATAATTAGTAAGTCAAAAGCGAGCAATTGTTGTTTGGGTTTTCACCCTGGCTTACTAGTAGAAATACCATTATAAAACCTTTCTCCTCATTCCTTCCATCCTTGCATATCAAAACCAAACATAGAAATTGTGATGGCTAGTAAGAAAACAACTTTATAAAACCCTTTTTCCTTTATTTTCCCCATTTTCCTACACTACCAAAAATAAGCTTGAGAGAAAGAGAGGTTTCGAGGAGAAGAAGGTAAGCAGAAAGAGAGAAAGCTTGAGTCGAGCTTTGTAGAACCTTCATGGATCATCCAAGCTGCTAGGTAAGGGTTTGATCTTCCATTTTAGTTAGTGGTTTGATGATATATGTTAGATTCGGGGAAATATTAATGGTCGATTCTTGAGTTTTGGTTGATTGATGGTTGAAATAGATTGAGAAGTTGGATTGAAGTATAATGTGGGTGTTTAATATACTAGTTGTAGAAATGGGAATTGGAATGGAAAAGAAACATAGCAAAAAATGGAAATGAAAATAAATAAAATAAAAACCGCAAAATTATAAAATGTAAAGAAAATGGAAATGAAATGAAACAAAGATTGCGTATGGTTTGGAAGAAAACGAATTTGAATGAGCCACCCTTAATCTTGAGGCCCACGCCCATTCTTAGGCAAGGGACGTCCTGCCCCATTGGTGTATGCAGCAGTAATGAATTCGTATCCTCCGCTTGCTGCTGCTGCTTTGTCAGAAGTTACATGTCATTGCTTTGTCATTATGAAAAATGCTTCCTGATAATTTTTGAAAATAGTTTCGCTTGTTTCCAAATTTAATTTCACCTAAAATATTTGGTAACTATAAAATATACTAAGGCATAAAATAGCCGATTAAATTTAGAACCCGATTATGTTCGATTTTCCGATTTCTATGAATTATAGAAAGTTGTTCGAATTCAATAAAATTGACGTAATAGCTAAGTCGTGAGTAAGTAGTGGAAGTTAGTTTTTCAATTGTGAGTTTTACGAAGCGACCCAAATAGACCAATTTACGAAATTGAATAGATTGTGTTTTAGATTTAGGACGTATGGGCAATCCGCTGGCGTTGACGATCATGATTAATACCGGTTATTAGAATGGATTTTACGATTTTAGGTGTTTGACTATTTTTCCGTTTTAATTTAGTGAATTAATTAATAACGATGCGTTAATAAACGTAAGTTTTAAGCGTGTATTTATTAATAATATCGTTGATATGCAATGTGATGATTAAATTGATGTTGTTAATAAATGCTTCCGATTTATGAATGCATGATTTTGATGATGATGAATTATTAGTGATGTTTTGCATAATGCAAATATGATGTGGATAAATTTTAGCGATGTGGGTTTTATGCCAATTTTGACGAAAGCGATATGGTGTGTTTGGTGTGTTGTTTTATTGTCGAGTCACATACATTGCATAAGCGAGGGCTTTTTGCCAAGCGAAGAGCTATGCCAAGCGATGATGGCTTTTATGCGAGCAAGATCGCTTTATGCCAAGTGTCCCTAATTACGACAAAGCGATGGTACCATACATAACATAGTCGTCTCATGGAGTTATGTTTATGTTTGAGTTGTTTACGCTGGTTTTGTTGATTGATGGATGATATTGAATTGCATGATATATGATATGATGATGTTGTGATGATGTTGTGATGATGGGCTTTATGCCAAAAGCTTAAGATGGGCTTTATGCCAAAAGCAAGATGGGCTTTAGCCAATTTGTGATGATTTGTTTATGTTGCTTATATTACTAGCATTATTTAATGTTGTTGGTTGATGTTGTTGTTCGTGGTGATGGAGGGTTATGTGTTGTTGCGACGTTTTATGCCGATGAGGTTATGGTGATATAGTGTAGATTATCCACCTTAGGATGAAGTAAGTGTTAATTTTGATTTGTGTTTGAATTACACTTATTAATCTATACCCCTTTATAATTCCGACACTATATAATTATATATATATTTTATCATGCCTTAACTATATGTTTTGGAGTATCTCACCCTTTACTTGTTTTGCTGCTACTATATATTGGTAACGCGCAGTGTTATGAAGACGGCGCCTATAGTCATTGTTAGTCGATTCGTGTCGCCCGATACGTAGCACCGAGGGGAAATATTTATGTCGCCTTGTTGTTGTTGTTTTATTATTATTCCTTTGTGAATAAGAACCATAATTCATAAAAACATGATTTTGATGAGGAAGTTTAATAAAGGAGATGTTTTGAATTCTATGGATCAATTTATGTTTTCCTCGATGCTATGTATCCGAAAAATTATACTTTTAAGTAAACTGCTTTTAAAGAGAGTTGTTTTGATGTAACGCCTAGATTTAATTTATGAAATTTTAAAATTACCGATTTTTGCATATAAAACTTTGGGTAGAATGGGTGTTACAATAGTGGTATCAGAGCAGGTCATTCGTCACCAAGTTATTAGTGTGTTTAATCCTCGCTAGATGCGATATGTGGTGAAACACCGCTTCGGTTTGTTTGTTTCAATTGTTTGTCCGCAGAGTGAGTTTGTCACAAGTGGGGAGAAGTTTTACTTTTGTGTGGCGCAGTCGAGCCCTCAAGATTACACTTTAGTAACTCAGTGTAAGTTTGAAGACGTTGTTGTGGTTGGTAGAGATGGTATGTACCATACCATGATTGTCGACCGCCTACTGACAAATCGAGGACCGATCATCCTTAATCTCTTGTTGATAGTAAATGGAATTGGTTGGTCGATGATTGTCTTCCAAATTTAATATGTATGGCTGTATTGGCACAAGGTGGTCCATGGTTACCGAGTTGAGGCGAATTTGGATTTTGGAGAAGCAAGATTTTGGCAAGTGAACTCTTGTAGTGACTCTTCCGAGGTGTATTGAAGATGTGGGTGAATTATCGCAACAGCAAGTGAAGTTTTGATGGATTTAGTTTCGAACTAGTTGTGATTCAAGTATCCTAAGGGATGTTTGCTTATGGATTAGAGTTAAAGAGTCAACTGAGGATTGTCTTTAGAGTTGCTTATTCGAGGGTCACCGTGGAGTGCTACAAGGTTGTTAGAAGAGCCAAAGTTACCCGAGGTGTGTCGCTCAGTAGGCGAAAACAAGGGATATTGAGGACGCAGTGTCTACTGAGGATTGATATTTGGAACAGTCACCACTTGAACTTTTCTTAGTGAGATCGATGAAGTTTGGTTGCCCACAGTTAGTGTGAGAGTCAAGATGTTTAGACAATGCTTTTGGGATAGTGTTGGTCCCGCGGTATTTATTGATGTCATTAGTGACTATGCGCTGTGTGTGTGATTTTGAATGTTCGCATAAGATTTCTGAGTAGTAAGAGTTATTTCGTGTTCATGGATATTAATGGTTCACATCAAGTTAAGGAATTGTGGCAAGCATCCCAGCTCGCGTTATCGTGAGTGGTTAGATCAAGGTATAGTATTCTAAAGAGAGAATTTTGAACCGTTGGACGAGAGCTTTAAGTAAGTGACCTAGACGGTGATATTTTGGACAGCCTGTGAGTTTTATTTTGTATCATGTAAAAGACCCCAAGAAGTATTTCAGTGTTAGAAGTTCTTTTTTGAATGGTTAGCTTTGTGAGTTTGATGGAATCTTTTACAAGTGGTATTACTCGTGGGTATTTTGACTCAGATGGTTGAGTCGCTATTTGGACTTCATGATGGTAGCGAATTTGTTCGCCTGGAAAGTTTAGCTAATGCTTGATTTTGGTTTTGTTTTGTATCAAGAACCTTGTGCGCGTGACAGATATTTCATTTTGGACTTAATAGTATTTCTCATGGAGTTGGAAAAGTGTACTACCTGAAACGATTTGAATTTCATAAGGAAAAATTGCGGACTTGTGAGTTAGAGGTCGATGTCATGGTGATCATTTGAACCTTATAAGTGCGTATGTTAACGACGAGAGATTGGAATTGTTGAAGACAATTCGAGTTTGAGTGCAATCTATAAAGAGACTTCGTCTGGTGTCGAGTTTAGTATGTTGATATCGTGGTTAACCCAAGATTATCTGATTTGGGATTTGTTAAAAAGGGACGACTTCGTTGAAGTCAAGTGTATACGTCGAAGTTTCACAAGTGGATAATTGGACAATATTTGAAAAGGTCAAACTATGCCGTGTATTTAGAGGACCAATGGACGTTGATCAATCGAGAGTGAAAGAGTGATTCTTTCTGGATTGTCGACGCCGCGAGGTGTCCGATGGGTGTACGCTTTGAACGTATCCATTTTGAGTGATTGTAAAGTTGAGATTTAACCAAGTTGTTTTACGGTTGGCATCTTACGTATATAAGTGACGCAACATGGTTTAGATATCGAGCATTAAATTATTAGCAAGTATGCGAGGTTGTTGGATTTGGACTAATGAGTTATAGTCGTAAGTCGTCTGTGTACGCCTTGGAATGCGTAGTGTATCGTAGTTCTGTTATGTTTGGGTAACTTGTTTTGTTCAAGGGTTGTACGTTGGTAATCTACAAGGACGACGTGACCTTGTGATTGATTGAGACGAGAGCGATAACTGCAAGTGTGATTCTTGAGTTTGTGATTATGCGTGTATGAAGGCGTCTTTTCATGTTTGTGTAGCACGCGTGGTTTTACCCTATTTTGACTGTTTCAGTTTTGGTTTGTATAACCATTTTGCTGTTTTCGTTTTAGCGATGGTGACGGTGTTGTGTTGTAGGACTTATGTTCCTATCTTTGGTGACTCGTTTCCGAGGTGTCGGTTCGAGTGTGTGGCTAATTCTATGGTTGAGACGGTAGGATAGTATCGATCTTGTTTGTTTGGTTCTTGAGTGAACCGGTGTGTTTACGGCTTGTTTAGTTGTTGGGTGATTAGTTGGTTGTCGAGTGCATTGTATGGGCTTTGCATCTCGGCATGGTTGTTTTTGTCTAGACGTTGCGGTTGGGTAGATACCCTTGTGTTTGGTGTATTTAGTATGTTGTTTAATTGACGCTAGGATTTGGTGGACGAATGCTTGGGCATGTCCGATTTGTTCATTTTGGTCGAAATTTCGAGGACGAAAAGTTTATAAGTGGGGGAGAGTTGTAACACCCTGTTTTAATTAATATTATATTATATTAATATTTTCGAATTACCAATCGGTAATTATTTTGCGATGAGAATATTTATATTAATTAATATATCTATTAATTTATCTAGCGACGTCTGCTCGGTCCCGTAAAATATTATTCGATCCGATATTTTAATTCCCTAATTATTTTAATTGATTGAATTAATTGAATTGATGATATAATTAGTAAGTTGGGAGCAATTGTTGAGGTTTGGGTTTTCACCCTGGCTTACTAGTAGAAATACCATTATAAACCTTTCTCCTCATTTTCCTTCCATCCTTGCATATCAAAAACCAAACATAGAAATTGTGATGGCTAGTAAGAAAACAACTTTATAAAACCCTTTTTCCTTTATTTTCTTCCCATTTTTCCTACACTACCAAAAATAGAAGCTTGAGAGAAAGAGAGGGTTTTGGAGAAGAAGAAGAAGAGCAAGAGTGCAAGAGAGAAAGCTTGGAGTTGAGCTTTGTAGAACCTTCATGGATCATCCAAGCTTGCTAGGTAAGGGGTTTGATCTTCCATTTCATTATAGTTAGGGTTTGATGATATATGTTAGATTTGGGGGAAAATTAATAGGGTTGATTCTTGAGATTTGGTTGATTGATGGTTGAAATAGATTAGAGAAGTTGGATTGGAAGTATAATTGTGGGTGTTTAATATAATAGTTGTAGAAATGGGAATTGGAATGGAAAAGAAACATAGCAAAGAAAATGGAAATGAAAATAAATAAAATAAAAAACTACCTGCAAAATTATAAAACAGAAAGAAAATGGAAATGAAAATGAAACAGCACTGTGCATGGGTTTTGGAAGAAAACGAATTTGAATGAGCCACCCCTTAATCTTGAGGCCCACGCCTCCATTCTTGTTAAGGCAAGGGACGTCCGTCCCATTGTATGTAGTGGTAATGAATTGTAGTCCCGCTTGTCGTGCTTGCTTTGCTGTAAGTTACATGTTGGTCATTGTCATGATGAAAATGCTTCCGTGACAATTCTTTTGAAAATAGTTTCGCTTGTTTCAAATTTTAATTTCACCTAAAATATTTGGTAACTATAAAATATAATTAAGGGATAAAATAGCCGATTAAATTTAGAACCTCGATTATGTTCCGATTCCGATTTCGGATTTCGCGGCGGAGCAAGTTGCTCGAATTCAATAAAATTGACGGTTAGCTAAGTCTCGACGGTAGAACGAGTGGTGAAGTTAGTTTTCAAATTGTGAGTTTTAACGGTTAACCCAAATAGACCAATTTACTAAAAATTGAATAGGATTGTGTTTTAGTAGATTTAAGGCACGATGGGCAATCCGCTGATGTTGACGATCATGATTAATACCGGTTATTAGGAATGGATTTCGCGACGATTTTAGGTGTTTGACTATTTTTCCTGCTTTGAATTTAGTGAATTAATTAATAACGATGCGGCGTTAATAAACGTAAGTTTTGCGGCGGTGTATTTATTAATGAATACTGTTGATATGCAATGTGATGATTAAATTGATGTTGTTAATAAATGCTTCCGATTTATGAATGCATGATTTTGATGATGATGAATTATTAGTGATGTTTTGCATAATGCAAATATGATGCGTGATATATTTATCTTGATGTGGATAAATTTTAGCGATGTGGATTTTATGCCAATTTTGACGAGCGATGATGGTGTGTTTGTGTTGTGTTGTTTTATTGTCGAGTCACATACATTGCATAAGCGAAGAGGGCTTTTATGTCAAGCGAAGAGGCTTTCATGCCAAGCGATGATGGCTTTTATGCCGAGGGAAGATCGGCTTTATGCCAAGTGTCCCTAATTACGGACAAAGCGATGGCTACCACATGCATAACATAGTCATGTCTCATGGAGTCGGTTATGTTTATGTTTGAGTTGTTTGGCGTTGGGTTTTGTTGATTGATGGATGATATTGAATTGCGATGATATATAATATGATGATGTTTGTGATGATGTTGTGATGATGGACTTTATGCCAAAAGCGAAGATGGGCTTTATGCCAAAAGCGAAGATGGGCTTTATGCCAAAAGCGAAGATGGGCTTTATGCCAAAAGCAAAGATGGGCTTTAGCCAATTTGTGATGATTTTTTTATGTTGCTTATATTACTAGAATTATTTAATGTTGTTGGTTGATGTTGTTGTTCGTGGTGATGGAGGGTTATGTGTTGTTGCGACGTTTTATGCCGATGAGGTTATGGTGATATAGTGTAGATTATATACCTTAGGATGACGAGTAAAGTAAGCGAGTTTTGATTATGTGTTGGAATTACACTTATTAATCTATACCCTTTATAATCTGACACTATAATTATATATATATTTTATCATGCCTTAACTATATGTTTTGGAGTATCTCACCCTTTACTTGTTTCGCCGTTACCTATATATTGGTAACGTGCAGGTTATGAAGACGGCGCCTATAGCTGTTGTTAGTCGAGTCGGTGTCGCCCGACACGTAGCACTGGGGACATATTTATGTCGCCTTTTGTTGTTGTTTTATTATTATTCCTTTTGTGAATAAGAACCATAATTCATAAAAACATGATTTTGATGAGGAAGTTTAATAAAGGAGATGTTTTGAATTCTATGGATCAATTTATGTTTTCCTGCGATGCTATGTATCCGAAAATTATACTTTTAAGTAAACTGTTTTAAAGAGAGTTGTTTTTGATGGTGTAACGCCTCAGTATTTAATTTATGAAATTTTAAAATTACTCTGATTTTTGCATATAAAACTTTGGGTAGAATTGGGGTGTTACACAACTTCCCTAACATGTGTTGAGTCTCTCACTTCTTCCACCAGATCGACCTCAACATTCAAACCTTGATTATTGAGCTCTTCCTCAAAGTGTTTCCGCCTCTAGGATGGCAAAGTGACCTCCACCGGGATCATGGCATCAGCACCAAAGACCATTCTGAAAGGTGTCTCCCGAGTCGTTGAGTGGACTGTGGTGTGGTATGTCCACAGAACCTCATGAAGGCACTGTGCCCATAACCCCTTAGCAGCATCCAACTTCTTTTTTATTGCATTCAAAATCAATTTGTTAGCCGACTCTGCCTGCCCGTTGGCTTGTGGGTGCTTTACAAAAATGAACTTATTTTTTATCCCGAGCTCCTTGCAAAATTCCACAACCGAAGCACTTGCGAATTGAGTACCATTGTCGGAAACAATAACCTGAGGCAGCCCAAAACGGTAAATGATATTTCTCCAATAAAAACGGCACACACTGTCTGCTGATATCCGGGATACTGCCTCGGCCTCCACCCATTTAGTGAAATAATCCACCGCTACAATGAGAAACTTCAACTGTCTCGGCGCCACTGGGAACGACCCTAGGATGTCATCCCCCCACTGATAGAAAGGCCATGGGATCAAGACATCATGTAATAACTCGACCGGAGTATGGATACCAGGTGCAAACGTCTGACGCTTCACGCAACGGGCCACAAACTGAATGCAATCCTTCATCATTGTAGGCCAGTAATACCCGGCACGTAAAATTCTGCTAGACAAAGACATATCACCCCCATGGTTCCCACAGACACCCTCATGAACCTCCTTCAGCACCAAAACAACATCTTTTTCAGCCACACAATGTAACATCGGAGTTGCTCGCCCAATTCTATACAACTTCCCTGACTCCAACACGAACCTGGCCGAGATCTTCTTGACTTGTCTGGCCCTTTCCTTGTCCTCCGATAAAATGTTTCGTTGAAGATACAGAAATCGTGTCATCCACTTCGCCTTTCCTCAACTACCGTGGTCTCTTTCTCTCCGGCATGCATAATGTTTCTTGTGACTTATTCACGACCTTTAGAACTAGCGACGAGCTAAGAGGTCGCTCTTCCTAACATGACAAATTTCGAAACAACCGCTTACACAATGACATTGTGGCCGCACTAAATGAGGTCCTTTGTTTGCAAGGTCCCCGTCCGACCAGCAAGTGAGTCACCCCGACCTCCAGAGCCAATCTCAAACCAGCTAGAAATGCTTCATACTCGACCTAATTATTGCTCGTCTGAAACCAAATCGCAACGAGTATTGTAAAACCATTTGTCCTTCCACCTGTGTCCCTTTAAATTTGAGGACCCATTAAATAAGATCCAGAGATAGTCTAAGGGAAGTGAACTCTACCATGAAATCGCCAAAGCTTCACATCGCACGCGGAGCTAAGCTAATATCATATTCTGAAAATTCCACGGCCCAAGACACCATTCTACCAGCCAGATCCGGCTTCTTGAACACTTGCTTCAAAGGAAAATTAGTCTTTACCAACACAGGATGCCCATGGAAATAGTGCCTTAACTTCTGGGCAGTTGTCATGAGAGCCAATGCCAACCTCTCAATCTTCTGATATCTGAGTTCCGCTCCCTTTAACACCTTGTCGATTTAAATACACCAAGCGCCACCCGCCTCGCTTTTTGAATCGAGCTGATTGCACAATCGGACACTATAAGGTACAACACCAACTGCGAATTCTCCTTAAGCCTGGTCAACACTGGGGGTGCTGACAAGAGTTGTTTCACTTCCAGGAACGCTTTCTCACATGCCTCAGTCCATTCAAACTCTGCTCTCTTTTTTATAGTCGAGAAGAAATGGATTAATTTGTCACTTGCACAAGATAAAAAATGAGACAATGCAGCCAAACGGCCTGTTAGTTGTTGCACCTCCCGAACTGTGGCCGGACTTCTCATATCAACGACCGCCTGGCACTTATCTGGGTTAGCCTCGATTCCCCGACTTGTCAACATGAAGCCGAGAAACTTCCCGGCTTGCACCCCAAACGTACACTTATCCGGGTTCAAATGCATATTGTACTTCCGAACGGCAGCAAAGGTCTCTTCTATGTCAGTCACATGCCTTCTCCCTGCCACAGTCTTCACTACCATATCATCCACATAGACCTCAATGTTCCGCCCAATCTGAGGTGCGAAAACCATATCCATGAGCCTCTGGTAAGTTGCTCCATCATTCTTCAAACCAAAAGGCATTACTTTATAATAGAAATTCTTATGATCTGTCATTAAACCGTATTTGAAGCATCAGCCGGGTTCATCCTAATTTGATTGTATCCAGAGTAAGCGTCTAGGAAACTCAGGAGACGAAACCCAGAGGATCCATCAATCAACCGATCTATATGCAGAAGAGGATAAGGATCTTTTGGACACGCCTTATTGAGATCAGTGAAGTCTACACACATCATCCATTTACCAGTTTTCTTCTTCACGATAACCACATTGGACAACCATGTCGGATACTGCACTTCCTTAATAAACCCGGCCTTGATCAACTTTCCCACCTCGTCTAAAACAGCTTGTCTCTTTTCTTCACCCATCTTACGCTTTCGCTGCGACACCGGCTTCACTTCTGGATCCAGAGCCAAATGATGACACATGACATCCGGCTTATCCTGCATGTCGAAGGTTTCAGCAAAGAGATCTAGGTTCCGACCGAACTATCTCGCTTTCCTCTCAGAAAGTTGCGTCCCCAGATGTGTGACTTCTGACGACAAGGACCCGATCTGAACTTCCTTGGTCTCTTCTTGAGGAGTCAAGCCATATTCTCTGGAGTCCTCCCTCGGATCAATATTGACCATGCTGACTTCATGCTCTGCGGGATCTTTTGCCGGAACTAACTTCTTCTTGATCTTTATGCTATCCTTGTAGCACTTCCGAGCTAGACCCTGATCACCCCGGATGACCCCAACGCGACCATTCCCCAGGGGATACTTCATTGTTAAATACAGGGTTGACCGAACCTCCTCAAGCGCATTGAATGAAGGACGTCCAATGATAATGTTATAAGGTGACGAGGCATTGACCACCAAGTATCGGACCCGAACACCCTTAGCATTCTCTTTATTCCCAAAAGTAGTGAGAACTGGAAGATAACCCAAGACCTGTACCTGCTCACCAGAGAATCCAACCAGGGTCCCACTAAAGAGCAACAACTCCTTTGGATTAAAACGCATCCCCTTGAAGACTTCCCAATAAAGGACATCAGCAGAACTTCCCGGATCAATCAGTACCCGCTTCACCCCCCCAGTCTCTAATTTGTACTTCAATAACCATGGGATCATTTTCATGAGGCAAGACCTCCTTGGCATCTTTACGTGAAAAATTTATCACCCTGGGCTCCTCATTAGACGACCCAATCCGGGCTACATGCCCGATTCCCCGCGCATACCTCTTATGAGCAGCACTAGTATATCCCCCACAGGAAAACCCCCCAGAGATAGTGTTGAGCGTATGTCGGGCTGCTCTTGCTTCCTTAACTTCCTCCACAGCATTTCCCCTCTTCTTAGATCTTAAATCAGAGGCCGACTCACCCTTTAGAGATGGACCACGCTTGTTAGCCTGCTCAGTATCATCCTTCACATAGGACGACAGCTTGCCCCTTTGGATCAACTTTTCAATTTCTCTCCGCAAATGAATACAGGCCTCTGTCGTGTGCCCTCTTACGCGATGGTATTCGCACCAAGCCTCAAAATCCTTCCCCATCACCGCGTTGGCCACCTGAGGCCTCCAAGGCCTGGGGAGCAAGTTCAAATGGTTTACGTCACGGAGAATGTCCTCTCTCCTGGCGTTTAGGGGTGTAAAAGACTCCCCGGGCCTTGATTTCGGATACCCCCGGGATTGAAGGCTTTTGTCGCGGGTGCGCTCTCTGACCGATGTGTGATCTCGTGGTCGAGACCTCTGCTCGGCTCTATCATCTCGCCCCGTACCCTTCTCTTTGGAATCCTGGACTCTCTTTTCCATGTTGCTCTCTTCCCCCTTCACATAACACTCCGCCCGGGTGATAATCTCGTCCATACTCTTAGCCGGCTTCTAAGCCAAAGATTCATTGAATTGGCCGGCCTTGAGCCCATGTTGAAATGCCGCCACAAAGATTTCCTGGTTAGGATGTGAAACCTTTATGGTCTCCTCATTGAACCTAGCCATGAAATCCCGCAACGTCTCTGCAGGACGCTGCCTAACGTTGAAAAGAGAAGTGTTGGCCACCTTGCGATGGCGGTTTGCTGAGAACTGTTGAATGATTTTCCTATTGAAATCCTGATATCCAACCATGGAAAGTCGCGGTAACCCCATGTACCAACGTAAAGCAGATTCTCTGAACGTGCCAGCCATCAATTTGCACTTAAGGGAATCTGTCGCTCCAATTAGCGCCATCACATTATTAACAGAAATGATGTGCTCCTGAGGATCAGATTTTCTGTCGTATGTTGCCAAGATGAGGGGGCTTGAAATTCTCAGGGACAACATCCTCCTAGATAGCTTGGGACAGGGGTTGAGGTTCTAAGAGCTCTGCTTCTTGCTCTTCTATTTCGTCCAAACTCTTCTGCTTAAGAGCCTGCATGCTGTCTTGTAGAGTGTCGTTATGTTGACGCAGGTCATCGATCATAGCCAACAACTGAGCCAAATCTGGTGGATCGGTTGGTGAAGTTACTAACATTGTGTTATTACGTTTGTATGCGGTGGCCTGGGATTAATTTCACTAAGGCCCCACGGTGGGCGCCAAATGTTCTTGCAGAAAAAACCTCTTTGGTTGTATTTAGGGATTTGGAAGCTCAAGTGTGATGACTCGAGTTCTAAGCTATGATTGTCTTGCTTATCCCTCATTTGGGAGCCCTATTTATACAAGTGACTCCATGAGTCCCCTTCTCCTTTTCCAGCAACAGCCTTAAGCTCATTAACTGTAACTTGGAGATGAAGCATCAGCCGTTTCAAGCAATGATAACCTCCCAACGTAATGTCCCATGCTGAATCAATGCACCAATTACTCCACCAAGTCGTAATGTTCGTACTCAACCCAAATTGGTCCCTAGGACGCGTGACCAGGATATATCCCCGGGTCACACACCGGCTCCCCTCCCCTCTTCCGGGATATATCCCAAACTCCGGTCATACATCTCCAACCGGGCTCCATCTCGGACCTCTACCAATCTGATCCTGACTCCACATCTCGGCTAGGTTCTTTATGTATGATCAATTTCTTATAGAATAATGTTAACCATTTCTATAATTTTGTAATTTATTTGTTATTTTGTTACTTTATATTGATGTTATTCTTATAACAAGCAACAATGTCGAAGATGTAATGAGAGTAAAGGCTGAACTCAATAAGGAGTTTGATATGAAGGATCTAAGAGCTGCATCCAAGATTTTTGGGATTAACATTTGATGGGATAGAAAGCAGTCAAAATTATGCTTATCTCAAGAGACATATCTAAGGAAGATTCTTGACAATTTTGGTATGTCAAATTTAAAGCCTGTTATGACTACAACAAACCCTCAATTCAAGCTGAGTATAGATAAGTACTTAGTACTGAAGTCGAAAGAGCTTATATGAATAACATCTCATATGCTAACATAGTGAATTCTTTGATGTATGTTATGGTATGTACTAGACCCGACATATCATATGCAGTAAGTCTTGTAAGCAGGTACATGGTGAATCCTGGAAAGACTCAGTGGCAAGCATTGAAGTGGATTCTAATGTATATAAATGTGTCTCTGAACAGAATTTTAATTTGTGGTGGAACCTTGGATGAAGATAGTAAAACAGTAATTGAAGGATATTTCGACTCTGATTATGCAGGTTGTATGGATTCTGGGAAATCTATTTCTGGATATGTTTTCACTATGTTTGATACAATAATTATTTGGAAAGCAACACTTCATAAGGTTGTCGCATTATCAACCATTGAAGCGGAATATATTGCTTTAACTGATGTTGTGAAAGAAGCATTGTGGCTTGAAGGTTTTGCTAAGATTCTGAAAGTTTATGGGCAAGTTATCACTGTTAAATGTGATAGTCAAAGTGCAATACATCTATCGAAGAATTCAGCCTATCATGAGCAAACCAAACACATCGATGTGAGACTGCATTTCGTCAGAGAGGTAATCGAGCGTCGAGAAGTCCACATACAGATGGTTTCGACAAATCACAATGTTGTTGATATGATCACCAAGGCATTGCAAAGTTGCACGTTTTCCATTGTATGCAGTTGATAAATTTGCATGAAGAAAGCTAGTTTGTTCTTTGATATTAGAGTTCGTTCCAAAGTGGAGATTTGTGAGATATTGGATCGAACTCTATTGGATCGAAGAGTAGCTTTTGGTTCGATAGGATTTTTGCATGTCGTCTAAGTATATTGACATGCTGGTGTCGAAGACTTATATACTGTAGTTGAAGCGTGTTCTAGTAAGTGGGTGTCGAAATATTACAGTTGTTAGTATTTCGAATTGGGCATGTTTGTTATGTCAAATTGTTTAAGTTAGATTGTACCCTAAGTTAGCTTGTAATGAATATTTGTGAAAAAGTCAATTAATTTAGTATATTATGTTTATTATAAATAGCATACTAGTTTCTTATCATTGCATACTATAAATCATAATATATAATAAGAGGATTATTTGTTATTCTTGTGTACTTGTAATCTTGATTGAAAAGAAAGTAAAAAATAATAGTTATAATCAATTTTTGTTGTTCTTAATTCTTTTTTATTCTAATTATTTCTTGATCAAAGAAAAACAAATTTATATTATGTTTCTACGATATCATTTTTCACAACATAATCAAACATAATTTAAAAATACTCTTACAGGTGAGAACAAAATGAAATGCCTTGAAAACAAAAATTGACCAAAAAATTATTTTAAAAAGATTTAATAAATTTTACAAGAAAATCTCGAAAGGTATATAACCGTTGCAGGCACACCTTAATAAAATGTTCCAAGTGAACGGAAGAAATGAACAACAAAATTTTTGAAAATTCACAAAAATAATCATAAAGAATGAGTCAATCCACAATTTGCATTCATGCAATTTCTTAATACAAAATAAACAAAAGTAAACTAAACTTCTTAGAAAATATTATAATTATAAAACAACATTATTTGCCCTCACTATGAGTTATCACATGTGTTAGAAAAAACTAGGATGCTAAGTGCTATTATGAACTACCAAGAAGCAATAGGCCTTGAAGCTTGAGATACTTGATGGTATTGTGCTTCCTATTAGTACATTGAGAAATTTCAGAAAATATGAGGAAGGTGCATCAAAGAGGGAGAAGAAAAATAATCATAATATAGATTTTCTCCTATATTATAGTGTTATTATGTCCCTAATTGCCCACACTTGTTATTTTTATACTAATAATATTAAATTAAAAATAAGATGCACAAGGCAAAAGCTAAATAGAAAATTTAAACCTAGTGGTGGACAAAGTTAGGTTTTGGTGCCTAAAAAATAATACATGTTGAAACATTATTTGTGCCTAAAAGGTTTAAATAATAATGTATTTTGGCATGTTGTGTTAGTTCCAATCACATAGTATGGCTTTTGAGTTGTGTTATCATTCTAGATTCCTATTAGGAATGCGTTTTTACTTTTTCCCTACATAGACAATCCCACTTAACTATAGTTTTCTTAATAGAATTAGTCGCTTATAATTGTCAATGCAAATTATATACTTTATCAACTTTGGCATTTTTAAACAAAGGTTGCGAATTCATTATCGGAATTAAACAATAACGTTATGGGAACAAATACTGCATCAAATACATATTGTTCAAATACAACGACAATATATATTTTGTTTTTAAATAAAATATAAACGATGTTTTCTAACACAAATATAATGTAAGATTGTGTCATTACTATTTCATTGGATTATAAAATTTGTATTATTAACTATTTATTTCAAATATATTTTCATTAATTAACCAAATTATGCCTAAATTAACTTTGCTACCATAGTCGGTTTCCATGTGTTTGATCTTGTAATACATGATAGGGCTGTGAAATCATGAAAATAATATATAACTTGATTTTGAGTAGTAAGGTGTTGGTATGTCAAGTGTGAATAATGATTCTCATATTGAATGAAAAAGAGAATGTTGAACTTTTTTTAAGTGAGAAAAGACATAGACCCAATATCTTAAGATTTTGAATTAATATGTGATTTTAAAAATTAATTTTTATGTGATAAAATATCATTATTTAGGTCATTAAGGATAAATTAGCTCTAATTTTACAAGAGGTAGCATAGGCTTCACCTTAGCTACCATTTTTAAATTATGGATAATTTATCCCTTATGACGTGTATCACTCAAATTTTGTCATATAAAATAAAATTTTAAAATCACATATTAATCTAAAAATATTAATGAATTTATTGGAATGTTCTTTTTAAAAAAAATAACCAAGTTTTGAAGTTTTATTACCAAACTAATCAACCTTCCCCAATAATTCTCAATCTAATCATGTTTCCAAAAAAAAAGTGAATTAAAGTGGAGGTGTCACTTGAATTGGCGCCTCCTATATATTTTTCAAACTTTATCAGTTACTGTTTACAGTGATTTCTGGTAAAACAACCGCTAGTCCTCCAAACTATCAAATAATCTTAATGACTGTTATTCAATCTCTCTGGTAACTTGCAGGATCGACTAGATTGATCCTATGGGTATGGTCGCTTGGATAAATCTAATAACAAACCGATATTTATTGTTAAGACTTGTATTTAGAGTGTTTTATAGGCGTTCAATGTATTCCGATTACAATGTTAAAGAACTTAATGACATGATCAAGTGAAGAAATACAAAACTGACTTGAATGAGTAAAGGTTCGATTTACAAAGAAATGCGTAGATGCAGAAATAAGTAAATGACTTTGAATGTAAAAGACTTTTAATGTAAAAGCATGAAATGTAAAAGACATGAATGTAAAACGTTAATGTAAAAGGTTTCTGAAATGTAAAGGATTTCGAATAGAAGAAAAGTGTTTAAATGCAAGAAATAGTTAAATGACTTTGAATGTAAAAGTATTTAAATGACATTGATGCGAAGATAAAAGATAAACTGGAAAGATAAAGAGTTTTACTGAATTATAAAGGTTTGGTGCTATCATACGTACATTGTTCGAGCATTCGTTTCCCTAGCCATGTGGTATTTTGAATGTTTACTGAATTTTGTACAACAAATATGACACACGAAATCCTAACACTAAGACTTCTATTTATACTACTTCAACCATAACGGTCTGACTTATGAGATTCTGCCACGTTCAGAACATGCAGAACACTGCTCTTCTCTAGCTTCCACGCGTCTTCGAGTGCTCCAGCGCATATATTTTAACTTCCAATTATCCCGCTTCGCGTTTGAATTTCAAATGCTTTGGCCACTTCGCTTCGAACTCACTTCACAGACAGAATCTTGTTACCACTTCGAAGCTTCCTTCAAATATCCTCACAACTATTACTCGAAGCTCCGAGCTTTGGTATCTCTATTCGAAGAACCAATTCTTTCATTCCAAACTGTGACATTCACTTTATTCCAACGAACACTAACATCATTTCATTTCGAACTTAAGATTTCTACTTCGAGCCACATGTATCAAAATCTTCAGCCAATAGTTACCTACGGATTTTCCTACAGATTTGACATTACCTACAGATTTACCTGCGGTTTTTCCTACGGGATTATCTGTGGAAAAATAATCCGCAAGTAAATCCGTAAAAAACGTCAAATTTGAAGGAAAATTAGCAGGTAAATAGAAAAAATTGAAGAAAAAAATATAGGAGGCGTCAATTCAAGTAGTGCCTCCTCTTTAATTCACTTTTGTTGGAAACATGGTTAGATTGGAAATTATTGGGGAAAATTGGTTAGTTTGGTATTAAAACTTTAAAATTTGGTTATTTTATAAATAAAAAATCGAATTGATTGATATGTTCAAACACACTTAATTCTCTGTCAATACTAACATAAATATATCGTTGATATGGTACAATCTTCTTCCTTACCTTATTGCAAGTCAAATGATAATCAAATAGCTATGTAAAGTTCTCTCACTACTATTAGTATCTATACGAACATTCACCTCAAACTGAATCTTCTCTCCCATAGTTTATAAAATCTTCATCTCCACGTGTGTACTCTTCATATTCACGGTCGCGACGATTTATTGCCACTTACCTAAAGGAAACCCGGATCCGGGTGTAGGATCCCCCACAAATATAATACCCAAGCAACCCTTAAAAAATAAAGCAAACAAATCAAACAGAAAGCGGTAAAGGTGATCTATAAATCCCTAAGGCATTCTCTCTTTAAGGGTGTCTCCCAGAGTCGCCATTCGTAATACGAACTCGACTTTTAGTGTTTTTGTATCGCAAATGTGCGGATAGCAAGAGTCGCCACCGACTTTTATTTTTATCCAATTAAGGAAGGTAAAAGTACAAAAAGACCTTCGTTAGATTCGAGTAAGGAGAAGGTTATGAAAAGGGAAGGTATTAGCACCCCTTTTCATCCGTAGTTATCTACGGGCTCTTAGTTGCTCTTAGATCATTTCGAAATTGTGCTTTCTGTGTGTTTGAAAAATATTTTGAAAAGACATTTCGCTTTGACTTGTAATGATTCATGTAGGAATGTATACAAAGTGTTCGGAAATGTTTCGTTTTGAAAAGAGTTTGAACTTTGACAAAAGTGTGTGGTGTGAAAAGTATTTTGATAGAGCAAGCAACTAAAAGTCTTATTACCTACTCAGAATTGGTCGTTTTCGTGTTATTTTACGTTCCTTTAGAATAGTGCTATCCATACCATTAGTTGGTAGGTAACCCTATTCGCTAGATGTAAGTGGGACATTCGAAGGGACATCAGATGGTCATAGAAGGCAACTTGTAGGAAGTATCCTAGCACATTCGAAGGGACTATCATCATTTTTCGTAGGCGACAATCGAGGGTCAAGATCATGTATTCGGAGGCGACATCGTGGGTCTTATGATCTTTGTATCAAGGGACTATGATGATTTATTTTGAAGGCAACGGTGCTAGAATACCTCTACGCTCGAGGACATGACCATTTAAATTGTAAAAGGCAACGAGAGAGAATTACCCTAAGGGGTGCATGTGTGAGAGAGTGTGTTGATTTCAGATATTTTATCTTGGAAATTAGTGGGCTATGTTCAATTTTATCTTGCCATACACGCCTAGTTACTAGCAGTTTATAGGGTGCAGAAATGAAAATGCGGAATGTAAAGATGCGGAAAGGTAAATGTCCTACGCTATTACATGGCTTTGGGGCAGATACATAATTGAAAGATGCGGAAAATAAAAGCTTAATTAAAACTATTACATCCCATGAGCAGTTACATTATTGGAAAAAAAGAAAACGATAAAAGAAATCGTCTGAAACGGGATAACCTGCAAAAGGATGAGAAATCGGGAAATACAAGAGAAATCGAATAAGAGAAAAATGTTAGTAAAAATGCAAATTTTTAAATGAGAAAAATATGACATACTGGAAATAATATAAATATGCTAAAATAATTTTTTTGGGATTTTTTGGATGCAATTTAATAATTTAAATGCAATTAAAAGTGATTTAAATGCTAAATTATGAATAAAAATAAATATGCATGCAAAATAATATTTTTTAATTTTGTAAATTAAATAAGCATTTTATGCAAATAAATGCAAAAGGAAAAAATATTTTGATGATTTTTAATGCATGAAATAAAAATATGAAAAGAATTAAAATAGATGCAAAAATATTAAATATTAAGAAAAATAGAAAATATGAAAAAATGCAAGTTTGGAAAAAAGAAACTCAAAACCGGTCCTGGGGAGATTCGAACTGAGGACCTGGGAGAGCATCTATGCATAGTCCACGCCTTAACCAACTGAGCCAAGTGTGCAAGCTGTTTGAAAACTGGAACGAGTGAAATACAAGCACACGTCATCCTCCTATTGCCACGAACTCGCGCCAGACTTCGTCTTCTCCAATTTGAATTTTTGAATCTTCAGCGTCGGCCATTGCTCGACGCTATATCCCTGGCAAAACTGAAAATCAAGCATACATAATATAAATAAGTTCTAAAGCCATGGTTCGATTCCAGACATTGTTCCGAGTTCATTGGTCATGGTCTCGTGGTCCAATTTTTCCTATTTAGCAAAGCCCTAAATCAAGCTCAGGAACCCTAGCAATGGCATACTGCGTTTCAGGCCATGGAAATGCAATCAAACAACCCAGATCGCTTGCAAACTTATCACTGATCACAAAAACAACAATAAAACATGTTAATAATGCATGAATAAGGAAATACGATTTTGAAAAAAACTTGACAAACCGAATTCTGGATAGCTCGATTCTTGATGGTTTTGAGCAATGTAAAGGTCTGGAATCACTCAAGGGATATCAAGGAATGTGTTTGAGTGCTCAGAATCAATTGAAAACGGTTGGAACTATGATCACCACTTGCTTGCAATGCACGGATTTTTTGAGTTAGGTTAGGGTTCCTCAAGCCAATTTTTTCGTCCTTAATCATGTGCTATGCATTCTGTATTTATATTGGATGGAATTGGAGCTGATTTGAGGAAGAAATCATCATTAATCAATGCAAATCAAATTTGATTTTGTACAAAATCAAATTTTCATATTTTGATCAATTTTCAATCAAATCTTGCCATATCAATCCAATTTTCGAAATTTGCTGGCTTTGTGGAGTTACTTGGATGCCAAGGAAGAGAGAAAAATCAATTTGCCATTAATTTTTGATTTTATACTTTATTTTTGAATTTAATTTGTATTTAAATGAATAAATTCCAAATTAAATAGAAAAATAAAATAAAAATTCGTGGCATTGGGCTTAGATGTTCCAAATTGCATAAGGAACAAGTTTGGATGAAGAAAAAGTAGGCCCATTTGCAAAGTTTTTGATTTTTATAAGTATTTCTCTTTGTGCACTTCCTCAAAATTGCCCAACTTGCACAAGGTGCACCTTGCTCAATTTTCCACATTTTTGAGAGTTCTTGAACTTTTTGGAAAGCTCTAAGAGTCCTCTAACCGACCTTTTTGGTCTCATCTCAATTGGAGTTTCCATGCTCAATATATCTTCAAAACAAAATGTTGACGTTTTGTTGACTTTGAAAATGACTTGTAATGTTTTGAGCCATACCTCTCCAATGAAGCATTTTTTGGACATTCTTGTGAGACATGAAGTTGTAGGGAATTGAATTTCCTTCAAAACAAGAGGTGGTGGAAAAATCTCTGAGAAAGTATGAAGAAGTTATGATCAGTCAAAGTTCAGTTGACTTTTCACCTAGAAACCCTAATTTAGAAAGTTTGACTTTTGAGCAAATCTTGAGTTTTCTTGATGAATCATGATCAACCCTTGATCAAATGATGAATGTAACTTCAAAATGAGGATGTTGCCCAAAAATCATGAAGTTTGACTGTATGTTGACCACAGTTGACTTTTTGTCCAATACAACTGATTTTCAACCATCTGAGCAATTGTCTGAGGAAACTTGACTTGTGAGGCTTGAAACTTGACATGGAGATTCTTTGAAGCATATGAGAAGGCATGATGACCATTGGAGATTTTGGAAGCCCATCTTGATCTGAGAGATACCAAACCCTAGTTTGGGTTGATTGTCTAGGAGAGAGTTTGTCTGATCAACTCTTGAGGAATCCTTGAGTATGGATGTATGGAATGTCTTGAGAAATTTGAGGGCAAATTTTGGGGTGTGATAGCTGCCCCTGTTCAATCTTCTTGTACTGGAAGGGTTAGATTGGCATGCCTTGCCTTTCGCGACCTGGAGGTGGAAGATGATTGAACACACGAATACACCTGAAAATTTGCACTCGCCGTTGACTGATGATGCGGGAATGGGCTTACAGATGCCATTTGGAGAAGTTGGAGACTTCGCTGGGGAATGAGTCGTACGCTAGACCCGAGATTGTTGTATGAATAGGAGAATCGTCGGAGATGGGCTTAAGATGCCATCTGGAAAGATCGATGTTGTGGAGTGAGCCGTACGCCAGGCTCTGTAGGTGTCTCTGGAAATGAAAGAAGCACGGAGATGGGCTTAAGATGCCATCCGGGGGGAGTCGTACGTTAGACTTCGTGTCCAACTTTGAATGAAGTTATTGGTTTGTATTGGTTTTTAACCAAATATGCAGCATTCTGAAAGTGGAGAGATGTTGACAAGTAGTCGGAGATGGGCTTAAGATGCCATCCAAGGCAACCGAGTCGTACGCCAGACTTTGTAGTTGCTGTTGATAATAAGAGAGAGTCAGAGTAGATCTTCGTGTTGATTACTCTGAAGGGGATAGTAGTTGACAAAATATGGATATTTTCCCTATTGTGCATCGGGTATTGATCCACTGCCTGTTATCAGAGGATAACTTGTGATCGTTCGGATAAGGTTTCCCGTCTAGCTTCGGGTATTAATCCTGGATCGCTGTTGGAGAACAGCAAAGGTGGTTGCTTGGATAGTTTTCCCGTCTGGATTCGGGTCTTAATCCTGAACCAGTTGTCGGAGGACAACCAGGGCGGTCTTTTAGATAGTTTTCCCGTCTGGATTCGGGTCTTAATCTTGGACCTGTTTGCGTCAGAAATGACTTTTACCTGTTTTGGAGAAAACAAGAGAAACTTTGACAGAATATTGTTAGTTTTATGCAAAGTATGATGCATGACAATGTGTATGCATGACATATGCATATGCTATGAGGAATGCATGAATGCTAGATGTTGTGGTATTTCAAAACATATCCATCTTGAAGAAGATGCGGATGTTCTGCTTGAGGATTTCTGACTTCTGTTTGGGGATGGAGATCCTGAGAAGAGAAGAACTTTGATTCCTCCGATGCACTATCTGACCAAGTCTTGGGCCTTGATATTGTTGAGGCTGGTAGAGATCGAGAAACACGCTGTTGAGGATCTCATACATAGACCCTGCTGGGGAGAGTCCGGGAGGCAATCTGTTGGGGATCTTGTGTGTAGATCTGCTGGGGAAAAATTAGGAGGCGCTCTACCGGGGGGGATTTTGAGTGTAGATCTCGTTGGAGAGCGTTTGATAGCTACTGGGGGAGACCGGGTTAGAAGGATCTGGGGCCCGTTGTAATCTCTGGCTGAGGTATGAGAGGTGTAGGTTTCCTCCGACGCACTATCTGACCAAGTTCCAAGTCTGGATACTACTGCTGGAGAAAACAGGGGGATTGCTGAGAGATATTTGCCGGAGATAGATATCTCTGCTGGAGATGGAATTGCTGATGACGCGGCAAGGTCAGGTTGGTTGAAATCACTGCTCGGGGACTAATGTGATGGAGCTTGGGATATTAGGACTAGTGGAGGGAAACATGTACTCCGCCGGGGGAGAGTTTGTAGTGAGTGGTATCTCTGTGGGGGATCATGCTCTGCGGGGGAATGTTTTTGGTGACCTTCGTCGTCATCTCAATTCCTGGAGCCTGTAGTAAGTACTTTTGTATGTTCACTTTTCGCATGTTGGCGAATAGGTTCTTATTGTCAAATGCATATAATCATTCAAAGCAAACGTTGGACTTTATGCAAATAACAACAGTGAAAACTGTGAAGAGAAAGAATTCATATTGATTCGAAATGTGGCGTATGGCCAAGTAGTTTGTACACAAGAAAGGTAAAAAGCTATGCGGAAACAATCTCGTCAAGTTCCAACTATGCTAGTACTCATATATTTCAACTATCTCATCTCCTTGCTGTCAGTAGAAAGTGATTGAATTGATCTTCGCCATTTGAATCTTGAATGCTGATAGTAGTAGTCTGTAGGTAGGTGATCTGGACGAGACATAGCCGTACGCTTAAATCCCTAACTTTTGCCTAGACCGCCCTTTCGGGTTTTCAGTCTACCGGGATACCCCTTTTTGCCCAAGCCGCCTTTTCAGGTTTTCGACTTGCCGGCTGTACATGTTTTATATATATCCTTAACTTTTGCCCGAACCTTTTGGTTCGCCAGGATGCCCTTATTTTTGCCTAGGTCAGTCGACCTAGCGGGTCTCTTTTATGCGTAGTATTTTTTGACTATGTCTGCGTTCACAGGGTGTGGGAAGTCTTCACCATCCATGGTGCTAAGTATCATAGCTCCGCCTGAAAATACTGTCTTGACTACAAATGGTCCCTCATAGGTGGGAGTCCATTTGCCCCTGGGATCACCTTGTGGAAGAATGATGCGCTTGACTACTAGATCACCGACTTGGTAAACCCGGTGCTTGACCTTCTTGTTAAATGCTCTGATCATTCGTTTCTGATAGATTTGTCCATGGCAGATGGACGCGAGTCGCTTCTCATCAATCAAGTTAATCTGGTCAAGGCGAGTCTGGATCCAATCATCTTCACCTAACTCTGCGTCCTGGAGGACTCTGGTCGAGGGTATCTGAACCTCAATTGGTAGGACTGCTTCCATACCGTATACAAGAGAGAAGGGGGTTGCCCCTGTTGATGTCCGTACTGTAGTTCGATAACCATGAAGAGCAAATGGTAACATCTCATGCCAATCTTTGTAAGTCACTGTCGTCTTCTGTATGATTTTCTTAATGTTCTTGTTGGTGGCTTCCACTGCGCCATTCATCTTAGGCCGATAAGGAGAAGAGTTGTGATGCTTGATCTTAAACTGCGTACAGAGTTCAGTAATCATCTTGTTGTTAAGATTAGAGCCATTATCTGTGATTATCCTTTCGGGAGTGCCATATCGACAGATAAGATTATGCTTGATGAATCGAGCCACAACATTCTTGGTGACAGATGCGAACGAGGCTGCTTCTACCCACTTGGTGAAATAATCAATTGCCACAAGGATGAAACGATGTCCGTTGGAAGCTGTGGGCTTGATTTCTCCAATCATGTCAATGCCCCACATTGCAAAAGGCCAAGGAGCTGTTAGAACATTCAGAGGTACTGGAGGTACGTGTACTTTGTCTGCATAACCGCACTTGTGACAAGATCGAGCATAGCGGTGACAATCGCTTCCATGGTGGACCAATAGTAACCTTCTCGTAATCTTTTAGCCATCGATGTCCACGGAGTGGGTACCAAATGCCTTCGTAACTCTTCCATGATACGCCACTGCTTTCCGGTCTACACAATGAGTAAGCAAGTCGTGATTGCGCTTGTACAAGATGTCGCCGAGGAAGAATTTGGATGCGAATCTTCTCAAGAACTTTTATCGTTGATGATGCCCTGGATATTCCCGAGTCTCAAGATACCTCTTCACGCCATAGTACCAAGGTTTCTTTGTATTAAGTTCATAACAGTTTGGTTCACAAACCTTTCAATGATGATCCGGGAGCCTCGTTGTCCCATCTAACCTTGAACATAGACGACATAGTAGCTAATGCGTCTGCCAACTGATTCTCTTCTCGTGGAATGTGATCAAAAGTAATCTCTTCGAAGTAGGGGATCAAATTCGTAACATGCTCGATACGGAATGAGATTCGGATGCTTCGATCCCACTCGCCTTAATCGACCGATCACTAAAGCCGAGTCTCCATACACTTGTAAGAACTTGATTCTTAAGTCAATAGCAGCTTTAATACCCATGATGCACGCTTCGTATTCGGCCATGTTGTTGGTACAGCTGAAACATAATCTGGCGGTGAAAGGTGTATGTCCTCCTGTAGGGGATGTAATGATGGCGCCAATGCTATTGCCAAGTGCGCTTGAGGCTCCATCAAAACCATGGTCCATCGATCCTTGTTCAGTCCTTCGTCCGCGTGTTCTTCACAATATGTAACTAACAAAACATCTTCGTGGAAACTCGACGCATAGATCGGTAGTCATCTACGGCTTGATGAGCCAAATGATCGGCTACTACACTTCCTTTGATCGCTTCGAGAAGTGTACTGATGTCATATTCGTCAAGATCATTTCCATCTTGCTATTCTTCCGAGAGAGCGGTTTCTCAAATATGTATTTTATCGGATCCATCTTGAAATCAACAAGGTAGTATGGGTCAACATATCCGCCTTAGTCGGCAGCCCAAGCCAAAGCGTTGCAAGTTTTCTCGAGTGTGAGTATCTTGTTTCACACGGTAAACTTTTGCTAAGGTAGTATATTGCGTGTTCTTTTCGAGACTCGCCATGTTGCCCCAACACACCCCCATTGAGTTCTCTAACACCGCCAAGTACATGATAAGAGGTCTTCCTTCGGTAGGCGGCATCGGGATAGGAGGATTCATAGGTACTCCTTGATTTTGTCAAAAGCGATCTGGCAATCGTCGTTCCATTCTACCACTTGATCCTTTTTTAGTAACTGGAAGATTGGCTCACAAGTAGCAGTTAGGTGTGCAATGAATATGGCAATGTAGTTCAATCGGCCCAAGAAACCTCTGACTTCTTTCTCGGTACGGGGTGCTGGCATCTCTTGAATAGCTTTAACCTTAGCGGGGTCAACTTCAATACCTTTACCACTAACAAACCCTAGAAGCTTACCGGATCTGACTCCGAAGGTGCACTTGTTGGGATTAAGTCTCAGTCTGTACTTCTTCAATCTGTCAAATAGCTTCTGCAAATGATCAAGATGCTCTTCTTCTGTCTGTGATCGGGCTATCATGTTGTCGACGTAGACCTCTATCTTGTGATGAATCATGTCATGAAATAATGTCACCATAGCTACCGATAGTGGCGCTGCTTCTTCGATCCGGCATAACTTTGTAATGTAGTACCCATGTGTAACAAAAGTAGTCTTCCATGTCTTCGGAGCCATTTTGATCTGATTGTAACCGAGAAACCATCCATGAAGGAGAAAACTTTATGCTGAGCGGTGTTGTCAACCAGAACATCAATATGAGGAAGTGGAAAATCGTCTTTCGGACTCGCTTTGTTCAGATCTCTGTAATTCACACACATTCGAACTTTGCCATCCTTCTTAGGTACGGGTACCACATTTGCAACCCACTGCGGATAAGAAGTAAGAGCTAGAAAACCGGCATTAAACTGCTTCATAACTTCGGCTTTGATTTTCTCGGACATCTCAGACGATTTAACCTTCATTTCATCGAGAAAACCTCTTTCGTTGGCAACCGGTGTACCACAATATCAATGTCTAGAACTGGCATGTCTTCGTATGACCAAGCAAAAACTTCAATATAGTCTCGTAGCATATGAATTAATCTTTCTTTCACACTGTTCTCGAGACCCGCTCCTATCTTGATCTCTCTTTGTCCACTCAAATTCACAACCTCAACTTGCTCTTCGGTGGTGATAACTCGATCTTCTTGCTGTAGCAATCGACAAGTTCTCCGGCACTTCACAATCTTCCTCACTTTCGCCTTCACTTGGTAGATCGGATTATCGGGTCATATTTAGCACTAGCATAGCATTAACGAGATTCGAGTGATTCGCAGTGATCACGTGTGTGTAAGAAACACATAGCTTTTGAAGGGGTGATAAAGTAAAAGAAAGAAAGACACAATTGAATGCAAAAGTCCAACGATTTATTGAATAAAATATGCAAACGACAGATAATAACCCTCAAACGAGCCATAATGCCCGCAAGGCACCGTGCTTTAGAGTTTATTGTTCAAAACATAGAAAATACGAAAAGCAAAACAAAACAAGAGCAATTACTCCGGCTAAAGGAGATTGGTATGACGCTTCATTCTTCCAATTGTCGAGTCCGTTGTCGGAGTTGAAGATCCATTTCGATGTCAAGTCGTTGTCGCCGCCTTCTATAGCATGGATTCCACTGCCGATGCGAAAGGAAGTTGGCCGCATGCTCGCGCGTATCATCTTCGTCCTCGATGGTGAAGCCTAAACCGCCTTGTCAAATTTGAAAGGAAGATCGGGAGTCGACCCCAAATAGTACTACCACCTTCTTCAACTGCAGCTCGAGCATCTTTCAATGAGGCCATCCTTGAGGAGCTTTGTAACTTCGTGGAGGATCAAGGGTCACAGCATGACTGGGACTTTCAAAGCTTGACAGGAGTCTCAAAGAATTCACCTTTCATCTCAAGATAACGGATCAGATGATGACCATATACTCTTCTTCACCACACACCGTAATAACTTTCCTTTCACCGGGTACTTCACCGATGTAAGGTAGAGGTAATACCCCCATGTATCCAAGGGCGCCCAAGTAGGCAAGAGTAAGTCGGACGGATGTCCATGACAAAGAAAGTGGAGTCAAAAGTCGGGAACCGACTTTAACAGCGTAATGAGCTCCAAGTACCATTCGCTTAGAACCATCAAAAGCTCACAATAATGTCAGGGTCTCGTAACCAACCCTTCGACATCAAGTCGATCAAAAGCGGTCTTCGGTAGGATATTCAGAGCAGAACCAGTATCCACCAACACATGAGACAATGTAGTGCCCTTGCATTCCACAGAGATGTGCAAGGCTTTGTTGTGTTTCCTTCCGGCAGGAGTCAAATCAGCATCAGAGAAGCCTAGTGTTCGCGTTAAAAGGTGACGCGCTAGAGGGATGCGAACGTGAGTTCGGATTCTCTGGCACATAACGATTTAAATCTTTTGATTTGTTTATAAAGATGCCACGAGCATCAAGCTTTATTATTTTCAACACAAGAAAGATGATTTAATGATTATGAAAAAGGGGAAAGCTGAAATACCCTCAATTGATATTGATATGCGTAACGACTAGCGCAAACTAGACGCAACGCATTGGGGAGATTCTGAGTAAGGGGGATTGTTATATAAAGGGAATAGATGGAGCACCCTAAATATATGTAGTTATCTACAGCTTTATATATGAATATATTTGATATGTTTGTGTGTTTTAAATTGCTATTTCTATGATTGGGAAAGTTTCTCCTTTGGATTTTAAGAATGGTAGATCATGTGGGATTTCTAGGGTTATTACTATTGTGCTCACAAAGATCTGTGGATCTTCTGCATACATATCCCCTAATGGGAATCAGAGCATTTGTAGCTCGGATCTAAAGGGTTCTATGGTTTGTTTGGTCTGAGAGAGAAAGAAATTTGCTCGCCAAGGATGAGACCTTGTGCCTACGTATTCTCAAAAGGATGTTGAGAAAGTCAGAGCAATCGTAGTTCCCACTTATGCTAGTGGAAAGCAACGGGATGTTAGTAAGAGACAGACAAATGTCATCTTAATGAAAAATGTATCTAATCTATTTCGTCACATACATTTTTGAAAAGTTTGACTGTTTGAAATCTTTCGTCGTAAGTATTAGGTGTTTTGCTTGAGTGTACAAGCGTTACCACTTACATGTTTAAGAAAGATGTTTGAAAAAGATGATTGAATCTTTTAACTGTAAGCATTAGGTGTTTTGCTTGAGTATACAAGCGTTACCACTTACAATTAAGAGATGTTTTTGTTTGAAAATAGTTTGAAAAGAGTTTGAAAAGTTTTTGACTGTATGTGATGTGATAGATGAGATACTTCTTCCATAGAGATGATAAATGTCTAAATCTCAAGGAGAAATTGATTGGATTAAAGGGATGCTTTTAAGAAGCCCATGGGTCCTTGTATTGTTAGCCCAAGAGGAGGCATTCCGAGGGTCATCGAGGGTCCTTGTATGAAGCTCAAGAGGAAGCTATAGGGTATGGCTGGCTTTGTTTTGAAAGGGATTTCACCGAGAAATCATCCTTTTCGGAATAAGAGCAATTTCACCGGGAAATTTTACTCTCTGGGGATTTGAAAGTGATTTCACCGGGAAACCATCCTTTCAGGGTTCTATCTTAGCGCGGGTGATTCTTTGTATTGGAAGCCCAATAGGAGGCTGTTAAGAGATTTCCTATCTCTTTCATTGTATGATGCCCAAGAGAAGGCTAAACTCAATGAGGAGTTCTTTTGAACGAAGCCCAAGAGGAGGCTGACTCAACAGGGGAGTGTTGCCTTATATGAAGCCTAAGCGGAGGCTAACTCTGCGGGGAGAGTTTCTTTGTACAAAGCCCAAGAGAAGGCTAAACTCAACTGGGGATGAGTTATCTTGTATGAAGCCCAAGCGGAGGCTAACCCATGCTGGAGATGGATTGTCTTGTATGAAGCCCAAGCGGAGGCTATATTGTGGGGAACTTATTGATTAGTCTAATTGTTATGTTATAATTAGCCAGTTGTATAAACAAGTGTGTGTGTGATATGTATTCACAGGAGTTTATGAAGGAAATATAAACAATACATGATGTTTATTTACAGCAGTTTATGAAATATAAACAAGTGTCTGTGAACGAACGTTTAAAACGAGCGTAACTTGATTATTTACAAGTTTGATTTGTGTACAAGGAAGTGAATATGTACACGAACGAGTATTTATGTACAGATAAAGATGGATGTACATAGGAGGGTTGGGACTTACACTGTAAGAGAGGCCCATTGATTTGAAAGTATTTCCACAAGGAATAATGTTTCTTTCAATACCAATGGTATTCAGTGTATATGTACAGATTAGAACAAAAAACGAAAGATCGAATTTTATCTGTAAAGAGTATTTTCAAAAAGTATCTGTGTTATGTACAGATAAAAGGTATTTGAAAAAGAAGTATCTGTGTTATTTACAGATAAAAGTTTTTTGTTTCTGAAAATATCTTGATATGTACAAGAAACGTATGTATGCACATAAAGAAGGTTGGTTTGGGTATACACAAGTGAAGCGAGAACAAACGATCGAAGTTTGTCTGTACTTGAGTATAAAAGGAGTATCTGTATTATGTACAGATGAAATTTGTATGTACAAGGAAATATTATGTACACAAAAGAATGTTATGGGACTTACACCGTGATGGAGGCCCATTGGTTTGAAAGCAGTTTCACAGGGAATAATGCTCCTTTCAATACCAATGGTATCGGTGTATAAACAAACGAATGAAAACAAATGAAAGATATTTGTTTATGTTTGAATATTAACAAAGATGTTTTGAATATGTACAAGTAAAACTAAATATGTACATAAAAGGATTGGGACTTAAACCATAAGGGAGGCCCATGATCGATCGAGAAATTCGAGAGAAGACGAAATCAATTTTATCGTTTAAATCAGATCAATCATGGTAAAAAAGATACAAGTTTGATGAAATGTTTTGAAAATGTTTTGAAATGTTTTGAAATGTTTTGTTCATTTATGAGAAGTTTTGGAAAAAATCGGAAGTCGAAAACATGAAAAATTCACCTTTAAAAGGAGTTTTGAAAAAGTGTTCAGAACGTCGTTTTTGGCTCGATTAAAAATTAATCAGATGAAAGTTTTTTCTGAAAATTTTTGCACTATCACAAAATAGATGCATTTATTGACAAGTGTTTAAAAAATCATCTCAAAATGAGAAGTTTTGATTGGTCAAAAAAATTGTTGAAGTTTGAAGAAAAAAATGAGAAGTTTGAAAAAAATTGGTCCCTACAAGGCTTGAACCGGGGACATGATAGCGTGGCAAGGCAAGAGAGTTTTAAGAGTGAGCTGGCAACCGCTGGGGCGGTGATACATCCAATAACATATGTGAATTCAGTTAAATATATTTTAAAACGAATATTTGAATTCAGAAAAACGCGCGCATCACCTTCTTCTTCCTCCAATCTTCCAACAGCCATGGATTGCTCATTTCGTGATGAAATCACACGATGTAAACATGAAAGTTGCTTGATTTTTAACAAGGAATATGATGATAGTGATTAATTGCATTTTTTTTAAGCCTATCATGTTTTGATTTCTGGAAATCGTGATGAACCCTAAAACTAAGAATTCAAATTAAATGACTTGTGGTTGATGATTCTTGGATTTTTTTGAGGGTTTATGATCGTGTTAAGTGCAGAAAGAGAATGGCCAAGAGTTTTTGTCAAAAGATTCAAAGAATCATGAGAACCAAACTCGTGTTCATACCTGGAAAAGTGAGGATCGGAATCGAGGTTGGGGTGTTTCCAGTTGTTGTTTTATGATTGCTTGAGCACCAACGGCATGTATGGAAGCTTCATGAATGGTCTGCACCCTTTGAACTTGCTCCAATCTCTCCAACCAAGTCAACCTACAGTCAGCTTAAAATGAAAATCGAAACTGGGGTTAAGAGTGTTACAGTTCAGGATTAATGGTCTGCCTCATGTCCATGGAGTATGGTGATGATGTTTGAGTGATCATAACATAGTTTGATCAAGCCAAGCTTTGAATTCGCATGTTATGGCAGTTTGGAAGTTTTGAGAAAAATGAAAAAGTGCAAACTGGTTTTCACTTGTTCTTGGGTTGATTTTAATGTTCAAACATGTTCTATATTGATTATGAGATGTATTAGACACCAAAGAATATCATAGTTCTTGCTAAATTTGAAAATTGCAATGTTTGGCAATTTGAGCTATGATACTTGAATTTTCAAGAAAAAGAGTGAGAGCATGAATTTGTATTGTTTTTGGTGTTGTTTTCTCTTGAATTAGTGATCCTTTTATAGGCCAAAAGTCTGAAATGTTAGGCAAATGTCCATGGCATTTGGATGATTCAAAGATAACTTAAGGGGTAAGAATGTCCTTTCAAAAGTAAAATGAAGGTTCCTTTTTTACCATGTGTGAAATTATCCAATTTTGATTCTATCCAATCTCAATTATATCTAGCTGATATTTATCAGCTCAATGATCAAGTTGGCAAGGCTAGAAAGCTTCTAGATGAAGAAATCAAGAAATGACCTATAATTTGATGTTTGAACTTTGAAAAATCAAGTTTCATGGACCCTTTTGTTCCAATTTCAAAGACATAGCTAGCCTTCATGGATTTTTAAGTTCTTGGACATTTTGGAAAGATTTTTCCATGATCTACAACTTTCATGTTTTGAGTTTTTTCAAATTCCAATTGGAACTAGGTGAAAAAAAGGCTTGAAGTTTGGAAAAAAAGTGAAATTTCAACACTTCGAAATTTTTCTAAGTTATAGAAATTTTGACTTTTTTGTTGACTTTTCCAAATTCTTTGATTTTTTATGATCATGATGGATCATTTGAAGTATTTTGATGATGGAAAAAGTTTTGTTTTGAAAAATTTGACCAAAAGTCAAAGTTTGACTTTTCTGTGCAGATGAAATTTCATCAGATGTGTCTGAAAACGACTGATGAATTCTGTGAACCTCTGTGATGTTTTGGATCCAGAAATTAGGTCAAGATGTTGTATCTAAGATATAATGACCAATCTCTATCCAAAAAAGTCATTCATTGCTCAAAAAGTCAGAGAAATCTCATGCTCGATCAAAACCCTAATTGGTCGATCCTCGATTGTTCTGTGAGAAAATTTGCTATCTAATGATCAGAGGTTGATGATTTGATCAAGATAGATCAAATAAGATGAGAAAATCTCAAACCCTAATTGGTTAGCTCTTGAATCAGATGAAAATCTGATGAAACCCTAATTTTGACCTGTGAATGCTATACCCGATTAATGCTGTCTGAACTGTTAGTTGTGCAGATGATGCAAATGTAAAGTGGTATATTAGGTAAAAATTTGGGGTATGACACCTAGGCCGTTGTTGGCAGCCAGGCTAGCAATACAAAATTCAAACTGGTCAGTAGTAGTGTCTTGCGGTACATGAGCATTCTTCAGAAACTTCACCAAGGCGTCGGCATGAGCCTCGGAGCACAAGAGCAGAGCAAGCATGGAGATCTTGGACGGAGTCTGTCCCAACTGTTCCACAACATTGTAGTCACTCTTCTTGATGATCTTCAGAATTTCCTCCATTTCTTGTTTGGAGGTGTCCTTAGTAACTTTCTTTGGTACTTCTGGATGAGCAGGATGAGTCACTGGTTCTTTCCCTCTAGCTGGGGATATTGGTTGAGTAGCTGGAATGCGAGCTGGAGTCGCAGTGTCTTTTGGAGGAGAGATTTCTGGAGAGAACACTTTTACGGTTCGAGTCACCTTACTTGAGCCGGTGATGTTGTCAATGTCAGGAATGGTAGCTTCAACTGTAGGATCTTCAACGGTCAGAGGGTCTTGCTTGACGCCATGATAGTAAACATCAGATCCATAATTCCAAGGGATAGCCTTGTCAGAGGAATATGGAACTGGCCTGGGAGAAGTAATGATGAGAGGCGCCACCCTAGGCGCAGGATCAGTAGAGGAAATCCTTATTGTGTTAACATCAACATAATCTTCTGGGAAATCGTCACCCCATCCGGTTACCTTGACATCTTCAATAGGAATCTTGTAGCTCTCAGGAACAGTGTACTTCACCATGTAATCATACTTTCCATTTGGCTGCCCCAAGGTATCCCATACATCTGGTACAATTTCATTCACATCTTCGATCTTCAACTTAGACATACCTTCACACAGCTTCTGCACAGGTGGTTTCAGGAATAGTATTACACGGTTATCCATCATGCACTGAACACGTCTTCTCAACCAAGCACAGCCATCTGGCGCAGATGGGCACCAACGACAATTCTCTGGGCATCCTGGATTGACATCGGCTTGCAGCAAATCCTTTTTAATAGTCATCAGAGGAATGGTCAAGTCATCTATGTTGAAAACATAAGTATCCTCACCGACAGCATTGGAACTTTTGTCATGGTTAGGCATAGGCGCGTTGATCGCATTCGGAGTCTCAACAGGAGGGTCAAACTCAATCTGCTTAGCTTCAATCATATCTTGAATCTTGTTCTTCAGAGCCCAACAGTTGTCAGTGTCGTGCCCTGGACTGCTGGAGTGGTAAGCATACTTAGCATTAGGATTATATCTTGGAGAGGAAGTGTTGACATTCTGAGGAGGATCCCTCAAGGTAATCAACTCTGCTTTCAACATGTGTTGCAAGGCTTGCGACAACGGCATGTTGATCTTTGTAAACTGTCTTCGTGGCGCGTTCTGGCTACGCGCGTTGTCTCGCTGAGGTTGTGTTGATGTAGGATTGGAGATCACAACTGCCCCCACAGATTGAGCGCGGTCGTTTTTGGCTCGGCTTTTCTGACCATACACAGCATTTTTTTCTTTCTTACCACCAAAAGACCTCTTCGCAGCATTAGATGATGATTCCACATGAATCTTTCCACTTCTAATACCAGCTTCGATACGCTCGCCTGTAAGTATCAGCTCGGTGAATCCGGATGAAGAGTTTCCTATCAGATGATTGAAGAATGGGCCTGTCAGTGTTCCCATGAACATATCAACCAACTCCCTATTGGACAAGGGTGGTTGAACTCTGCCTGCTAGATCTCTCCATTTCTAAGCATACTCCTTGAACTTCTCATCACGACCCATAGACATGCTTTGTAGTTGCATGCGAGTGGGTGTCAATTCAGCATTGTACTCATACTGTCTGTAGAAAGCATCGGCCAAATCACTCCAAGTACGGATATGGTCATTCTCTAGCTGATAATACCACTCCAACTGAGTTCCGGACAAACTCTCTTGAAAATAGTGCATCCACAACTTTCTGTCATCAGTGTGGGGGTTGATCTTCTGAACATAGGACTTCAAGTGCAGCTTCGGACAAGAAATGCCATCATACTTGGCAAAGGTAGGAACTTTGAACTTGGGAGGAATCACAACACCAGGAACAAGACTCAGATCATCAAAATTCAACCCAGACATTTTCAGATTTTCCACAGCATTCAAACGGTCTTCAAGTTGCTTGTACTTGTCATCTTCATCAGAGTACTGGCTATAGTCAGAACGCTCCTCTCTTTCTTTCTCAGGCTCACGCTGATCTTCTTCATTTCCCTTGACACTCCCCTCATTCTTGACACTATCTTCAGAGAGCTCAATCCGACTGACCACTTTAGGACCCCCTTTGTAGCGTCTGCCCATGTTGAGTAGACCCACAACCTTCTTCTTCTTGTTGATGAGCTTCTTCAGATCCTCTTGGCCTTGGACCAAGCTAGTGAACATCTGTTGAAACTGAGCATTCTGAGCTTGGAGATCTTTGACAGTCTGTTCGAGAGCCATTTCTGCTAAAAAAATAGCGAGAAAATGAGAAAACCAATCTCCAATGTACCTGTTATGCAATGTTATGCCATGCTATGCGATGTTTATGCGAATGCAATGCAATGTTTTCAAGGACTCTAAGGATTTAAATTTGTTAAACAAGCAATGAACAAACAATTATTAGCTCTCTTTTATTCTTTTTTCTTTTTAAGTACAAAAGATAGTTCGAAGCAATAAAAGAAAAACATATAAATCATAAAGCTCTAAGTCTCCCATGGGCGCTTCCTCTTGGTGCCGAGGTAGGCGTTGATGTTGCGTTCCTCGTGAAGTAGCTTGGTCAACTCTAACACTTTCTTCTCACTTGCATAACACTGAGCTTCGAATGTATCCCCTTTCTTCTTTTAGTTGAATCCAGGACCTCTTCAAGTCTTCAAAATCAGTAGGCATGTCGGGATGGAGAACAGTATAGGGTACGTCACCTATAGCAACAGGTTCCATAATTACTGGTAGAACAGGCGTGAATGGCATCATGAGGTTTTGAGCTCGAGCTCGCACCCATTTGAGGTAAGGTTCCCAAGGAATGGAGTTTTGGTGCCCCAAAGTCTTGGTATCAGTCTTCTTTACCATGCCCCAAGCGTGTATAAACCTTGGTCGGTAATTCTGGAGATCGTGATTGTAGTCGAACACAATGTCTTGGAGAAGCATATCATGCGGACCATCTCTTCGAGCAAAACCAAACTGACGTAGAGCTAGAGAAGGGTTGTAAGTAATACCTCCCCTTATACCAAGGAGTGGTACATTAGGGAATTCTCCACAACGCTCAATGAATGTGAAGTCCTTTTGAGAGAAAAGGCTCCAACGGATATCAGAATGAGAGAGTGACATTAACCTTTGAGACCACTTCATCCTTTGCTCGTTCTTCAAAACTGATGGAGGAAGGTGCGAAATAAACCACCTGGAAAGTAACGGTATGCAACACATGAGAGTTCCTTGTCTCTTAGTAGTACGAGTATGGAGAGAATGTAGAATGTCTCCAAGTAAAGTAGGCACTGGATTGCGGGTAAGGAACAACTTGATGGCGTTGACATCTATGAATTGATCCGAGTTAGGGAATAGAACCAAACCATAGATTAGCAAGGCCACAATGTCTTCAAATGCCTGGAAACTCATAACTTTGAGGAACTCTCGAGCTTTCTTAATCAGGAATTTGGCAAGTAAACCCTTAACTCCACTTCTAGTTTCCCAATTGGCTTCAATGTCTGAGCGCTTAAGATGTAAGGCTGATGCAATGTCTTCAAACCTAGGAACCTTTTCTAGACCGGTGAATGGCATTTGGTCAAGAATGGGTATCCCAAGTAGCTTAGAGAACTCTTCCAAGGTATGAACTAACTGATAATCTGGGAATATGAAGCAATGGTGTTTCGGATCAAAGAACTGGAATAGGACATGCATCATATCTTCTTCAAAACCGGAGATAACCAAGTCAAGTAGATAACCATGTCTTTTGATGAACTGGGCATGATCGGGAATTTCTGAAACCAATTCTTTGAGTTGAGAAGGTATACCCATGAAGTGGATTCGGATAGTCTTCCTAGAAGCCATAATACTCCAAAACAGAGCAAAGATAAATCCCTAGGTCCTTGAAATGGTTAGAAATGATATGCAATGCAAATGATGTCATGATGTCATGCTTGGCACACACAAACAAATCACACAATGAGCCTAGGTTTAAGGCTCGCATGAGGTATAGGTGATTACCCCACCAAAAGTTTTGAGTTGGTTCATCCTGTCCTATAATAGTAACCGGGTTCTAGGAATCTCATATCATTGATCTTTCTCGTAGGCGTTTATTTCAATCCGACTACCAAGTGGTCGATCGAAAATATCCCAAAAGTCTGATCTCAATGAGCGTAGCATCGAGTATCAATCAACCTTAGTCTGCACCAAAGCCGGCCATCTCACTACCTTCTAATGGCTAAGATGGGTCAATTAAGGTTCTAAAAGTTTAGTTAGCGCTTGATGACACCACGCAGAAGCCAAATACTATCCTCAACTTGGGAATGAAGAGTATCGGGACAACCAAAGTGTCACGCTAACGTAGCCATCGTGTTGACCGTTTTGATATACGTCTAACGGTCGCGACGATTTATTGCCACTTACCTAAAGGAAACCCGGATCCGGGTGTAGGATCCCCCATAAATATAATACCCAAGCAACCCTTGAAAGATAAAGCAAACAAATCAAACAGAAAGCGGTAAAGGTGATCTATAAATCCCTAAGGCATTCTCTCTTTAAGGGTGTCTCCCCGGCAGAGTCCCAAGTTCTATAATACGGTGAACTGACTTTTAGTGTTTTTGTATCGCAAATGTGCGGATAGCAAGAGTCGCCACCGACTTTTATTTTTATCCAATTAAGGGAAGGTAAAAGTACAGAAAAAGACCTTCGTTAGATTCTGAGTAAGGGAGAAGGTTATGAAAAGGGAAGGTATTAGCACCCCTTTCCATCCGTAGTTATCTACGGGCTCTTAGTTGCTCTATAGATCACTTTTGAAAATGTGCTTTCTGTGTGTTTGAAAAATGTTTTGAAAAGGCATTTTGCTTTGACTTTGTAATGATTCATGTAGGAATGTATACAAAGTGTTTGGAAATGTTTCGTTTTGAAAGAGTTTGAATTTGATAAAAGTGTGAGGTGTGAAAAGTATTTTGATAGAGCAAGCAACTAAAAGTCTTATTACCTACTCAGAATTGGTCGTTTTCGTATTATTTACGTTCCTTTAGAATAGCGCTAGCCATACCATTAGTTAGTAGGTAGCTCCATTCGTTGGATGTAAGCGGGACATTCGAAGGGACATCGAATGGTCATAGAAGGCAACTTGTAGGAAGTATCCTAGCACATTCGAAGGGACTATCATCATTTTTCGTAGGCGACAATCGAGGGTCAAGATCATGTATTCGGAGGCGACATCGTGGGTCTTATGATCTTTGTATCGAAGGGACTATGATGATTTGTTTTGAAGGCAACGGTGCTAGAATACCTCTACGTTCGAGGGACATGACCATTTAAATTCGTAAAGGCAACGAGAGAGAATTACCCTAAGGGGTGCATGTGTGAGAGAGTGTGTTGATTTCAGATATTTTATCTTGGAAATTAGTGGGCTATGTTCAATTTTATCTTGCCATACACGCCTAGTTACTAGCAGTTTATAGGGTGCAGAAATTAAAATGCGGAATGTAAAGATGCGGAAAGGTAAATGTCCTACGCTATTACATGGCTTTGGGGCAGATACATAATTGAAAGATGCGGAAAATAAAAGCCTAATTAAAACTATTACATCCCATGAGCAGTTACATTATTGGAAAAAAAGAAAACGATAAAAGAAATCGTCTGAAACGGGATAACCTGCAAAAGGATGAGAAATCGGGAAATACAAGAGAAATCGAATAAGAGAAAAATATTAGTAAAAATGCAAATTTTAAATGAGAAAAATATGACATGCTGGAAATAATATAAATATGCTAAAATAATTTTTTTGGGATTTTTTGGATGCAATTTAATAATTTAAATGCAATTAAAAGTGATTTAAATGCTAAATTATGAATAAAAATAAATATGCATGCAAAATAATATTTTTTAATTTTATAAATTAAATAAGCATTTTATGCAAATAAATGCAAAAGGAAAAAATATTTTGATGATTTTTAATGCATGAAATAAAAATATGAAAAGAATTAAAATAGATGCAAAAATATTAAATATTAAGAAAAATAGAAAATATGAAAAAATGCAAGTTTGGGAAAAAGAAACTCAAAATCGGTCCTGGGGAGATTCGAACGGAGTACCTGGGAGAGCATCTATGCATAGTCCAAAATATTTCTCTTTGTGCACTTCCTCAAAATTGCCCAACTTGCACAAGGTGCACCTTGCTCAATTTTCCACATTTTTGAGAGTTCTTGAACTTTTTGGAAAGCTCTAAGAGTCCTCTAACCGACCTTTTTGGTCTCATCTCAATTGGAGTTTCCATGCTCAATATATCTTCAAAACAAAATGTTGACGTTTTGTTGACTTTGAAAATGACTTGTAATGTTTTGAGCCATACCTCTCCAATGAAGCATTTTTTGGACATTCTTGTGAGACATGAAGTTGTAGGGAATTGAATTTCCTTCAAAACAAGAGGTGGTGGAAAAATCTCTGAGAAAGTATGAAGAAGTTATGATCAGTCAAAGTTCAGTTGACTTTTCACCTAGAAACCCTAATTTAGAAAGTTTGACTTTTGAGCAAATCTTGAGTTTTCTTGATGAATCATGATCAACCCTTGATCAAATGATGAATGTAACTTCAAAATGAGGATGTTGCCCAAAAATCATGAAGTTTGACTGTATGTTGACCACAGTTGACTTTTTGTCCAATACAACTGATTTTCAACCATCTGAGCAATTGTCTGAGGAAACTTGACTTGTGAGGCTTGAAACTTGACATGGAGATTCTTTGAAGCATATGAGAAGGCATGATGACCATTGGAGATGTTGGAAGCCCATCTTGATCTGAGAGATACCAAACCCTAGTTTGGGTTGATTGTCTAGGAGAGAGTTTGTCTGATCAACTCTTGAAGAATCCTTGAGTATGGATGTACGGAATGTCTTGAGAAATTGGAGGGCAAATTTTGGGGTATGACAGCAGCCATCAGAAAAGAAGAGTAATATTGTGAAAGAGTTGTTGAAATGCAGTCACAAGTTTCACTATGCAGTTTGAGCTAGAGAAAATTGATGGAAAAAATATTTTTTACTTGTGAAAAGTTCAAGTGAAAGATGTATTTACATGATCAAGATTACTGGTGTGTTTGGTTTAGCGGTGGGGGAAGGAGAAGCGCAGTGAAAATTTGCTTGCCACAGAAGTTTAGTTATGTGGCTTCTGAAAATCACAATGTGCAAGGATCCCGACGTGTGTTTCGCCTCTCAAACTCCAAACCAAACACACCATACACAAGGTGCAAGATAATGTCGTTGGTTGAAGAGCTTACTACCAACAAGGAAGTTGCACCATAAGTTTTAAACCTAGTTTTTGACATGAGAAATTCTTAAAGTAGTTTAGATTCAAGTGAAACTTATTCTTCATGATAAAGTATATTGTTGTCGGTGAGGACAATGTGAAATTCTCGAAGTGGTTTATCTTCAAGTGACATATATTCGTCATTAGAGAGTATGGTAGTTTTTAAATTAAGATTGTCGGTGAAAACTGTAACACCCCAATTCTACCCCGGTAATTATTATGAAAATCATAATTGACATGAGAAAATCATAAAACTGATCAAAATCATCATTGTTTCCTGATCGTACATGGATCACACGATCGTTAGTAGTTTGAAACTCTGGTAAGCTTCTATTGTGATGAAGAAGGTGAGGGGGTAACTGCAAGACACTCTGATGCCAAAATGAGGTTCCGAGCAAATTACAAGTAGAAGTGGGAGTAAAGAATGAATACTTGACCCTCTAGTGAAAGAGAGTCTTTATAGCCCCCAATGATAGGTCAAGGTCCCCATACTGGGCCGACTAGGCAGACCCAAAATTAAGACTGCTAGGACCTACGTGTGTAGTGGAGACCAACACATTGTCTCCATCTTGGGTTAATCGTCCTAAAATACCAGGGAGGTGGTGGGTGTTGTCTTTTCGGGATCAAGAGGATTATGTGATATTTGGGACATTGGTTGTGTGCCCTACAAGTAGGACATGTCGTGGCGGACTCACGGGTAAACGTCCTCGACGAGTACGTGACAAGGATGTCACTGAAGGGAACTTAGGGGACAAGTCCTCGACGAGAACGTGGAAGTGACGTGTCCCATGGTCATAGTCACGTGGGGCACGTATCAGACCTTCCCAGCAGTCGAGCAGAGATGAATCCTTCCTGACAGAGGGCCGAAGGCAGGTCGAGTCTAGCAGATGTCTTGGTGGACTTTCCAGGTAGCATTTGGATTGGGTCTAGTATGATTTTTGGGCCAAGTGTTGGCCCAGTCCAAAATATTTCTGATTTCACGACAAATTTTCTTAAAGTCATTTATTTTATAACGAACAATGTATTTGTACTTTGACTAGATGAACTCCTTGGACTTGGATTTAGATTAAGGCATAGATTTCTTTCCCTTTTAATTTCCTCTACACTCATTCCCCCTTTTAATATTCGAATTTTTGCGCTATTATAAACCTTCAACTCTTTCATCTTTAATAATACCTTACTTCTCGATATTTGTTTTATAATTGTTAGGATGAAAATTAAATGAGTTATTTCAAGATGATTTAGTTTAAGCCACAAAAAATCTAAAAATATATATTGCTCCCCCATATTTGTTCATGTTTTGTAAAAAAGAAAAATTATTAAAACAACAAATTAATTAGATAAATGGTAAAATAAAATAGGTTTATTTTCCCTAAAAAAACTTCTCAACTTAAAATTTTAGCTAAATGGTAAAATAAAATAGGATTATTTTCCATATCATCCATTACCATTAAACATGACATTTAAAATTTTAGCTACTTTTTTAGATTCCAAAATCAGTTTGCCTTTCTGTCATCCATATAATCTCTACTACATTAAATTAATTTATAAATAACAATACTTTAACATCATTTGCTTTACTATGCATAAATAAATAACCACAAGTTCATGAAAAAGATCAACACAAATGCAATTTTTTTGAATAATAAAAAGAATATAATACTGTAGTAATCTGGCAGTAGGTTATTGGAGAGTGCATGACAGTTGGTCAACATAGAAACCACAAAGATTTGCATTCCATTTCTTACTCTCTAAGAAAAATATACATGCCACACACACTTTCTTTGCTTAATTGCTTTCTTCTTCTCTTTTTTGTCAACCTCAAAAAGTTTCATGGTCCATCAACAACAATAATGGAGCATGCTACTTTTTGCCTCAAAAATAACAATTGATAGATGCATGCACAAATTCTATTGGTTGTTATGTTAAGTTACTCATTAAACAAGGTTTAGTTATAGTAATCTAACATGCACTGTACTTGCATGATATAAAAAATCTTTGAACTATTTCATGTGATAATGACATATAGTTTTCTGAGTTTTATTATGGATTAATATATGATTCAAACATTAAATAACACAAGTAAATATTAAAATTAAAACTCAATTAAATAAATAAGCACAAGGGTTTTATTATCCAAGAAGTTATTTACACACTTCCTTTGATCTTAATTTACATGATGATACAAAATACATCACATATTTGTTTGTTCATTAAAAAGAACAAAAACCAGAAAAGGGCCTATCTCCTTAGTTTAGAAATTACAATCCAATCCAATTTTTGATCCCAATCACATAGAAATAAAAGCTCTCTACCTCATTCATTCATCGTAGCTTCTGTTGTCGTGCAATGAATGCTTCCACAGTGCGACGAAATTCATCATTGCTCATTCCATCTTCAGGATATAAACTCAAATTTTTCACCATCTTCTTCTTCTTCTTCTCTTTATCAACTTCAATGCTTCTCATCTTTCTTTTCTCATTCTCACTCTCACACCTTTGCAACACTTTCTTATCCGTCTCATTATCACTATCCACACCCCTCACCAACTCAATTTCCGATTGACACCTCCTATATTCCTTCACTTCCAAATCCATCTCTGTCTTCATCCCTTCATCATCACTTTTCTTAACATCTATTTCAGAGGCTTTCACCATGCTTCCATCAATTATTCTTCGACTTTTTACGCTATTCTCCACTTTCACACTCAGTTTTCTTTGATCAGAACCTTGGATTCTCTGATACATGTTGCTATTCTGGAGAAACTCGAGATACATATCATGTTCCGAATTTTTTCTTTTCGAAGAATCATTTGAAAAATGACCTGATTGAGCAAAAAGTGTCATGATAATAACATTCCCAATCACAAAAACAACTCCAGGACTAATCTCGAACCCTCGAAAATACTCAGTTGAACTCTTCAAAGCCAATGGTAGCTGTTGAAACGAGAGCCTTGATATCAAAACCATCACAACACACATCTCTACATACCTCAACAAATCCGTAATCTTTCGCAACTGACTATGTTTCTGAACTTTGTTCGATCTCTCTACTTTTTGTTTGTGCAAAGTGATTGAACCCATTTTTCTTAATCAAAGAACAAAGAAACAGAAGGAAAAAACCGAACAGATTCTGTTCTTTGTTTTACTATGTTAGATAAAAGGAACTGAGAATTTGTGCTCGTTAACAATGTATATGGAAGCAGATTCTAGAGAAACTGCAATGGTGTTTGGGATTAGAAGCATGGAAATTGTTTGATATAGAAAAATTGAAGTGTGAGTAAGAATGTGACAAGAGAGGATGTATGTTTTGTTGTGTACTATGTTTGAGGTTTGGTTATATTTTTCGGAAATGAGTGGTGATGTTTTGGCTTAATTTATAGAGGTGAAAGAAAAGCATGAGTAAAATAACTTAAATAAGTGTTTGTAAAATAATTTATTTTGTGACACCTCGAATCTAGTTCCTTTTACTTTTTCTTGTATTCTATTTCCTTTTTTTATTTCTTTCTTTCTTTTCCATTTGAATAATGTCTTTTCTTTTTCTTTTAAATAATGCTTTTTCTTTTTCTTATTTTAGTTGAAAATTCAACCTACTCCCTCCTTTTTTAAATATTTTATTTTTCTTATATTTATAAATGATGTTTATGCTATCTAATTGAATTAACTAAAATAATTTAATTAGTTATACTTCATTATAAAAATCTTAATTAGTTATTAATCTATTATTGATAATAATGAAATCATCTAAAATATACAACTCATACATTTTAAACCGTGTTTAGCAATTAACAATAGACATTACAAAAATGTTAACGTACCATGTTCGGACACTTACCTCACATTGTGAAAAAGAGACTAATGGTTACAAATATCTTGAGCCAAGTTATCTAAATACCATGAAACTTACAAGTTTTATTATAATCGAGTCGGATGAATATGTTTTTTTTCATCTCCCTACTAGTTATCGCTATTGCACCAACACTTTCATAATGATTCTAATATAATTTTTTTGGGATTCGTTGAAAATATACACGTTAAAAAAGTCTCACATCATTTAGTTTTATGAATGAAGAAGGAGTCCAAGGTTATATATAGGATTATAGTTCTTCAAAGTCCCAGATCACATAGTTTTGTGAAGGAAGAGAGAGTCCAAGACTATATATAGGTTTCAAGTTCTTCGTTCTTAGATGCACCAGTCAAAAACGCTTTAAATTTGTATTTGTCTGTCTTTGTTCTCTTATACTTTTGCATTAGAGTGTTGTGAGATGTAGTTAAATGCTTTTTTAGGAGGGTGTTAATGTACTAGGGACTTGAGCTAGTTGAGGGTATATTACGTGTTGTAACAATTTTCACATATTCTTATTCTCTGGTTGTCTATTGACAACGGCAATGGTTTTTCTCCAATTTTGGAGTTTCCATGTTATGTTCTTGTGTTGTTATTTTGTTCCTCTTTTTCTCTATGCTTTGTTTTTTTTTCAACAATTGGTATCAAATCCTTTGGTTCGATCTAGAGATAAACGTTCTTAGTATGCTCGGTGGTTGCAGCCATCAGAAAAGAAGAGTAATATTGTGAAAGAGTTGTTGAAATGCAGTCACAAGTTTCCCTATGCAGTTTGAGCTAGAGAAAATTGATGGAAAAAATATTTTTTACTTGTGAAAAGTTCAAGTGAAAGATGTATTTACATGATCAAGATTACTGGTGTGTTTGGTTTAGCGGTGGGGGAAGGAGAAGCGCAGTGAAAATTTGCTTGCCACAGAAGTTTAGTTATGTGGCTTCTGAAAATCACAATGTGCAAGGATCCAGACGTGTGTTTCGCCTCTCAAACTCCAAACCAAACACACCATACACAAGGTGCAAGATAATGTCGTTGGTTGAAGAGCTTACTACCAACAAGGAAGTTGCACCATAAGTTTTAAACCTAGTTTTTGACATGAGAAATTCTTAAAGTAGTTTAGATTCAAGTGAAACTTATTCTTCATGATAAAGTATATTGTTGTCGGTGAGGACAATGTGAAATTCTCGAAGTGGTTTATCTTCAAGTGACATATATTCGTCATTAAAGAGTATGGTAGTTTTTAAATTAAGATTGTCGGTGAAAACTGTAACACCCCAATTCTACCCCGGTAATTATTATGAAAATCATAATTGACATGAGAAAATCATAAAACTGATCAAAATCATCATTGTTTCCTGATCGTACATGGATCACACGATCGTTAGTAGTTTGAAACTCTGGTAAGCTTCTATTGTGATGAAGAAGGTGAGGGGGTAACTGCAAGACACTCTGATGCCAAAATGAGGTTCCGAGCAAATTACAAGTAGAAGTGGGAGTAAAGAATGAATACTTGACCCTCTAGTGAAAGAGAGTCTTTATAGCGCCCAATGATAGGTCAAGGTCCCCATACTGGGCCGACTAGGCAGACCCAAAATTAAGACTGCTAGGACCTACGTGTGTAGTGGAGACCAACACATTGTCTCCATCTTGGGTTAATCGTCCTAAAATACCAGGGAGGTGGTGGGTGTTGTCTTTTCAGGATCAAGAGGATTATGTGATATTTGGGACATTGGTTGTGTGCCCTACAAGTAGGACATGTCGTGGCGGACTCACGAGTAAACGTCCTCGACGAGTACGTGACAAGGATGTCACTGAAGGGAACTTAGGGGACAAGTCCTCGACGAGAACGTGGAAGTGACGTGTCCCATGGTCATGGTCACGTGGGGCACGTATCAGACCTTCCCAGTAGTCGAGCAGAGATGAATCCTTCCTGACAGAGGGCCGAAGGCAGGTCCAGTCTAGCAGATGTCTTGGTGGACTTTCCAGGTAGCATTTGGATTGGGTCTAGTATGATTTTTGGGCCAAGTGTTGGCCCAGTCCAAAATATTTCTGATTTCACGACAAATTTTCTTAAAGTCATTTATTTTATAACGAACAATGTATTTGTACTTTGACTAGATGAACTCCTTGGACTTGGATTTAGATTAAGGCATAGATTTCTTTCCCTTTTAATTTCCTCTACACTCATTCCCCCTTTTAATATTCGAATTTTTGCGCTATTATAAACCTTCAACTCTTTCATCTTTAATAATACCTTACTTCTCGATATTTGTTTTATAATTGTTAGGATGAAAATTAAATGAGTTATTTCAAGATGATTTAGTTTAAGCCACAAAAAATCTAAAAATATATATTGCTCCCCCATATTTGTTCATGTTTTGTAAAAAAGAAAAATTATTAAAACAACAAATTAATTAGATAAATGGTAAAATAAAATAGGTTTATTTTCCTAAAAACTTCTCAACTTAAAATTTTAGCTAAATGGTAAAATAAAATAGGATTATTTTCCATATCATCCATTACCATTAAACATGACATTTAAAATTTTAGCTACTTTTTTAGATTCCAAAATCAGTTTGCCTTTCTGTCATCCATATAATCTCTACTACATTAAATTAATTTATAAATAACAATACTTTAACATCATTTGCTTTACTATGCATAAATAAATAACCACAAGTTCATGAAAAAGATCAACACAAATGCAATTTTTTTGAATAATAAAAAGAATATAATACTGTAGTAATCTGGCAGTAGGTTATTGGAGAGTGCATGACAGTTGGTCAACATAGAAACCACAAAGATTTGCATTCCATTTCTTACTCTCTAAGAAAAATATACATGCCACACACACTTTCTTTGCTTAATTGCTTTCTTCTTCTCTTTTTTGTCAACCTCAAAAAGTTTCATGGTCCATCAACAACAATAATGGAGCATGCTACTTTTTGCCTCAAAAATAACAATTGATAGATGCATGCCCAAATTCTATTGGTTGTTATGTTAAGTTACTCATTAAACAAGGTTTAGTTATAGTAATCTAACATGCACTGTACTTGCATGATATAAAAAATCTTTGAACTATTTCATGTGATAATGACATATAGTTTTCTGAGTTTTATTATGGATTAATATATGATTCCAGAATGATCTATAGATTCGATATCATCCACTTGATTACTTAAACTAGAAGGAGCACTAGCAAGTGTAGTGGTTTGGAGGGTCCACTATTTCCATTCCTAAAGGTTTACTTTTTCTATGTTTGGTAGGTAAAGTAGCTATACAATACCAAACTGATCACTATCTTATGTTAAAAGCTAAATATCAAATGATTGAAGAAGGTGATTTTTTGCTCTTTTGGACAAAGATTAATGTAATAGGAGTGTTCAAAATCAAATCAACCTAATAAAAAATCGTAAATTAAATCAAACCAAATCAAAACTGCAAAAAATCGCATTTAATTTGGGTCATCTATTAACAAAACCGCATGATTCAGTTCAGTTTGTGGTTGTATTTTGCAAACCGAATCAAACCGCATTATGGTACAACCTAAATTTTACTTAACTTTCATTTAACTCAAACCTAAACTTATTATATATTAGTCTTTTTCTCATTCTTACACTTATGGTTTCAGTTTCAGTCTTCTTAAATCTCTCATAGCATTATCGCTCCATCTTCACCACTTACGTCTTGCCTCTTTTTCTCCAATCTCTACTCTCTTATATTTTTTCTTTTTCACCTTCTCATTTTTATGCAAATGTTTTCTCTTTCAATTTCGTTTTATCGCACATATTTATCTCTAATCTCTTCTTTTTATTGTTCTTTCTTTTTCATCTTCACTAATCTCTCATCTCATCTCATCTATTTTTTTTGTTTTATTATAATATTTTTGATATTATTTTATGTTATTATTTAATGTTTATTATTTCACTTTTGTTTAATCTAATTTTTACATATTAAATAGAAAATTATTGTCCAAATATGATGAGTTTTATTGTTATTTGATAGTGTATGAATGACAAAATACAAAGTTATGTTGTCATCTATATGTGTATGTATGGCTCAACAGAATATTTGTAAAAAACTGAACAAACCGCACTGAACCAAACCGCATTGGTTCGGTTTGGTTTGGTTTTTTTCTAAAAGTCAACCGAACCGAACCAAACTGCACGCCTTTTTCTCTTGCGGTTCAGATGATTTTTTGTGTCAAAACCGCCCAAACCGCACCGCGAACACCCCTAATTACATATATATGATATTTAGTAATATTTGAACCAATCATATGGGTGGAAAAACTTCAAGTTTTTAAATGTTATAGATATTTTAAACTTTAAGTTCTCTTAAATTTTATTGAGATGTTTTGATTTTTTTTTTTTGGAAATCTCGAACTCAAAATCTGGAGAGGAACACACTCTCAAGACTCAAGCCTCCACCGCTAGACTAATCCATGGAGTTTTTATTCAAGTATAGTTGAATACATATATTCAAAGTCCATATCACAAATATCATTGTCTCTTAAAACATGATCATGTAACACTTAAGATTGAGTCCACTACACTAAAAATGAAAAAAGACAGCGCACTTTAGACAACGCTTTTTTCTGAAAACGCTGGCATAAGCCAAAAAAAATAAACACTGAAATTTTTAAAATAATTTTAGAAAAAACGTTGTCTAAGGGTTACCTTTAGACAACGTTTCTTAAAAGTTCTACCTAAGGCACATTTTAGAAAGCGCTGCTAAAGGACCCCCATCCCCCTTAGAAAGTGCTTGCAAAAAGCGATGCCTAAGGATATTAAGAAAACACTGAGCGTTGCTAGAGACCCTCTCTTAGATAGCGCTTTTGGAAAGCGCTGCTAAAGGCCCCCTTAGACAGTGCTTCCTGAAGAAGCGCTACCTAAGGCCTTTAATTTATAAAAAATAAAACATAATCCCTACTTTCATTTCATTCTTTTCTTCGAATCTTTTCTCTGAATCCTCCCTCTGTTCACTCTTCTCCTTCTTATTCTACCATCGACTTCATTCACGCCTCCGCCATTCATAACCCACCACCTGCAACTCAGAGGACTGAACAACAACATTCATAAAAAATGTGGTTAGGTATGAACTGATTTTGTTAACCTTCATCTTGTATCTCGTTTTCCTTCATCTTGTATCTTGTATTTTATTAACCTTCATCTTGTTTCTCATTTTCTCTTACAACTTTTAGGTATGAACTGATTTTGAACTGATTCAATTCATAATGTTGTATGTTTGAACTGATTTTGATGCTGTTTTTGGTATGGATCATCAGTCCTTCTGGAAAGCTTGTTCAGATTGAACATGGTTTGACTGTTGTTAGCTCTGGACAAACTTCTCTCGAAATTAATTCTTGTCATTCTTTGTTCTTCATTGTAATTGAAAAATGTTCCTTCACGTTTTATATTTTCTGGTTGAAGATGAAAGATCACAGAATATTAGGTGTCGAGACATGATTTTTGACAATATGAAATGCGTTGGAAATGAGCGAGTGCGAGACGTCTAGAACTGATTGCGTTTCATTTTTAATGAATTGTGTGAAGTGGATGAAAGTGATGTACATGACGAGCTAGATTATTTGCAGATCATCCTTAATTATTATATTTTGATTTGTAATTGATTATGTATTGTGATTATGTTTATGTAAGTTGGGATTTATATATGCAAAATAGTAGTGTAGAAATATTGATTAAAAGTAAGCTTGATTACTCCTTTTAGCTATGGAAATGAGTCGTAATTTTGGAAAGATTATATCTTATTGTGATGAGTAAGTGTTTGCTTGCTTATTCTTCTTTAGACTATATGCGCTTGTTGAGAATCATATTGCAGGCCATAGTTGTGATTGATTTTTGGTTAGAGGCTTAAAAATTTGTTTAAAAACTTAATTTCTCATGTTCCGAATTTGAATCGAGTCATAGCATTGATTATGTGATTGTTGTTGGTGAATTTAAATTGAGTCATAGCATTCCTGTTTTGTTTTGAACATATTTGAAATGAAATTAATGAACCTAATTGTTTATCTATAGTTGTTGCCCGGTTTCATCGTCATTGTTGCATCTGAGATTTCACTTGTAAAGAGTAAAGTTTGGATCGTTTATAAGAATATTATAGTGTGTGGTTCCACAAGTTGCTGACTTCTCTACAGGTAATTAGTTGTTCTTCTTCTATAGTGGCGTAAATAATTAGTGTTTTTATTTAGCTTATTTAGTAGTAAAACCATGGATAAAAAATGGATGACTTCCGATTGATTGTCAAAAGAGTACGATAATGGGGTGTCAGAATTTGTTTAGTTTGTTGTTGAACACGCAGAAGACCCCAGTCGAATGAAATGTCCTTGCTTGGGTTGTTGTTATGTGGGTCGGGTTGACGCAGTTGGATTGAAATCGCATTTACTGAGGTATGGAATTGATTGAAGTTATAGATGTTGGATACTACATGGTGAGAAAAGTAACAGCAATGTTGAACCGGGAGATAGTACGACATATACTTCATATGACAATGTCACGGATACATACGATTATGATCGAGTCGAAGAAATTGTAGAAGTACTTGAAGAAGATCTCCAAGATTGTCCCAAAATGTTTGAGAGGTTGGAAATTGATGCAGAGAAATCGTTGTATAAAGATTGAACTAAATTCACAAGATGGACAGTGGTATTTAAGTTGTACAACTTAAAGGCGACAATGGATGGTCGGATAAAAGTTTCACAGAGTTATTAGCCCTTATGAAAGATATGCTTCCTTAGGATAATGTTCTTCCTAATCGAACCTATGAGGGACAAAAAATGTTGTGCTCTATTGGCATGAGCTATGGTAAGATACATGTTTGTCCAAATGATTGCATTTTGTTTCGAAACGAATATGCATCGTTAAATGAGTGCCCTAAGTGCGGTTTATCTCAATATAAGAAAAAATTATCTCCAACAAAAGTCTTATGGTATTTTCCTATTATTCTGATATTTAGACACATGTTTCATAGTGAAACCGATGCAAGACACTTGACTTGGTATGCAGATGAAAGAATTATCGATGGAAAGTTTCGACATCCGAAAGATGCACCACAATGGAAGAAAATTGATAATGATTATCCTGATTTTGGAGTAAAAGCAATAAACCTTCGCTTGGCATTATCTATTGATGGAATAAACCTGCATGGTCTTCAGAGTATCTCACATTCTATATGGCCTGTGATTATTATGATTTATAACCTATCTCCATGGCTATGTATGAAGCGTAAGTACATGACATTAGGCCTCGGTGTTATCGTTACTTATATGAGATATAATCTGATCAGCTTTATTTAATTGAATGAACAATTTATTTACTCATTTCAATTAATATTTTTAATGTTAATGATGTTTTTGTTGAAGGTTCTTGTATGACAAATTGATGCGCCCACATCAATTGGAACAAAGATTATCTTTCTTGTCTCCCAATCGTATCAGCTCACTATTAATCGATCAAAGACCAGATAATGTCAAAGTGTACACTGTTAATCAATTAATGGCGAGCAAAGATTCAGAAAAGTTATTTTTTACCATTTAATACTAACCATAAGTAAGATTCTGACTTCTAACTTCATCTATTATTTTGTTTTGTTGTTTGATGTTGAGTAGAAAGTTTCCATATAACCTTTGTTTATACTTACAATGGACATTGGTTATTGCTTGCGATTAATCCTGTGAGATAAATTGTATATTATCTGGATTCGTTAAAAGGTGATTGGACAAAATACGAACATTTAAAGCCGACGGTTAATATGTAAGTGAGATTGTTCAAAATATTCAGGAGATTGTTCTAAATACTCATTTATTTATTTGTTTATTTATGTGAGATTGTTCTAAATATTCGTTTATATTGTGTCAGAATTATACAAATTTTTCGATCACAAAGAGGTGTTCAAGTACCAAAGAGTAAATCAAACAACATAACATGGTTTAGAATGCAGGTATATTTTCACAATTAAATTTTGATTGTATTAGTGATTGATTCTACTTGATAACACAAGTTAATATATATTCGTATATTTTTTCCATGTGTAGTGTCCTTGTCAATGCAATGGTATAGATTGCGACTATTTCATCTTGAGGTTTATGAAAGAGATTATTCTTTTGAACCAAATAGATATTCCAACCATGCTATGGATTTCTAAGTTATCATATATTTTAATATTTGACACATATTTCATCTATTAAATAGTTTTAACTAAATCATATTATGTTATATTATGTAGTATTTTGATGAATTCAAGACTTCTACTTACTCTAAAGATCAAATGGATGAAATTAAGAAGGATTGGTGTCAATTCATCATTGAGTTGAGAATTTTATAAGGTATTGACAATTTTGAGTATATACAAGTTTGAGTTTTAATTAGCTACTATGTCGTTGTTAGGTGTTAAATTGTGTTGCAATGTTGTTGTTGTTAGGCGGATCGAAAATTAGATTTGTTTGTATCATGGTATGGATTTGAGAAATTTTAATTGTGAATGTGGTAAATTGTGTTTCAATATTGTTGTTGTTATTGTTATGTAGAATATTAGTTATATTAATTGAATATGTTGAATGTTAAGGATATGTATAAATTGTTAAGGATATACCAACGATTAAGTTTAAGTATTGTTTGAATTAAGGAATTTATATATAAAGTGTAAGTATGAAATGCGCCTAAGAGGGGGTGAATTAGGACTATAAAAATTTTATCTTTTTTTATGAAAACTTGATACAATATTTTTTGGTTTGGTGTATGAAAGTATATGAGTGATTCTTTCTTTTCTGGTTAAGGTATTGATGAAAGCGGTAAATGTGGAAAAGTAAAGAACACAAGGATGTATCCTGGTTCCCCTCACAGATCGAGAGTACTCCAGTCCCCTTTCAACACGAAAGAGATTTCACTATAGTTAGAATTATTGTACAGCCTATTCACACCAAAGGTGATGCTTACTATCTAACATATAGGGAGATCAAATGTTCTTAAAACCTTTAAGATCTAAAACACTATGTGCAAGAAGAACAATCCTCTTCAATGCGTAACTTGCTTCCAACAATCCTGGAAAGCAAGAATAGAACAAGATATATTTGATTTTGATAAGAGTTTGAAAGATGTAGAATACTATATCAATCACTTGATTGATCTTCCCTTTCAATCATGCAAATATAAAGACAATAGTGCTCAAGTTTTGATGAATATGGTATGAATTTTCAGTACTGGTTTTGAAAAATAAGTGCAGAAAATTATTTGATGAAACTTTGATAATCTCAACACTTTATTTGAAAGTTTGAATGAATATAATGAGTTTGATTTGCAAATTTGAAAGAGGTAAGTTTGAATTCTGAAAATGCATAGTTTATATAGTGCCTTGACACCCTTTTGAAAGTGTATAAATTAATGAAACAATGCATCTTTTTGAAAATACAAATTGGAAAACGTTCAGAATTTTTAACAGAAAAATTGGCCACTGCCAGTATCGGAAACCGGTTTCTGGAAAAGGGGAAACCAGTTTCCTGTGAAACATTGCAAAGGATCAGGCCAGAATTCGAAAGAGAAACCGGTGTCTTGAAGAGTGGAAACCGGTTTCTTCAGAAAATATTTGATTTTCAAGAAACATTTATGGGCCAGATACGAAGGAGAAACCAGTTTCTAAAAAGTGGGAAATCGATTTCCCTTACTGATATGTGAAAAATCAGAACAGAACTTCACAGTTTCAAGTTAGGATTTTAACATGCATGGTATGAGAGTGAAAAATATTTGAGCACTATGTATCAAAGTAATTATGCATGTTTATACCTTTATCAACCAAGGATCATGCTAAGTCTTCAAATGAGCTTGAGATTTTCGATACTAGCTTTTGTTCATGATACAACTTGATTACTTGATTTTGATAAAATTGTACTTGGTCCGTTTTCCAATTCTTTTTGACATTGATACATGATGTGCACCTTGTTTTCATCAAAATACAAAGGATGGACAGTCTTGACTTCACATTCTCCCCCTTTTTAATGATGTCAAACAAGTTGAAGCTTTAGATAGTGCTCCCCCTATCACCAACAACTCCCCTTGATTCATGCATTATTTATCTTAAAGTTTGTTGCAAAAAAAACTAAGCAAAGAGACAATACAATATCTTCTCCCCATTTGTCATTAACAAAAAAGGATGGGAAAAAGGATGATGAAAATAAACATAATATATGACTTACAAATGCTTTAGACACAAAAACATATAAACCATATCATTAGAACACATAAACATAACAACAATAGATATTTAGATGAAACATGACATTGGTACCAAATTGTTAGAAAGAACAACATAATAGGAACACAACATTAGTTCTAGAAACAAAAACATAAGTTTAAAATCACAACAACAACAACATAGAATTACAACATAAAGAGGAAAGAAAAAACGGTTTTAGTCACTTTCTTGCATCTCTTGCTCTTCTCCTTCTTCTTCCTCCTCTTCTTCACCCTCTTGTTCTTCCTCGATATTTTGGGATTGGTTATGAAATTTTGAGAAAGTGTATGAAAAAAGTATTGAGCAATCTTGAAATTTTTCCAAATGGGCCTACATTTTTATGATTAGAACTTATTTCTAACATGATCAAGAGGCCCCAAACCCATCCATGCGCCATGTTCATTTTTATTGTTTTTATTTTTTATTTTATCCATTAAAAATTAAATTAAATCAAAATAAAATACAAAAATTAGAGATGAGGCATGCAAGGCTGGATATTTATCATTCTTGAGGTCCAAGTAAGTCACAGCAAGCTGGTCGAATCGTACAAGGGATGATTGCATAAGATTGAGCAATTTTGGAAGTTTTTCATTTGATTTCTAAATCAAATATTTTCCAATCAATGCTTGACCTAATTCTCTTGCCCTATAAATACACAACACCTTCAGACATCAAAAGGACAATATTTTGCAGCCAAGAGACTAGGGTTTGTGTTTCAAAATTTCCAAGTGAAGTTGCACCATCGAAACCCTAATTGCAGCCTTCCTCAAGAGCTTTTAAGTATCAATTCGTGTTCCTGAGGTATTGTAGAGTAAGTACATTCCAAAGCCATGGCCAAACATCTCTGAAACACATGCATCATGATACAACTTGATTACTTGATTTTTATAAAATTGTACTTGGTCCGTTTTCCAATTCTTTTTGACATTGATACATGATGTGCACCTTGTTTTCATAAAAATACAAAGGATGGACAGTCTTGACTTCACATTCTCCCCCTTTTTTATGATGTCAAACAAGTTGAAGCTTTAGATAGTGCTCCCCCTATCACCAACAACTCCCCTTGATTCATGCATTATTTATCTTAAAGTTTTTTGCAAAAAAAACTAAGCAAAGAGACAATACAATATCTTCTCCCCATTTGTCATTAACAAAAAAGGATGGGAAAAAGGATGATGAAAATAAACCTAATATATGACTTACAAATGCTTTAGACACAAAAACATATAAACCATATCATTAGAACACATAAACATAACAATAATAGATATTTAGATGAAACATGACATTGGTACCAAATTGTTAGAAAGAACAACATAATAGGAACACAACATTAGTTCTAGAAACAAAAACATAAGTTTAAAATCACAACAACAACATAGAATTACAACATAAAGAGGAAAGAAAAAACGGTTTTAGTCACTTTCTTGCATCTCTTGCTCTTCTCCTTCTTCTTCCTCCTCTTCTTCACCCTCTTGTTCTTCCTCGATATTTTGGGATTGGTTATGTTGTTTAAGGTAGGCTATTTCTTGAATAATGACCAAAAATTCGGAAGAGTGACGAATATCCATTTCAAGAATTTTGTTATAAATGAGCTCAAGGGTATAACCACCTTCGGGAGAGGGAGGAGGTGCATAGACGTTTTCTTCACCCATATGCTTAAAGATACCATCAACATCCTTGAAAATTCCTATATTCTTTAAGCATGTGTGTTATACCCCCCCCCCCAAAATTTGACCTCATATTTTTTAAGTCAATACACATCTCCATACTCAAGAATTGACCAAATGAACCCTCTCCTAAGCAATCAACCCACAACTAGGGTTTTGATTCTCTCAAGCCAAATTCAAGTTCTAATGCCTCAAGTGAGCATCATGCCTCCTCATATGCGTCAAAGAATCACCATGTCAAGTTTCAAGCCTCATAGCTCAAGTTTGCTTAGTCAATTGCTCAGATGGTTGAAAATCAATTGTATTGGACAAAAGTCAATAATGGTCAACACACAGTCAAACTTCATTTTTGGTCAACATCAAGATTTTGAAGTTACATTCATAATTTGATCAAGGATTGATCATGATTCATCAAGAAAGTCAAAGATTTGATCAAAAGTTAAAGTTTTTAAATTAGGGTTTCTTAAGGGGAAAGTCAACAAAACTTTTACCTGGCATAACTTTACATACTTCATCAGAAATTTTCCCACCAAAGCTTATTTTGAAGGGAATTCAATTCTCTACAACTTTGTGTCTCACAAGCTTTGACCAAAAATGCTTCATTTGAGAGTTATGGATCAAGACATTATAGGTCCTTCTAAAAGTCAACAAAAAGTCATCTTTTTCCAAAGACGTGTACATGAACATGGAAGCTTCAATGAAGATGAAACCAAAAGGAGTGTTTAGAGGACATCTTAGGCTTTCTAAAAAGTCCAAGAACAGTTCAAAATGATGAAAATTAAGCAAGCTATAGTTGATGCAAGTTTGGAAATTTTGAGAATGTATGAAAGAAGTATTGAGCAATCTTGAAATTTTTCCAAATGGGCCTACATTTTTATGATTAGAACTTATTTCTAACATGATCAAGAGCCCCCAAACCCATCCATGTGCCATGTTCATTTTTATTGTTTTTATTTTTTATTTTATCCATTAAAAATTAAATTAAATCAAAATAAAATACAAAAATTAGAGATGAGGCATGCAAGGCTGGATATTTATCATTCTTGAGGTCCAAGTAAGTCACAGCAAGCTGGTCGAATCGTACAAGGGATGATTGCATAAGATTGAGCAATTTTGGAAGTTTTTCATTTGATTTCTAAATCAAATATTTTCCAATAAATGCAAGATATTTCCATAGTTATGCTTGACCTAATTCTCTTTCCCTATAAATACACAACACCTTCAAACATCAAAAGGACAATATTTTGCAGCCAAGAGACTAGGGTTTGTGTTTCAAAATTTCCAAGTGAAGTTGCACCATCGAAACCCTAATTGCAGCCTTCCTCAAGAGCTTTTAAGTATCAATTCGTGTTCCTGAGGTATTGTAGAGTAAGTACATTCCAAAGCCATGGCCAAACATCCCTGAAACACATGCATCATGAACTCAGTTTGCCTTAAACTTTTGATATTCGTATTTTAAATTTTACTCTGTTTTTGCTTGAACTAACATCACTAATGTGTCCCTGAGATGTCATAGAGCCGGTTTAACCCATCGCATGAAGTTTATAATGCATGATTCATGGTATGCCATTGTTAGGGCTCGAAGCTTCTGCTTCATCGTATCTCAAATTACAGGCAGTTTCTGGGCAAAATAACACCACCATCGAGTTCGCAGGGTCCAAAAATGTGATCTGGACTCTTTATTTTCATTTTTTGATCGATTATTGCAGGTTCTAATTTTTGATTGATGGGAGAAGACGGCTAAGCCACCGTCGAGGGTGGCGTTGACCCAGGTCAAGGGTTTGCTTGTACGCGTGGCCTCAGACTCTCACGTGATTGGTCGCTCAATAACACTAGGACCCACAACTTGACTTGTGTTGAAAACCAAAATGAAACACATATAATTCAGCGATCCTGATTCCATGACAACTTGATCAGATGGCTCAGATGGCAAAGCATGGTAACCCAGGGGGTCCTGAGTTCGAATCTCAGCGTGACCACCCTTTTCCAATTCTTTTTCTTTTCATATTTTCTTAATTATTTTCTTAATTAAATAATTAATTAATCATTAATTAATAATTAGACATTTAATTAGGTTAAATAATTAGGAAATTAAGATTAATGACTAATTAACTTTTTTTATTTTAGTTAATTAATTTAATTTAAATTAAATTTCTTTTATTAATTAAAAACAATTAGAATTAAGGTTTTCCGATTCACTCGATTTTTCATATAATAATTAGGTTAACTTAATTAGGACTTAATTAACCTCAATCTTTTTCACTGACTTTTTTTCAAACTTCTCCCGACTTTATTTCTTTATCCCGATTAATTTGTTTCACGCGTATTATTGTAATTGCTTTCAGGATGTATAATTTTCCGCGCACGTTCCTTTTATTATTATGTATTTGCTCATGGGATGTAATAGATAATTAGGACATTTACTTTCTTCACCTCCTATTATGTATTTGCCCCAAAGCCCTGTAATAGTTTAGGGTTTATTTTACGCACTTTTACTTTCTGCACCTTTATTTCATGTACAAATACACTGTTTAAATGTATGCTAACTAGGATTGTATGGAAAGACTAATCAATCAATCGTAGATCACCTTAACTTCAAGATAAATATCTGAATCAATACACTATTTGCACCCACTCACACCCTTAGGGTATCCTCTCTTGTTGCCTTTAGAATAACAATGGTCATGTCCCTCAAACGTAGGAGTACCATTAGCAAAGACGCTTACGAATAACATCATCATAGTCCCTTCGATATAAATATCATAGTCCCTCGATGACCCTCGATGTTGCCTACGAATATATGATCTTGTCCCTCGGTTGTTGCCTACGAATAAGTGATGATCGTCCCTTCGAATTGCTAAGGTGTCCTTACATGTTGCCTTCAATTACCATACGAAGACCCTGCGTCCGTCCCTTCACATCCAACTGATAGAGTTACCTACCAACTAATTGTATGGATAACGTTACCCTATAGGAGAAGGAAAATAACAAGAACGACCCATTTTGAGTAGGTAATTGCTTTCTCCGCTCAAACAAATCATTTTCACACCTTACACTTCTTTTCAAAAACCTTTCAAACAAACACTTTGTATACATTCATACGAGAATAATTAAAATGTTAAATTTTCAAACAAACATTTCCAAACACTTCGTATACATTCTTGAGGACTGATACAAGAATTATTACAAAATCAAAGCGAAATACTTTTAAATACTTTTCAAATCATATACACACAGAAAGCAAGTTTTCCAAAAGTGAGTTAAAACAATTAAGAGCCTGTAGATAACTACGGATGGAAAGGGTGATAATATCTTCCCTTTTCATAATTACCTCCCGTACTCAGAATCTAACAAAGGTCTTTCCTGTTCTTTTCACCTTTCCTTTATTGGATAAAAGAAAAGTCGGCGGCGACTCTTGCTATCCGCACATTTGTGATAAAACGCAAAACAAACAAGTCAGTTCTCCCACCGTGTTACAGAACTGGCGAATTTGTTGGGGAATACACCCAAAGAGAGGTTACCTTAGGGCTATAAATCACTTTTTATCGCTTTCTATTTGCTTTGTATAATTTACTTTTAAGGGTTTCTTGGGTATTATATTTATGGGGGATCCTACACCCGGATCCAGGTTTCCTTAGGTAAGTAGCAATAGATCATCGCGATTGTCCGGCGTAAACCGAAATGGTTAAAATGATGGCTACGGTTAGTGCGACACTTTGGATGTCCTGATGTTCCTCATGTTCAGTTGAGGAAATATTTTGAATCTGCATGGTGTCATCAAACACTAACTAAACTTTTAGAACCCTAATTGACCTATATTGGCCATTAGAAGGTAGTGAGATATCCGGCTTCGGTGTAGACTGAGGTTGGTTGATACTCGATGCTACGCTTATTGAGATTCAACTTTCGAGATGTTTTGGTCGACCATTTGGTATGTGTACTGAAGTAAAGCATGCGAGAAAGATTCGTAATATGAGATTCCTAAAACCCGATTACTATTGTAGGACAAGTTGAACTAACTTAAACTCCGGTATGGTAGACACATATACCTCATGCAAGCCTTAAACCTAGGGTTATTGTGTGAATTTCTTGTGTGTGATATTTAAACATGACATCATAACATCATATCGTCATAACATTTCTAACCATTTCAAGGACCTAGGGATTTACTTTTGCTTTGTGTTGTAGGGTTATGGCTTTCAGGAAGACTATCTGAATCAACTTCGTGGGTATACCTTCTCAACTCAAGGAATTAGTCTCAGAAGTTCCCGATCACTCTCAGTTCATCAAAAGACATGGTTATCTACTCGACTTGTTTACCTCCGGTTTTGAAGAAGATATGATGAGCGTCATATTCCAATTCTTTGATCTGAAACATCACAGCTTTAACTCCCAGACTATCAGTTGGTACCTACAATGAAAGAGTTATCTAAGATACTTGGGATACCTATTCTTGATCAGATAGCTTTCACCGGTTTAGAAAAATTTTCGAGGTTTAAAGACATTGCAGCAGCCTTACATCTAAAGCGGTCAGACATTGAAGCCAATTGGGAAAAAAGAAGTGGAGTTAAGGGTTTGCTTGCTAAGTTTCTAATAAAGAAGGCTCGAGAATTCTTAAAGGCTATGAGTTTCCACGCTTTCGAAGACATTTTGGCTTTTCTAATCTACGGCTTTGTGTTATTTCCTAATCAATATCAATTCATAGAAGTGAACGCCATCAAGATATTCCTCACTTATAATCTTGTGCCTACTTTGCTCAGAGATATTTTGCATTCTCTTCACACTCGTACTATCAAAAGATAAGGGACTCTCGTGTGATGCATACCATTATTATCCAGGTGGTTTATTTCGCACCTTCCTTGCTCAGTAATGAAGAATGAGCAAGGTCTGAAATGGTCTTAAAGATTGATGTCACTCTCTCACTCAGATATCTGTTGGCATCTCTACTTTCAAAAAGACTTCACTTTTATTGATAGTTGTAGGGAATTACCTAATGTTCCACTCCTTGGCATAAGGGGAGGTATCACTTATAACCCTTCTCTAGCGTTACGACAGTTTGGTTATGCTCGAAGAGATGGTCCTCATGATATACTTCTCCAAGGCATCGTCTTTGACTACGACAATAATCTCCATGGTTATCATCGAAGATTTGTGCACGCTTGGGGCATGGTGAAGAAAACTGATACCAAGACTTTGGGGCATAAAAATTCCATTCCTTGGGAGCCTTACCTAAAATGGATGCGAGCTCGCGCTCAAAACCTCATGATGCCATATGCTGCTATCTTACCAATAATTATGGAACCTGTTGCCAAAGGCGATGTATCTTATACCATTCTTCGTCATATTCCTATTGATTTTGAAGAATTGAAGAGATCCTAGATTCAACTTAAAGAAGAAAGGGATACATTCGAAGCTCAGTGATATGAAAGCGAGAAAAGAGTATTGGAGCTAACGAAGCTACTTCATGAGGAACAAAGCATTAACATCTATATCAACACAAAGAGGAAGCGTCAATGGGAAGCTTAGGGCATTGGGAGTCTTATTTTTGAACTTTTATTTGTGTTTACCAATCAGACTAATAAAAAGTTTGTTCTTGCTTGTTTACCAAATTTAAACATAACATATCATGTCATAACAGGTACTCTAAAGATCGGTTTTCTCATTCTCTCGCTATTTATTTCAGCAGAAATGGCTCTCGAACAAACCGTCAAAGATCTTCAGGCTCAGAATGCTCAGTTCCAAGAGATGTTCAGCAGCTTGGCCCAAGGGCTGAAAGATCTGAAAGAGCTCATCATCAAGAGAAAAAAGAAGAATATCGCTGGTATTCTCAACATGGGGAAAAGATTCAGAGGTCTAGTCAAGGTAGTCAAACAACTTGAATTCTCAAACAAGAGTGGTAAAACTAAAGGAAGTGTCAAGGCCGATGAAGGAAGTCATCATGGGTCTCAAGAAGAAGAGGAAGAAGACTATATGAGCGAGTAGTATCCTCCTGACAATGAGAAGTATAAGCAACTTGATGACCATCTGAATGCTGTGGAGAATCTAAAAATGTCAGGATTTAATTTAGATGATTTAAGCCTGGTTCCTATAGTGGTTATTCCCCGCAAGTTCAAAGTTCCTGCTTTTGCTAAGTACGATGGTATTTCTTGTCCGAAGCTTCATTTGAAGTCCTATGTTCAGAAGATTCAACCCCACATTGCTGACAAGAAATTGTGGATGCATTTCATCCAAGAGAGTCTGTCCGGAGCATAGTTAGAGTGGTATTATCAGCTAGAGAATACTCACATTTATACCTGGAATAATTTGGCAAATGTTTTCTACAAACAATACCAGTACAATGCTGAATTGGCACCGACCCGCATGCAACTGCAGAATATGTCTATGGGATGTGATGAGAAGTTCAAAGAGTATGCCCAGAAATGGAGAGATCTAGCATGTAGAGTCCAGTCACTCTTGTCTAATAGGGAATTGGTTGACATGTTCATGGGAACGCTGACAGGTCCATTCTTCAATCATATGATTGGAAATTCTTCAGCCGGATTCACCGAGCTGATACTGACAGGAGAACATATTGAAGCTGGAATCAAGAGTGGAAAGATTCAAGTTGATACATCTTCAAATTCTGCGAAGAGATCTTTTAGTGGGAAGAAAGAAGCCAATGTTATGTATGGTCAGAAGAGTCGTGACAAAGGTGATCGCCATCAATCCATAGGGGCAGTTCTAATTTCTAATCCCACTTTGGTGCAACCTCAATAAGATAATACGCGTAGGCAGAATGCACCAAGAAGATAGTTTACGAAGATCAACATGTCGTTATCTCAAGCATTACAACACATATTGAAAGCAAAGCTGATTACTTTGAGAGATCCTCCTCAGCATGTCAACACATCTTCTCCAAAGTACAATCCTAATGCAAGGTGTGCATACCACTCCAATAGCCCAGGGCAGGACACCAACAACTGTTGGGCCCTGAAGAACAAGATCCAAGACATGATTGAATCTCAGGAAATTGAATTCGACTCTTCTGTCAAAACCCCGAATTTGATCAACGCACCTATACCCGATCATGGCAAGAGTACTAACGCCATAGATAACGACTCATATGTCTTTGCTGTGAATGAGTTAACCACTCCTTTGATGACTGTTAAGAAGAATCATCTACAAGCTAGTTTAGTTCCAGGATGTTTTGACAACTGTCGTTACTGTGCGTCCGGGCCCAATGGATGTGCCTAGTTGAAGAGAGGTGTTCAACGCCTAATAGATAACCAAGAAGTGTTATTCCTGAAAAATCTGTCCGTGGAGAGTTTGTGCGAAGATGTTTCCAAAAGCTTGAAAATCAAAGACGTAAGCGTAGAAGAAGCTATACTAGAAGTTTGGGATACTTTGGGGCAGCCAAGTGGTAAATTTGAGTTCATGGTGAAATATATCACCCTTGAAAGCTACAAGATTGCAATCGAAGATATCAAAGCAACTGGATGGGGAGATGATGAATATCCCGAAGAATATGATGATGTGAACACAATAAGGATCACCTCTGCCGATCTTGCACCTAGAGTGGCACCTCTGATTATTACCTCGCCCAAACCAGTTTCATATTCCTCTGACAAAACTATACCTTGGAATTATGGAGCCGAAGTATATTATTATGGCGTCAAGCAAGAGCCATTAACCATTGAAGGCAGTAAAATTGAAGCTACTAATCCTGATGTCGACAATATCACTGGATCAAGCAAAGTAACCCGAACCGGAAGAGTGTTTTCTCTAGATATATCTCCTCCAAAATATATTACTACACTAGTTCGCATTCCTGCTATTGAACCAACTCCCGAGGCTCAAGGGAAAGAGAAAGTGACTTAACCTGCTAAGACAGAAGTACCAAAGGAAGTTTCTGAAGGTACCTCCAAGCAAGAAATAGAGGAAACACTGAAGATTATTAAAAAGAGCGATTACAATGTCGTGGAGCAGTTGAGACAAACCTCATCCAAGATTTCCATTCTAGCTCTATTATTGTGCTCCGAGGCTCATGCTAAAGCCTTGGTGAAGTTTTTGAAGAATTCTCACATACCGTAAGACACTTCTGCTGACCAATTCAAAAGTTGTATTGCTAGCTTGACCATAGACAATGGTTTGGGCTTTTTTGATGCTGATCTAACTCTTGCCGGAAGGAAACACAACAAAGCCTTGCACATTTCTATAGGGTGTAAGGGTACTATGTTGTCTCACGTATTGGTGTATACTAGCTCTTCTCTAAATGTCCTACCGAAGAGTGCTCTCGACAGACTTGATGCTGAAGAAGTAATCATGAAACCCAGTGATATAATCGTAAGAGCTTTTGATGGTTCGAAGAGAACAATACTTGGAAAGCTCAACCTGCCAATCAAAGTAGGTTCCCAGACTTTTGATTCTACTTTCTTTGTGATGGATATTCGTCAAGCTTATTCTTGCTTGCTCAGACGCCCTTGGATACATGGGGCAGGCGTTGTTACCTTTACCCTACATCAGAAGTTGAAGTACCCAGTGAAGGGGAAGACCGTTACAGTATATGGTGGAAAAGAATATATGGTAAGCCATATGCACTCATTCCGATACATTGAAATGGAAGGAGAATTTATCGAGACTCCCTATCAAGCTTTTGAAGTAGTTACACGAGTCATGTCTGTCGACTCTCTTGTCACTCCTAAGGTTACTAGAGTTCCACCGAAGATGGCCTTGCTGAAAGACGCCAGAGCTGTAGTCAAAGAAGGAGGTTGTATCGTTTGGGGTCACCTACCCGAGTTTCCTTTCAAATCTGATAAGACTAGTTTAGGCTTTACTTCCAAAGGCCGTAAAATGATACGTTGCAAACGTGTCGGTGGACCTCCTTTCTACATCAACAAGAATGGAGTTCATGCTATAGAAGACGATGATGGTGACTTCGACATCAACAATTGGATCTTCCCAACTCCTGGCGATGGACTCAATAATTAGACGGATAAGGATGTTATGCCAATCTCCTTTAGACAAGAGTCATTTTTTTGTTTTATGGTTTTATTGCTTTACAGTTTCGAACAATTAAACTCTAAGCCCAGTGCCTTGCCCAAGGCACAATGGCTCATTTGTTAGGGTTATTATTTGTCATTCGCATATTTTCATTCAATAAATCATTGGACTTTTGCATTAAAATATTTTGCTGTCTGTCTTTCTTTTTTGCTTTATCACCTTTTCAAAAGTTATGTGTTCTTACACACACCCACGTAATAAACTGCAGATCCACATTCACTCGGGATCCCATCGATAACGACTATGTTATTGCTAAATATGACTTTGATAATTCGATCTACCAAGCCGAAGACGAAGGTGAAGAAGATTGTGAAGTGCCAGGAGAGTTTTCCTGACTGCTACAACAAGAGGAAAGGGCTATACAACCATACAAAGAATCGGTCGAGGTTGTGAATCTAGGTACCCCCGAAGACAAAAAAGAAATCAAGATAGGAGCGGGTCTTGAGAATAGTTTTAAGAAAAGATTGATCCAGATCCTGAGAGATTACGTCGAGATTTTTGCTTGGTCCTACGAAGACATGCCAGATTTAGATATTGATATTGTGGTACACCGACTACCAACGAAAGAAGGTTTTCTCCCTGTGAAGCAGAAAGTTCGTCGCATGCGTCCTGAGATGTCCGAGAAAATTAAAGATGAAGTTATGAAGCAGTTCAATGTCGATTTCTTAGTCGTTACTTCTTATCCACAGTGGGTTGCGAACATGGTGTTTGTACCTAAGAAGGATTCAAGGTGCATATGTGTGTGGACTACCGAGATCTAAATAAGGCAAGCCCAAAATATGTTTTCCCGTTTCCACATATTGATGTCCTGGTTGTCAACATCGCTCAGCACAAAGTTTTCTCTTTTATGGATGGTTTCTCCAGTTACAATCAGATCAAGATGGCTCCCGAAGACATGGAGAAAACTACTTTCGTTACACAGTGGGGCACTTTTTGTTACAAAGTCATGCCGTTTGGGTTAAAGAATAATGGCGTAACATATCAGCGTGCTATGGTAGCTTTATTCCATGATGTGATCCATCACGAGATATAGGTCTACGTCAACGACATGATAGCTTGATCACAAACCGAATACGAACATCTCAATCATTTGCTTAAGCTGTTTGATAGACTGAAGAAATACAAATTGAGACTGAATCCGAGACAATGCACCTTTGAAGTTAGATATGGCAAACTCTTGTGTTTCGTCGTCAGTGGTAAATGTATCGAAGTTGACCCCGCTAAGGTTAAAGTTATTCAAGAAATTCCAGCTCCCCGTACCGAAAAGGAAGTCAGAGGTTTCTTAGGACAACTGAATTACATTGCCAAATTTATTGCACATCTAACTACTACTTGTGAGCCAATATTCAAATTATAGAAGAAAGATCAAGTAGTGAAATGGAACGACGATTGCCAGATAACTTTTGACAAAATCAAGGAGTACCTACAAAAACCTCTTATCCTAATGCCACCAGTTGAAGGAAGACCACTAATCATGTACTTAAAAGTGTTGGAGAACTCAATGGGGTATGTGTTGGGGTGTAATACGGTGAACTGACTTTTTTGGATTTTGTATCGCAAATGTGCGGATAGCAAGAGTCGCCACCGACTTTTCTTTTATCCAATTAAGGGAAGGTAAAAAGTACAGAAAAAGACCTTCGTTAGATTCTGAGTAAGGGAGAAGGTTATGAAAAGGGAAGGTATTAGCACCCCTTTCCATCCGTAGTTATCTACGGGCTCTTAGTTGCTCTATAGATCACTTTTGAAAATGTGCTTTCTGTGTGTTTGAAAAATGTTTTGAAAAGGCATTTTGCTTTGACTTTGTAATGATTCATGTAGGAATGTATACAAAGTGTTTGGAAATGTTTCGTTTTGAAAGAGTTTGAATTTGATAAAAGTGTGAGGTGTGAAAAGTATTTTGATAGAGCAAGCAACTAAAAGTCTTATTACCTACTCAGAATTGGTCGTTTTCGTATTATTTACGTTCCTTTAGAATAGCGCTAGCCATACCATTAGTTAGTAGGTAGCTCCATTCGTTGGATGTAAGCGGGACATTCGAAGGGACATCGAATGGTCATAGAAGGCAACTTGTAGGAAGTATCCTAGCACATTCGAAGGGACTATCATCATTTTTCGTAGGCGACAATCGAGGGTCAAGATCATGTATTCGGAGGCGACATCGTGGGTCTTATGATCTTTGTATCGAAGGGACTATGATGATTTGTTTTGAAGGCAACGGTGCTAGAATACCTCTACGTTCGAGGGACATGACCATTGTTTGAATTCGTAAGGCAACGAGAGAGAATTACCCTAAGGGGTGCATGTGTGAAAGAGTGTGTTGAATTCAGATATGTTAATCTTGAAAATTAGTGGGCTAAGTTCGTTATTATCTTGCCATACACGCCTAATTACTAACAGTTTATAGGGTGCGGAAATTAAAGTGCGGAATGTAAAGATGCGGAAAGATAAATGTCCTACGCTATTACATGGCTTTGGGGCAGATACATAATATAAACTTGCGGAAAATAAAAGCCTAATTAAAACTATTACATCCCATGAACAGATACATTATTGGAAAAAAGGAAACGATAAAGAAAAAGCGTCTGAATCGGATCAACCTGTAATAGAATGAGAAATCGAAAAATATGATGAAATCGAAATGAGAGAAAAATGTTAGAAAAATGCAATTTTTAAATTGGGAAAAATATGGCATGCTGGAAATAATATAAATATGCTAAAATAATTTTTTGGGATTTTTTGGATGCAATTTAATAATTAAAAAACTAATTAAAAGTGATTAAAATGCAAAATTATGAATAAAAATAAATATGCATGCAAAAATAAGTTTTTTAATTTTATAAATTAAATAAACATTTTATGGAAATATTGTAAAAAGAAAATAATTTTTGATGATTTTTTTAATGCAGAAATAAAATTATGAAAAGAAATTAAATAATATGCAAAATATTAAATAATTAAGGAAATAGAAAAATATAGAAAATATGCAAGTTTTGAAAAAAAGAATGCAGAACCGGTCCTGGGGAGATTCGAACAGGGGTCCCTTGAGAGGATCTTTGAACAGGGAATGCCTTAACCACTAGGCCAGAGGACACTTGGTGTTTGGAAAGCTGAAATAAATTGAATATGAAGGATGACGCGTCAGGGATGTATTTGAAACACAATCAGCGAAGTGGACCCCATGTTGACTGTATGGACGAATCAAAACGCACAGAATTGCCACGCCTTCCTCTCGCCGGTCCTCGCCTGAGTCAGCGCCGGAGCTAGGGCTCCGGTCATCTTCTCCGGCCTGCCTGAAATTGAAACATGGAAAATACGCGAAATAAATGGGAAAAGGGGACCCTACCCCCCTAAATCGATGGCTGCGAATCCATTGGTGGCATCGGTTTCGATCGAAAACGCCTGTAGCTAGCAGTTCAAAGTTCAACAGTTTTCAAACCCTAAACATGGCAAATCGTATTTCTAACGTTCAAGCACCAAAACGATGACCCAGATCAATCAAGTGGAACCTCATGAACACATTCAAACCATTAGAAACGATTAAAGCATGCAGAATAGTAAAATGCAATTTTAAGAAAAATATGAATATGGATGAATGATTATGGCACGTTTTGGCTTGCTTTGATCAATGGAAATGGTGCATTCTTACTCAAACTTACCTCCTGAAGACAATGGAGTGGTTTTTGATGGCTGAAAGTGGCTGGAATGTAAAACTCGAAAATTGACAATTCTTGAGAAAATTTGGCAAAATAAGGGTTGGTTCTTTGGCTAGGGTTTCGTGTTATTGGCTTGTGATCTTGCTGAGCATTTATAGAGAAAGTTTGGATGGCAAAAGGAGTGAAAAAAGATTGATCCATCAATGTGCAAATATTTTCCAATTAAATAAAATCAAATATTCTTGAAAATTTGATTTTCTCATGAATGCAAAGGCTAGCACGAATTTGGTATGAATTTTGGGCTATCTTGGACTTCAAGGAAGATATAAAATCAGCCCTTTTGGAAAAATATATAATTTTCATATTTTATATAATTTAATTTTGAATTAAATGTTCTGAAATTCAAAATAAAATCAATAAAATAGAAAATTGCCATGGCCAAGCATTTATGGGTCAAGAATAATGTCATGGACAAGTTTGGATCAAAAGAAAATAGGCCCATTTGGAAAATTTTGCATTTTGACCAAAATGTCCTTTTGTGCAATTGTCCAAAATTCCCCAACTTCTGAATAGTGTATCTTGCTCATTTTTCCACATTTTTTAGAGTTCTTGGACTTTTTGGAAAGCTCTAAGAGTCCTCTAAACAATGTCTTTGGTTTCATCTCAATTGGAGTTACCATGATCAATATATCCTCAAAACAAAAGGTTGACTTTTTGTTGACTTTGAAAAGGACCTGTAATGTTTTGAGCCATATCTCTCAAATGAAGCATTTTTGGACATTCTTGTGAGACATGAAGTTGTAGAGAATTGAATTTCCTTCAAAACAAGAGGTGGTGGAAAAATTTCTGAGAAAGTATGAGAAAGTTATGATCAGTCAAAGTTTGGTTAACTTTTCACCTAGAAACCCTAATTTAGAAAGTTTGACTTTTGAGCAAATCTTGAGTTTTCTTGATGAATCATGATCAACCCTTGATCAAATGATGAATGTAACTTCAAAATGAGGATGTTGACCAAAAATCAAGAAGTTTTGACTGTATGTTGACCACAGTTGACTTTTTTGACCAATACAACTGATTTTCAACCATCTGAGCCATTGTCTGAGGAAACTTGACTTGTGAAGCTTGAAACTTGACATGGAGAATCTTTGAAGCATATGAGGAAGCATGAAAGCCATTGGAGGTGTTAGAAGTCCATCTGGATCTGAGAAATGCCAAACCCTAGTTTTGGTTGATGGTCTAGGAGAGAGTTTGTCTGATCAACTCTTGAGGAATCCTTGAGCATGGATGTATGGAATGTCTTGAGAAGATGGAGGGCAAATTTTGGGGTATGACATGGGGAACATGACGGGTCTAGTTGAAAAGAGTATGCAATATACTACCTTAGCAAAACGTTTACCGACTGTGAAACAAGATACTCACAACTCAAGAAAACTTGCAGCACTTTGGCTTGGGTTGCTCGCCGACTAAGACAGTATATATTTACTCACACTACCTTATTGATCTCTAAATGGATCCGATAAAATATATATTCGAGAAACCTGCTCTCTCCGGAAAAATAAAAAGATGGCAAATGATCTTGACCGAATATGACATCCAGTATACTACTCAGAAATTGATCAAAGGAAGCATAGTAGTAGATCATTTGGCTCATCAAGATGTGGATGACTACCAGTCTATGCATTTCAAGTTCCCAGACGAGGACATTATGCTAGTCAATGATTACGAAGAGTCTGGACCGGATGAAGGACCTGAGCCAGGATCCCGATGGACCATGGTCTTCGATGGAGCTTCTAATGCACTTGACAATGGTATTGGCGTTGTGATTACATCTCCCAAAGGTGGCCATACACCTTTCACCGCCAGGTTATGTTTCGATTGCACCAACAATATGGCTGATTATGAAGCGTGCATCATGGGTATCAAAGCTGTAATTGACTTGAGGATCAAATTCTTGCAAGTATACGAAGACTCAGCTTTGGTGATTAGTCATATTAAAGGCGAGTGGGACACGAAGCATTCGAATCTCATCCCGGATCGAGAACATGTGTTGAATCTAATCCTCTACTTCGAGGAAATCACTTTCGAGCATATTCCATGAGAAAAGAATCAGTTGGCAGACGTGTTAGCTACCATGTCATCTATGTCAAAGTCAGGCGGGACAATGAGGCTCCTCATATTACAATTGAAAGATTGGACGAACCAGCGTACTGTTGCGAAATTAATACTAAAGAAGTAGAGGAGAAACCTTGATTATACGAAGTGAAGAGGTATCTTGAGACTCAAGAATATCCTGAAGGGGCATCTCTCAATGATAAGAAGTTTCTAAGAAGATTCGCTGCCAAATTCTTTTTGAGTAACAATATTCTATACAAATTATGGAAGAGTTGCACGAAGGCACTTTGCCTTACTCTGGTGTGTAGATCAGAAGACAGCTGAACGAATTATGGAAGAGTTGCATGAAGGCACTTTTGGTACTCATTCTAGTGGACATACAATGGTGTTCGCGTTAAAAAGTGACGCGCTAGGGAATCGAATCTGAATTCGGATTCTCTGGCTCGAAACGATTTACTCTTTTGATTTGTTTATAAAGATGCCGCGAGCATCAAGCTTTATCATTTCCAACACAAGAAAATGATTATGAAAAAGGGGAAAGCTGAAATACCCTCAATTGATATGATATGCATTACGACTAGCGCAAACTAGACGCAACGCATTGGGGAGATTCCGGATAAGGGGGTTTGTTATATAAAGGGAATAGATGGAGTACCCTAAATATATATAGTTATCTATAGCTTTATATATGAATATGTTTGATATGTTTGTGTGTTTTAAATTGCTATTTCTATGATTGGGAAAGTTTCTCCTTTGGATTTTAAGAAGGATAGATTATGTGGGATCCTAGGTTTTGTTATTATTGTGCTCGCAAAGATCATTGGGATCTTCTGCATACATATCCCTTAATGGGAATCAGAGCATTTGTAGCTCAGATCTAAAGGGATCTATGGTTTGTTTGGTCTGAGAGAGAAAGAAATTTGCTCGCCAAGGATGAGACCTTGTGCCTACATATTCTCAAAGGGATGTTGAGAAAGTCAGAGCAATCGTAGTTCCCACTTATGCTAGTGGAAGCAACGGGATGTTAGTAAGAGACAAAGACAAATGTCATCTTAATGAAAAAATGTATCTAATCTATTTCATCACATACATTTTGAAGGGTTTGATTGATTAAAATCTTTCGTCGTAAGTTATAGGTGTTTTGCTTGAGTGTACAAGCGTTACCACTTACGAGTTTTAGAAAGATGTTTGAAAAATGATTGAATCTTTTAATTGTAAGCATTGGGTGTTTTGCTTGAGTGTACAAGCGTTACCACTTACAGATTAGAAGATGTTTTTTGTTTGAAAAGAATTTGAAAATTGATTGTATGTGATGGGATAGATAAGATACTTCTTCCATAGAGATGATGAACGTCTAAATCTCAAGAAGAAATTGATTGGATTAAGGAGATGCTTTTAAGAAGCCCGTGGGTCCTTGTATTGTAAGCCCAAGAGGAGGCATTCCGAGGGTCATCGAGGGTCATCGAGGGTCCTTGTATGAAGCTCAAGAGGAAGCTATAGGGTATGGCTGGCTTTGGCTTTAAAAGGGGTTTCACCGGGAAACCATCCTCTTAGGATTAAAAGCAATTTCACCGGGAAATTATACTCTCTGGGTTCTATCCTAGCGCGGGTGATTCTTTGTATTGGAAGCCCAATAGGAGGCTGTTAAGAGATTTCCTGGTCTCTTTCTTGTTTGATGCCCAAGAGAAGGCTAAACTCAACGAGGAGTTCTTTTGAACGAAGCCCAAGAGGAGGCTGACTCAGCAGGGGAGTGTTGCCTTATATGAAGCCTAAGCGGAGGCTAAACTCAGTAAATGAGTTTTCTTATATGAAGCCTAAGAGGAGGCTAAACTCAAATGAATGAGTTTATCTTATACGAAGCCTAAGCGGAGGCTAAACTCTGTGGGGAGCCTAGTGGTTAGACTAGTTGTTATGTTATAACTAGACAGTTATGAACAAGTATATGAAGTTTATTCACAGGAGTTTGTGAAGGAAATATAAACAATGCGTGTAAAGTTTATTTACAAGAGTTTATGAAGGAAATATAAACAAGTGTGTGTAAAACGGACGTTTAAAACGAGCGTAACTTGATTATTTACAAGTTTGATTGTGTACAAGGAAGTGAATATGTACACGAACGAGTATTTATGTACAAGGAGGTGTGGATGTACATAAGAGGGTTGGGACTTACACCGCAAGGGTGACCCATTGGTTTAAAAGCAGTTTCACCGGGAATAATGCTCCTTTTAATACCAATGGTATTCAGTGTATATACAAGCGAAATGAAAACAAACGGACGAAGTTTGTCTGTACTTGAATATTTACAAAGATGTTTGTATTATGTACAAGTAAAATAGATGTGTACATAAAAGAATTTGATATGTACAAGGAAATAATTATGTACATAAAAGAATTTTTGGGACTTACACCGTGAGGGAGGCCCATGATCGGTTAAGAAATTCGAGGAAAAACGAAATCGGTTTTATCGTTCAAATCGGGTCGATCATGGAAAAAGATGTAAGTTTGATGAAAAGTTTTGAAAAGATCTTTGAAAGTGTTTTTGAAAAGTAAAATATACTTACAAGAAGTTTGAAAAAGAATCGGGCTTCGAAAGTTTTAAAAAAACGCCTTTGAAGGTGCTTTAAAAAGTACTCAAAAGTGTCGTTTTTGGCTCGATAAAAATATAATCGGATGAAAGTTTTTCTGAATTTTTTTGACACTATCATAGAATAGATATGTTAATTGACATGTGTACAAAAAATCACCTCAAAATGAGGAGTTTTGATTGGGTTTTGAAAGAGTCAAAGTTTGCAAAAAATATGAAAAAAATGACAAAGTTTGGCAAAAATGGTCCCAAGGCTACTCGAACCCGGGACCATTAGGCAAGGCGTGGCAAGAATGACTTAAGAGTGAGCTGGCAACCGCTGGGGCGGCAATACATCCGTGTATTAATATCAAACCATGTTATAATATTATAAACTCGATATTTGAATTTGAAAAAACGCGCGCAATCACCTTCTTCTTCCCCGATCCTTCAATCAGCCATGGATTTCTTGTTTCTTGATGAAATTGGATGATGTAAACATCAAACTTGATCGGTTTAAACCCAGGAACATGATGATGTTGTTTAATTTCATTTATTTCCAGTTTAACATGATTAAATTTCGCACGAACACGAAGAACCCTAGTTCTGAAAATTCTAATTGAAATCGTGTATGGTGAATGAATTGAGCAATTGATTGAGGGTTATTGATCAGTGATGGTGCAGAAACAAAACGGCCAAGAGCTTTTTGAACTGGAAGCAAGGAATCAAGGAGTTTGAAGTTCGAGTTCTTACCTCTTGAAGCTGAGATCGAAATTGTTAATGGAGTGTTTCCAGAACTGTTTTGATGATTCCTATAGCACCAACGGACTTCAAGGATCGTGTGAGGATGGTCTGCTCACTTTGAATTTGCCTGAATCATTCCAACCAAGTCCACCTGCATAAGCTTCAAATTGAAACTTGAATTCGATGTTAGAGGTGTTACAGGTTGAAGTTAATGGTCTGCATCATCCATATGGAGTATGTTGATGATGTTTGAGTCAAAAAATCACAACTTGCTCGAGCCAAGGATCAAATTCGAATGTTAAGGCAGTTTTGGCAAGTTTAGAAACATGAAATGCAATTCTGATTTTTAGTGTTTCTTGTGTTGATTTTAAGTTACAAACCAATTACATATGATGTTTATGACATGTTAGACACCAAATCTCTCATGTTTTTTTACAAGTTTTGAAAAATACAAGATTTCTCAATTTGAACTATGTTGCTTGAAAATTAAGAAAGAATGGAGAAAGCTTGTTTTGGCATAGCTTTGGTGTAGTTTCAAATGGCAAATGTGACCTCTATTTATAGGTCAAGAATTCTGATTAGCAAGCAAAAGAGATAGGCTTGGATTTTGGACACCTTGCCTTAGAGGGCAAGAAAGTCATTTTTGCAATAAATGCAAAAGGAAGCTTGCTTTTAACCATGGTTAAGTTTTCACCTTGACCTTATCTCATCATAATTACTTTCTCAACTTATTTTTATCAGTTCTAATCCACATTGGCTAGGTGGCAAGTGTTCTAGAAAGAAAAATCAAAAAATGCATTGTAACTTTGAAGCTTGTACTTGAAAATCATTGTTTTTTGCACTCTATGTTTCAAAATCAAAAGTATAGCTAGACACCATGTATTTGTAAGTTCTTGGACATTTTGGAAAGCTTGTTTCAAGGGCTACAACTTTCATGTTTTGAGTTTTTCCTAATTCCAAATGGAACTATGTGAAAAAATGCCATGAAGTTTGGAAAAAATGTGAAATTTTAACACTTGAAAAATTTTCTAAGTGTTGAAAATTTTGACTTTTTGTTGACTTTTTCAAATTTCTTGATTTTTTATGATCATGATGGATCATTTGAAGTATTTTGATGATGGAAAAAGTTTTATCTTGAAAAAATTGACCAAAAGTCAAAGTTTGACTATTCAGTGCAGATGAAATTTCATCAAATGATCCAGAAATTGACTGATGAAGTTTGTGAACTTCTGTGATGTTTTGAATCCAGAAATTAGGTCAACATGTTGTATTGAAGATATAAAGATCAATATCCAAACAAAAAAGTCATTCATTGATCAGAAAATCAGTGATTGCTTATCCTCGATAAAAACCCTAGTTGGTCGATTCTTGATAGATCATGAGAGAAAGTTGGATATGAAGATCAGAGGTTGATGATTTGATTAAGATGGATCAATTGAGGTGAGTGAAACTCAAACCCTAATTGATTACCTCTTGAATCAGATGAAAAAATTTGTGAAACCCTAATTTTGACCTGTAGAAGCTACACCCGATTAATCCTGTTCTGAACTGTTAGTGATGCATTGATGCAAATGTAAGGTGGTATATTAGGTCAAAAATTGGGTATGACAAATGGCTAAGAAGATTTTAAAAGCATGTTACTATTGGTCCACTATGGAAGTTGATTGTTATCGCTATTCCTGATCTTGTCACAAATGCCTGATATACGCAGATAAAGTACATATGCCTCCGGTTCCGTTGAATGTTCTGACCGCCCCATGGCCTTTCGCGATGTTGGGCATTGACATGATTGGAGAAATCAAACCTACCGCTTCTAATGGACATTGTTTCATCCTCGTCGCTATTGATTACTTTACCAAGTGGGTAGAAGCATCCTCTTTCGCATCTATTACCAAGAATTTTGTGGCTCGATTCATCAAACATAATCTCGTCTGCCGATACAGCGTCCCCGAAAGGATTATCACAGACAATGGTATTAATCTTAACAATAAGATGATCACTGAACTCTGTACGCAGTTCAAGATAAAGCATCACAACTCTTCCCCATATCGGCCAAAAATGAATAGCGCAGTGGATGTCGCCAATAAGAATATTAAGAAGATCATACAGAAAATGACAGTGACGTATAAGGATTGGCATGAGATGTTTCTATTTGCTCTCCATGGTTATCGCACTATAGTACGAACATCTACAAGGGAAACCACATTCTATCTCGTGTATGGTATGGAAGTGGTTCTATCTATTGAGGTTCAGATACCCTTACTCAGAGTATTGAAGGATGCAGAGCTAGACGAAGACGAATGGGTCCAGACTCGAATTGACCAAATAAACTTGATCGATGAGAAATGACTTACAGCTATGTACCATGGACAGATATATCAAAAACAAATGATCAAAGCCTTCAATAAGAAAGTCAAGCATAGAGTATACCAAGTTGGTGATCTAGTAATCAAGCCCATCATACTACCACAAGGTGATCCCAGGGGAAAATGGACTCCCACCTATGAGGGACCATTTGTAGTCAAGACAATATTTTCCGGCGGAGCCATGATACTGAGCGCTATGGATGGAGAAGACTTCCTACACCCTGTGAATGCAGACATAGTTAAAAAATACTACGCGTAAACAAGACCAGCTAGGTCGACTGGCCTAGGAAAAAATAAGGGCATCCCGGCGAACCAAAAAGGTTCGGGCAAAAGTTAGGCACATATATAAAAAAAATGTACACCCGACAAGTCGAAAACCTACAAAGGCGGCTTGGCCAAAAAAGGGTGTCCCGGTAGACTGAAAATCCAAAAGGGCTGTCTAGGCAAAAATTAGGGATTAAAAGCGTATGACTATGTCTCGACCAAATCATCTACTTACAGACTACACTACTATCAGCTTCAAATGGCACAAATCAGTTCAATCACCTTCTTTTGGCAGCAAAGATATGAGATAGTCAGAATTATATGAGCAGTAGCATAGTTGAAACTCAACGAGATTATTTCCACATAGCTTTTACTAGTTTCCAAATGTTTCCGACAATTTCCTCTTACTAGGATGTTTGTATCGTTGTACACGAACTTCCTGTCTATAGGCCTGCTTTTCAAAATTAATCTAATTCCTCTTTTCCAATTCCAAACTTTTTACTTTTATCTGTTTTGTTTGCATAAAGTTCAATGTTTGCTTTGAATGATTATATGCATTTGACAATAAATATATATTCACATACACGAAAGGTGAACAGAAACAATAATTACTACAGGCTCTAGGAATTGAGATGATAACCTAAGTCACTAACACATTCCCTCAGACTAAGTTTCACAAAAATATTCTCACAGAATAATCTCTACAATCCCCACAGAGCCATCACTCCCCTCGACAAAGACGAATCTCTCCAACAAAATTACTACTCTATCATCTTCTTTCACCAAGTTTCTAACGCTTCTGTTCATCACGTTAGTCTCCGAGCAGCGATCGTTTCAACTTCATCAAGTTAGTCCCAGACTAGTGATCGTCTTGAATCATCACGTTAGTCCCCGAGCAGTGATCATATCAACTCATCACATTAGTCCCCGAGCAGTGATCATATAAACTCATCACGTTAGTCCCCAAGCAGTGATCATATCAACTCATCACATTAGTCCCCGAGCGTGATCATATAAACTTATCACGTTATGATCATATCAACTCATCACATTAGTCCTCGAGCGTTGATGATATCAACTCATCAAGTTAGTCCCCGAGAAGGATCGTCTCAACTCATCATGTTAAGTGATCATATCAACTCATCACATCAGTCCCCATGCAGTGAACGTCGACTTTGTTACGTTGTTCCCCGAGCAGTAACAAATCATCAATCAACTTATTATGTCAGTCCTCGAGCAATAATAAGTTATTCAAAACCATATCATTCCCCAGCAAGGTTTATACATAAGATATCCATCCTCAACTGAGTATCTCTCAAGGATTATCACCTTCCAACAACATCAATATCCAGACCCGAAACTTGGTCAGATAGTGCATCGGAGGAATTCACATCTCTCTTATTCCCCATTCAGGGTCTCCAACAACTACATCCCCAAGCAGAAGTCGAAGATCTCCAGCATAACATTCTTATCTTCTTCAAGATGGACATATTTTGAAATACCACAACATCTACATTCATACATCATTCATAAAAAATCATAACATGTACATATATCATACTTCGTAGTTCAAAGGAACATTTCGCTCTTATTTCAAAATTTTGAAGTAAAAATTCATTTAAAACCTTTTTCTTTAGTTTCAAAAGTGATTTTCACAATAAAAAGCGTTATTTTGCAAAACAGAATAAATTAGGAATTGCAAACAAAAGGGCACAAGGCTCAAATTTATTGATAGAATGGTGATCAGCCAAAGGCGTGATTCCATGAACTATTTACAAGAGTTGGAAATGATAATTTATTGGGAAAAGGCTACATTGAAAGCAATAACCACTATTATCCCTAACAACTTTGAATTCCAATTGTGTTTGTTGCTTCAGAAGACTTGATTGAAGATCCGTCGATGGAAGATTCTTCAGATTGACGAAGTACGGATTAATGCAGCTACTTTGTCATTTTTTGTATCCTTAATTTTTGCATAGATTGCCCTTTCGTGTTTGCAATCTATCGGGATAATTCGCTTATTGTCTCTAATTTTTGCTCGACCGCCTTTTCGTGTTTTCATCCACCGAGACGCTCATTTTGCCTAAGCCGCCTTTTCGGTTTTCGACTTACCGATGTTCTTTTGTTTTTAGACAAAGTATTTCTTGATGCATCAAGATTTACAAGATGTGGGAGTTCATCACCGTCCATGGTTGTGAGAGTCATAGAAAAGCTTCTTTTGACGATGTATGGGCCCTCGTAATTAGGAGTCCACTTGCCCTAGAATCGGTTGAAAAGAGAATCTTTTAAGCACGAGGTCTCCTTCTCGGAATTCACGAGGTCGGACCTTTTGTCGAATGCTTTCTTCATCCTTCTTTGATATAATTGTCCATGACACGAGCGGTCGACGCTTTTCTTTGATTAAGTTCGATTGATCGATACGCTTTGACACCATTCGCCCTCGATAACTTAGTTTCCATGAGAACTCTCATTGGAATCTCAACTTCTACGGGAGCCGCTTCCATGCCGTATACTAAAGAAAATGATTTGCCCTGTTGAAGTGCGTCAAGTACGATACCCATGCGAGCAAATGGCGATTTCATGCCGTCTTTGTAAGTGATGACCATCTTCGGACGATCTTTTGATGTTCTTGTTGGCGCTTCAACGGCCGCTCATCTTTGGTCGGTAAGGAGATGAGTTATGATGCTCAATCTTGAATTCCTCACACAGTTCTTTCATCATTTTGTTGTTCAAGTTCGATCCATTGTCTGTAATGATCTTACTTGGAACTCCATATTGGCAAATGAGGTTGTTCTTGATGAACCTCACAACCACTTGTCTTGTAACGTTGGCGTAAGATGCTGCTTCGACCCATTTGGTGAAGTAATCAATAGCCACTAGAATGAAGCAATGTCCGTTGGACGCTTTTGGTTCAATCATCCCAATCACGTCGATGCCCCACATGGAGAAAGGCCACGGAGAAGAGAGAACGTTGAGTAGAGTCGGTGGCACATGGATCTTATCTGCGTAGATCTGGCACTTGTGACATCTTTTGACGTGTTTGCAGCAATCAGATTCCATTGTTATCCAATAGTATCCTGCTCTCAAGATTTTTCTGGACATTGCGTGCCCATTTGAATGGGTTCCAAAGGACCCTTCATGCACTTCGTGAATTATCGATCGCTTCATGTGCACGCATCCGAAGCGTGACCATATCGAAGTTTCTTTTGTATAGCACATCTTTATTCAGGAAGAAATTTCTAGAAAGCCTCCTCAGAGTTTTCCTATCTTTGATGATGCCCCGAGTGGGTACTCCTGAGTTTGAAGAAAACGTTTGATGTCGTGGAACCACGGTTTATCATCGAAGACTGCTTCAGTTGTAAATACAGACGCAGGTCTTTCAAGGCGTCTGATACGAATCTTAGGCATATCATTCCAATTGTTGACTTTGAACATGGAAAATAGAGTAGCCAAGGCGTCTGCCATTCGATTCTGATCTCGAGGGATATGATGCAGTTCAACTTTGTTGAAGAAAGTCAACAAACGTCTTGCATAATCTCTGTAAGGAATCAAACCAAGATGATGGGTTTCATACTTGTCTTTGATTTGATTGATCACAAGGGCTGAATCTCCATATATATCAAGGATCTTGATCCTCAAGTCGATGGCTTCTTCGATACCCATGATACAAGCTTCATATTCTACGATGTTGTTGGTGCAATCAAATAGCAATCTGGCGGAAAATGGGATATGCGAACCCTCGGGAGTAATGATGACTGCCCCAATTCCATTACCAAAAACGTTAACTGCTCCATCAAAGATTAAGCCCCATCTAGATTCTGGATCAGGACCTTCTTCGGGTAATGGTTCATCACAATCTTTCATCTTTAATTACATAATATCCTCGTCAGGGAAGTCAAACTTGAGAGATTGGTATTCGTTGAGCGGTTGATAAGCCAAGTGATCGGAAAGAATGCTTCCTTTGACCGCTTTTTGAGCACGGTACTGGATGTCGTATTCAGATAATAGCATCTGCCATCGAGCAATTCTTCCTGTTAAGGCAGGTTTTTCAAAGACGTACTTGATTGGATCCATTTTGGAGATTAACCAAGTTGTATGATTGATCATGTACTGGCGGAGACGTTTCGAAGCCCACACCAGAGCGCAACATGTTTTCTCGAGCATGGAGTAACGAGTTTCACAATCTGTGAACTTTTTACTCAAGTAGTAGATGGCATGCTCTTTCTTACCGGTTTCATCTTGCTATCCAAGCACACAGCCCATGGAATCTTCTAGCACGGTAAGGTACATGATTAATGGTCTTCCTTCAATGGGAGGAATCAGTATTGGTGGTTCTGACAGGTATTCCTTGATACTGTCAAACGCTTTTTTGGCAATCTTCTGTCCACACAACCTCTTGATTTTTGCGGAGAAGCTTGAATATCGGCCCACAAGTAGCAGTCATTTGAGAGATAAATCTGGAGATGTAATTCAACCGTCCAAGAAATCCTCTTACTTGCTTTTCTGTATGTGGCGTAGGCATTTTTTGAATAGCCTTGACTTTGTCAGGGTCAACTTCAATACCTCTTTGACTGACAATGAAACCTAGGAGTTTTCTGGATCTTACCCCAAAGGTGCATTTGTTAGGATTCAGGCGGAGCTGAAATTTCCTTAATCGCTGAAACAATTTCAAGAGATATTCTATATGATCTTCTTCGGTGTCAGACTTTGCTATCATGTCGTCTACATAGACTTCGATCTCTTTGTGCATCATGTCATGAAAGAGAGTAGTCATCGCCCTTTGGTAAGTTGCGCCGACATTCTTTAATCCAAATGGCATTACTTTGTAGCAAAACGTGCCCCATGGCGTGATGAAGGATGTCTTCTCCATGTCTTCGGGAGCCATTCTGATTTGATTATAACCAGAGAAACCGTCCATGAAGGAAAAGACGTTGAATTTTGCAGTGCTATCCACTAGCATGTCGATATGCGGTAGTGGGAAATCATCTTTTGGGCTTGCTTTGTTCAAGTCCCGGTAGTCAACACACATTCTGACCTTTCCGTCTTTCTTGGAGACCGGCACTATGTTGGCTAACCATTGAGGATATTCAGAGGTAACGAGGAAACCTGCGTCGAGCTGCTTTTGAACTTCCTTTTTGATTTTGTCGGCCATTTCAGGGTGAACTCTTCTCAGTTTCTGTTAAACTGGTGGACACTCCGGTCTTAATGGCAGGTGATGCTCCACGATGCTGGTATCTAAACCCGGCATGTCTTGGTAGGACCAAGCAAATACATCAACATATTCTTTGAGAAGATCTATCAGTTTGCCCTTGACGTTGCTGTCGAGTAAAGCTCCGATGTTTACATCTTTTTTGTCTTCCTCAAAACCTAAATTGATTGCTTCCAAAGGCTCTTTGTGAGGTTGAATGATTCTTTCCTCGTGCTTAAGTAGTCGAGAAATCTCATCCGGGATCTCTTTTTCAACTTCTTCCTCGGCGACTTCACTGGGGATTTCAAAGTTGGGAGAGAGCATAGAGTTATTGCTTTCAATGGATTTGTCCATCTGCATATTTGATTTTGATTAATTAACTTTTCCTTTTTTAGACAAAGTTAATGTGAAAGTGTATGCAGATCTTTTATTTTTTATTTTTTTTGAAGATTTTTATTGTGTTTTTTAGGATTATCATTTCCAAGAAAAAGGGTAAAATGAAAAATAAACACAAAATGTGGAATCAAAATAACGCGTTTTATTTATGATTCACAATATGAAACAGGGCCCTAAAATACAAACTCATTTGTCTTGGGCAAGACAAAGAGAGATTATTTAAAAGCTAAACCCTATAAAGCATCTCTTCGCTTTGGGCGGAGCGAGAGTTCAAAGCAAAAGCAAAATAAACTACTTAGAACTATGAACGTTAGTCCGAACTTCAACAGGCTTCCAATAGTAGCGAACTCCTTGGACGTCGAGGTATTCTGGTAGTTTTCCACTTGGTTTATTTCTTAAATAGACTTTGGTCATTGGTCGAACAGGCTTTGAAGACTCTGGACGGTTGACCTTGCCTTTTGTGCTACTGAAACGATCTTCTTCTGTTTGACGGACAGATCGAGAAGCATGGGATACAGCATATGTACTCTCTATTGGCATTTGTGTTGAATTCTAAGGGTGTACTCTCCAATCTTCTGAGTGAAGAGACTCGTTGTCGGCGACACTTTCCAGTTCGTATCCCGAATCGTATCCCTGATCTTCAGTAATTACGTTGATGTAGTGATAGTTAAGATCTGGTTTAACAAATTCCACTAGCGCATTAAAGCAGAGATCTTCATTTGGAACCTCAATTGGTTGATGAGATCGGGAAGATGTATACACCTCTTCTGGTTGACTAGGATACTCAAAAGAATCACCCCATCCAGTTGGCTGGATATCTTCAATTCTGATTTTTGAGCTTTCAGGCGCGGAGTATTTCACCATGTAGTCAAACTTTCCACTTGGTTCTCCCAAGGTATCCCAAACTTTAGAAGGGACAGGTGGATTTTCATTCTTTTGTAGGGACATGCCTTTGAATTGATCAGTCGGAGGATAAAACGGCGCGTACGATTCTTCCTGAGACACATATTCAGAGCTGGTAAGATAAGTGCTCCACTCTTCAGATCTAGAGAGATCGTCTTCATCACCATCATTGGTAAGAACATTAACCTCTTGAAGAACCGGGTTTAAGAAACCCCCACTGTGGAATACTTCTCTGATGGGACAAAGTGTTTCATCCCTTTGCTTGTCTTTAGGAAATACTAGAGCGAACCCGAGCCCGGCCTTTGTCTCGTTGTTGACAGGTTTTATTACTTGTCCCCAACCTGCAGTATTACCATCTTTCACCATTTGCGCTGCTTCCTTATAAGAGGAGATAGATGATCTGCTTTTGCTTGTAGATTCATCTTCTAACGGATGTCCTGGGAACTGTGTCCCTTCAACGTCGTTGGCTGTGATGAAAGAAAAGTTGGATAAATGGCTGACTAGTAAGGCTTGTTCACCGATGATGGTTACTAGCCTCCCATTTACTGTGAACTTTAGTTTTTGATGGAGATTGGATGTCACAGCTCCCGCTTCATGGATCCATGGTCTTCCTAGCAAACAACTGTAGGCAGCTGGCACGTCCATGACCTGGAAAGTGATTTGGAAGGTATGCGGACCAATTGTCATTGGAAGGTCGACTTCCCCAATAACAGATTTCCTCGACCCATCGAAGGCCCTTACCACTATATCATTGAACTTCATCGGCGTTCCTTTGTAAGCTAAACGAGCGAGAGTCGTTTTTGGCATTACGTTTAAGGATGAACCGGTATCCACTAATACGTTAGACAAAGAGTCTGATTGGCAAATCATTGAGATATGCAGAGCCAGATTGTGATCTTTCCCTTCTTCTGGGAGTTCTTCGTCACTGAAGCTTAGATTGTTGCAAGCTGTTATATTGCCTACAATTCCTCCAAACTGATCCGTAGTCACGTCGTGATCTACGTAAGCCTGATCTAACACCTTCATTAAAGCCTCTCGGTGAGCTTCAGAATTCAGGAGTAGAGATAGTATTGAAATCTTGGAGGGAGTCTGCATCAGCTGATCTACAACTCTGTACTCGCTTTTCTTGATCAACATCAGTATCTCGTCGAAATCTGAGTTAACATTGGTTCCATCAGACGGACCAACATTTATGTTTGGATTATCTACAGGAATCCCCATGGGATTCTCGGGAGGTGTACTAACTGGATTTCGCCCCACCACAAGAACAACAGGTTGCTTTGGGAGCAACGGAGCATGTACGCGTCCACTTCGCGTTACTCGTCCTATCTCAGTTATGTTAACATCCGTTGAAAGAGTTGGCATGGGTTTCTTCTTCCCTTCTTCTATCATAGTTGCACTGTATTGATAGGGAATTGCTTTGTTAGAAATGTATGGAACAGGACCAGGCGGACAGATCACCAAGGGAGATTCTGAAACTTTTGGACCATTATACTCAATCTCTACACATTCGGGCACATTGAAACAGGGGATAATGATGTTTACTTCGGGAATTTCCGAGTTGATATCTGAGACTAAAAGCTCATGCGGAAAATGCCCTACCGTATTTACATCATAATCGTTTCTGTTTCTGTAGATCTGAAGATCGCCAATGTCTATTAACCGTTGAATGTCTGCCCTCACAGTTGGACATCCTCGAAAGTCCTTGAAGCAGATTCTGCAGGCTATGTAGTCGTGTTTAGCGAAGGCGCCCATTGTACTGTATGTCCCATGGAGCTGTACTAAACTTTCTCTTATCAAATTCACATCGGTGACAAGATATCGATCTGTATTCCTTAGTATCAAATTCACAGCATGTCCACTATGACTGGGAAGTGGATTTGCTTGCACATTTGGATTTATGTTCCTGAAGGAGAGAAGATTAGTCCTTACTAACCTTTGTACCTCGGCTTTCAGTGCTATGCAATGCTCAAGATCATGACCCAGTGCCCCTTGATGAAAAGGGCAAGAGACGTCTGCTCTGTACCACCATGGTAATTTTTCTGGTACCGGAGGCGGTAATCTTGTTTGTACAAGATTTCTTTCTATTAATGCAGGATATATTTCTGTGTACGTCATCGAAATTGGATCAAATTGTGAGACCCTGGGCGCACGGTTTTGATTGTTGAACTGCTGAGCCTGTTGTCGAGGCTGTTGAGTTTGGCTGGAACTGTGGAGCAATTCCTGTATTTGGACTTGTATTAACAGTGGGTGCTATGGCAGCTACCTGTTGTTGTCGACTGACATTCTTTCGTGGTTTCCCTCGGGATACCATTCCTATGTCATGTTCCTTTTTCTTTGGAAAACTGGTTCCAATCTTCTTAGTTCCACTAGAAGATCCTATTTCTTTGACCAGGCGTCCTGTTCGAACTCCTTCCTCTAGTCGCATTCCCATGCTTACCATCTCGGTGAAATCTCCGGGAGCGCTGGCGATCATGCGCTCGTAGTAAAATGGGCCAAGCGTGTTTAAGAAAACCTTGGTCATTTCCTTTTCTTCCAACGGTGGGTTGACTTGGGCAGCAATTTCCCTCCATCGTTGAGCGTACTCTTTGAATGTGTCTCTCTTTCCTTCTGAGACATGGAGCGGAGTTGATCTCGGTCTGGAGCCATGTCCAAGTTGAATTTGTATTGTTGGACAAAGGCTTCGCCTAGGTCATTAAATGTTTGGATATTCGCACTGTCTAGTCCCATGTACCACTTCAGTGCGGCGCCTGTGAGACTATATTGGAAATAGTGAATTAACAATTGGTGATTGTCGTTGTACGTAGACATCTTCCTAGCGTACATCGTAAGATGACTCTGCGGGCAGGAATTTCCTTTATACTTTTCAAAGTCGGGGACTTTGAATTTAGAGGGTATCCTAACGCGAGGAACTAAGCATAGATCGTGGGCGTTTTTCCCAAACAATTCCTTTCCACGGATTATTTTGATCTCGAGCTGCATCTTGAGGAGCTGCTCCTGGAGAGTCTCCATCTGGCCACGAGGATTCGTGTTGTCGCCTGGGTTATGGTGTACTTCTTCGTCTGCAGTAGTGTGCACTACGGAAGTTGAGTTCGTCATGATCGGTTGAGAAACCGTCATAGTGACTTGTGGAAAAGTTACTCCATGCTGTGGAGTGAGTGTTGAGTTCTGTAGGGTAGGCACCTCAAACTTGGTTGTTTGTACCTGAGAAGCGGGCTGACGAAATCCGATGCCGAAATTGAAAGGCATGCCCCATGGATAACCTTCCGGCATACTGAAGAGAGGACTGCTAACTACAACAGTAGAAACTGGAGTAGTAGTGATCTCTGAAATCGCCGCTTGATTTTGACTGCTCAATGCTTCTTGCTGACTTTGTGCAGTTGCCAATGAACTTACTAAAGAAGTGAGTATCTCCACCTCTTCCTGAAGTGTTGTCACCGTGCTACGAAGCTCAATATTTTCTTGCTCAAAGCCTTCCATTATTTTCCTTCTTTTTGAACGTGTATTGTATGTACGAGTTGGTTGTGGACGTGGTCGAGAAACTCTAAGACGCGACAGCTTGACGATCTTTCTCTTTCTGGAAAAATTCCCAAAAGATAAGATTCTAAACAACAAACCCGAAATGCAAAGTATGATGCATGATTATGAATGCAAAAGAAAAATTTCCAAAGAATTTACGCTAAAAGAGAAATTTCTGGCAAATATTTGGATGGAAAACACCTATTTTATTAATTATTTGAAGAAGATTACAACAATTTTTTTGTTTTTGAGCATAGCTCAAACAATGATAAAATAAATGATAAAATTACAATCTAAACTAATTAATCGTCCTCGTCGGATGAAGATCCAAAGGCTTGATGTAGCTTCAACTTCAGGATTTCCTTCCCATAGTGAGCTTTTAGTTCAGCTTTCTCGGATTTTAGCTTGCTAATGACTTTCTTCCATTCGTCAGGAGCAGGATCGTTGGTTGTCATTTCCTCAAGCTTTCTTTTCCTTTCTTTGACGTATCTTTTGATTGCGTCATCTTTCTGACGAATCTTCTCATCTTTCTCAATGAGCCATTCATCTTGGAAGTAAAGCGTCTTTTCATGATCTTTGACCTGCTTCTTAAGCTTCTCATTCTCGAGATCAGTCTTTAAGAACTTATCTTCCAAAGCCTCTTTCTCAAACCTTATGCTGGCCAAAGCTTCTTGGTATTCTCCCATAGTCTCAACGGGCAAAATTGTTGATTTGGAAGCTGCTGAGAACATAGGTTCTTCATAAGCATAAGGCATTCGGAATTCCTTCGCTCTTTTCTTTACCCAAGAAGTGTAGATTTCCATGGCTACACAATTCCTTGCCTTACCTCTTTCTTTCCTTCGGATGTGGTGCCAAGCTCTTATCATTCTAGCTTTCAAACCTTGGGAATCTTCTCCCTCATGATAAAAATAGCTTTCTACTATAAAACCAAGAGGTTTACTAGAGTTCGCATATCCAAGTTGACATCTCGCCAAGAATGGGTTGTAGTTGATTCCTTCCTTCGTACTAATGAGAGGTACGTTGGCAAATTCTCCACAACTTTCAATGATTTCCATCTCATTGTCTGCCAAGGTATACCAATGGATATCGTCGTTTGTAAGAGACATGAGCCTTCGAGACCAATGCCAATCGTCTTTGTTTTCGCGGAAGATAGGAGATTTGGGCAAGTGTGAGACAATCCATTTGAAAAATAGAGGTACACAACACACGATTGTTCCATCTCCTTGACGATTCCTATGGTGAATGGAGAAATACGTGTCACCAAGCAAAGTGGGAACGGGATTTCCAATCAGAAAGATCCTTATGGCGTTGATATCAATGAAACTTGGGACGTTGGGAAACAACACCAATCCATAGATGAGTAAAGCTAAAACAGCTTCAAAGGCTACCATACTACCGGCTTCAGAGAATTTAAGAGCCTCCTCCATTAGGAACTTTGAAGTGAGTCCTAAGAGTTTTCCTTTGGTAATTAGGTTTTTGTCTATCTCAGATTTCTTTAAGTGAGTCATTGTTGCAATGACTGGTGACTTAGGAATGGCTTCCAAACCATTGAAAGGCACCTTGTCCGATACTGAGATACCTAGAATGTGTGCATACTCTTCCAAAGTAGGCATCAACTGATAATCAGGGAAAGTGAAACAGCGATAGACTAGATCGTAAAACTGAACGAAATTTTTGAGAAGTCCTTCATCAACGTTAGTGTTCAGAACAGTTAAAAGAGTTCCATAGCGTTTTCTGAAATCCGAGGGATCTTCTACCAAGGATGCTAACTCTTTTAACTTTCCTACATCAGGAATCCTAAAATTGTATTTCTTGGTGAATCTTCCTTTGACGTCCATCACTTTAACCTAAAATATTTACAAAGAAAAATCTCTAAATTCTTTGGAAATGGGAAGAGAAATGAAGTTTTTGAATGAATGCATGAATGCTACAAACATGGTTAGTAGTTATACACACGGTCAAGCGTTCGAAGTCACGAGCATGAGGCCAACGATAAGAACCAAACGTGGGTAAGTTCTAAGGGCTTATTCATCTGTGAAACGGGTTCTACTGATAATACAGGTTCAACACTTCTCTTTGAAATATTATCGGATTTGTTGAATACTCGAAGTCCAATAATATTTTTCAAGAAAAATCGCTTTGATTATTCTGCATTAATTATTCATAAATAAATGGATGGGATGGGTTATCTGACCACTTAAGTTCCTAAAAGCAAAATGTCTTCGCAAATACTTACTACTACAACACAAGGAAAAAACAACGTAATTCACAATATATAAAATCTTTGTTTTTAAATCTCTTTCCATCGATAAAATCGCGAAACACACAATAAAGAAAAACAAACATATGCACATATGAAAGCTTAATTGAAAACAAAAAGCTTGGTGCTCGAGCAGTCACATTTTTTTGAAAATCAAAATTTAGCGTAATCCCAGAGTCGCCATTTTTCTGTTCGCGTTAAAAGTGACGCTAGGAATCGAATCAATTCGGATTCTCCGCTCAAACGATTTACTCTTTTGATTTGTTTATAAAGATGCCGCGAGCATCAAGCTTTATTATTTCCAACACAAGAAAATGATTATGAAAAGGGAAAATGAAATACCCTCAATTGATATGATATGCATTACGACTAGCAAACTAGACGCAACGCATTGGGAGATTCGGATAAGGGGGTTTGTTATATAAAGGGAATAGATGGAGCACCCTAAATATATATAGTTATCTATAGCTTTATATATGAATATGTTTGATATGTTTGTGTGTTTTAAATTGCTACTTCTATGATTGGGAAAGTTTCTCCTTTGGATTTTAAGAAGGATAGATTATGTGGGATCCTAGGTTTTGCTATTATTGTGCTCGCAAAGATCATTGGGATCTTCTGCATACATATCCCTTAATGGGAATCAGAGCATTTGTAGCTCAGATCTAAAGGGATCAATGGTTTGTTTGGTCTGGGAGAGAAAGAAATTTGCTCGCCAAGGATGAGACCTTGTGCCTACGTATTCTCAAAGGGATGTTGAGAAAGTCAGAGCAATCGTAGTTCCCACTTATGCTAGTGGAAGCAACGGGATGTTAGTAAGAGACAAAGACAAATGTCATCTTAATGAAAAAATGTATCTAATCTATTTCATCACATACATTTTGAAGGGTTTGATTGATTAAAATCTTTCGTCGTAAGTTATAGGTGTTTTGCTTGAGTGTACAAGCGTTACCACTTACGAGTTTTAGAAAGATGTTTGAAAAATGATTGAATCTTTTAATTGTAAGCATTGGGTGTTTTGCTTGAGTGTACAAGCGTTACCACTTACAGATTAGAAGATGTTTTTTGTTTGAAAAGAATTTGAAAATTGATTGTATGTGATGGGATAGATAAGATACTTCTTCCATAGAGATGATGAACGTCTAAATCTCAAGGAGAAATTGATTGGATTAAGGAGATGCTTTTAAGAAGCCCGTGGGTCCTTGTATTGTAAGCCCAAAAGGAGGCATTCCGAGGGTCATCGAGGGTCCTTGTATGAAGCTCAAGAGGAAGCTATAGGGTATGGTTGGCTTTGGCTTTAAAAGGGGTTTCACCGGGAAACCATACTTTTAGGATTAAGAGCAATTTCACCGGGAAATTATACTCTCTGGGTTCTATCCTAGCGCGGGTGATTCTTTGTATTGGAAGCCCAATAGGAGGCTGTTAAGAGATTTCCTAATCTCTTTCTTGTTTGATGCCCAAGAGAAGGCTAAACTCAACGAGGAGTTCTTTGAACGAAGCCCAAGAGGAGGTGACTCAGGGAGTGTTGCTTATATGAAGCCTAAGCGGAGGCTAAACTCAAATGAGTTTTCTTATATGAAGCCTAAGAGGAGGCTAAACTCGGATGAATGAGTTTATCTTATACGAAGCCTAAGCGGAGGCTAAACTCTGTGGGGAGCCTAGTTGTTATGTTATAACTAGACAGTTATGAACAAGTATATGAAGTTTATTCACGGGAGTTTGTGAAGGAAATATAAACAATGCGTAAAGTTTATTTACAAGAGTTTATGAAGGAAATATAAACAAGTGTGTAAAACGGACGTTTAAAACAGTAACTTGATTATTTACAAGTTTGATTGTGTACAAGGAAGTGAATATGTACACGAACGAGTATTTATGTACAAGGAGGTGTGGATGTACATAAGAGGGTTGGGACTTACACCGCAAGGGTGGCCCATTGGTTTAAAAGCAGTTTCACCGGGAATAATGCTCCTTTTAATACCAATGGTATTATATATACAAGCGAAATGAAAACAAGGAGAAGTTTTCTACATTGAATATTTACAAAGATGTTTGTATTATGTACAAGTAAAATAGATGTGTACATAAAATAATTTGATATGTACAAGGAAATAATTATGTACATAAAAGAATTTTTGGGACTTACACCGTGAGGGAGGCCCATGATCGGTTAAGAAATTCGAGGAAAAACGAAATCGGTTTTATCGTTCAAATCGGGTCGATCATGGAAAAAGATGTAAGTTTGATGAAAAGTTTTGAAAAGATCTTTGAAAGTGTTTTTGAAAAGTAAAATATACTTACAAGAAGTTTGAAAAAGAATCGGGCTTCGAAAGTTTTAAAAAAAACGCCTTTGAAGGTGCTTTAAAAAGTACTCAAAAGTATCGTTTTCGGCTCGATAAAAATATAATCGGATGAAAGTTTTTCTGAATTTTTTTGACACTATCATAAAATAGATATGTTAATTGACATGTGTACAAAAAATCACCTCAAAATGAGGAGTTTTGATTGGGTTTTGAAAGAGTCAAAGTTTGCAAAAATATGAAAAAATGACAAAGTTTATAAAATGGTCCCAAGGCTACTCGAACCGGGACCATTAGGCAAGGCGTGGCAAGAATGACTTAAGAGTGAGCTGGAAACCGCTGGGGCGGAAATACATCCGTGTATTAATATCAAACCATGTTATAATATTATAAACTGGATATTTGAATTTGAAAAACGCAGCATCACCTTCTTCTTCCCGATCTTTCAATCACCATGGATTTCTTGTTTCTTGATGAAATTGGATGATGTAAACATCAAACTTGATTGTTTTAAACCCAGGAACATGATGATGTTGTTTAATTTCATTTATTTCCAGTTTAACATGATTAAATTTCGCACGAACACGAAGAACCCTAGTTCGAAAATTCTAATTGAAATCGTATGGTGAATGAATTGAGCAATTGATTGAGGGTTATCGATGATGGTGCGAAACAAACGGCCAAGAGCTTTTTGAACTGGAAGCAAGGAATCAAGGAGTTTGAAGTTCGAGTTCTTACCTCTTGAAGCTGAGATCGAAATTGTTAATGGAGTGTTTCCAGAACTGTTTTGATGATTCCTATAGCACCAACGGACTTCAAGGATCGTGTGAGGATGGTCTGCTCACTTTGAATTTGCCTGAATCATTCCAACCAAGTCCACCTGCATAATCTTCAAAGTGAAACTTGAATTCGATGTTAGAGGTGTTACATGTTGAAGTTAATGGTCTGCATCATCCATATGGAGTATGTTGATGATGTTTGAGTCAAAAAATCACAACTTGCTCGAGCCAAGGATCAAATTCGAATGTTAAGGCAGTTTTGGCAAGTTTAGAAACATGAAATGCAATTCTGATTTTTAGTGTTTCTTGTGTTGATTTTAAGTTACAAACCAATTACATATGATGTTTATGACATGTTAGACACCAAATCTCTCATGTTTTTTTACAAGTTTTGAAAAATACAAGATTTCTCAATTTGAACTATGTTGCTTGAAAATTAAGAAAGAATGGAGAAAGCTTGTTTTGGCATAGCTTTGGTGTAGTTTCAAATGGCAAATGTGACCTCTATTTATAGGTCAAGAATTCTGATTAGCAAGCAAAAGAGATAGGCTTGGATTTTGGACACCTTGCCTTAGAGGGCAAGAAAGTCATTTTTGCAATAAATGCAAAAGGAAGCTTCCTTTTAACCATGGTTAAGTTTTCACCTTGATCTTATCTCATCATAATTACTTTCTCAACTGATTTTTATCAGTTCTAATCCACATTGGCTAGGTGGCAAGTGTTCTAGAAAGAAAAATCAAAAAATGCATTGTAACTTTGAAGCTTGTACTTGAAAATCATGGTTTTTTGCACTCTATGTTTCAAAATCAAAAGTATAGCTAGACACCATGGATTTGTAAGTTCTGGGACATTTTGGAAAGTTTGTTTCAAGGGCTACAACTTTCATGTTTTGAGTTTTTCCTAATTCCAAATGGAACTATGTGAAAAAATGCCATGAAGTTTGGAAAAAATGTGAAATTTTAACACTTGAAAAATTTTCTAAGTGTTGAAAATTTTGACTTTTTGTTGACTTTTTCAAATTTCTTGATTTTTTATGATCATGATGGATCATTTGAAGTATTTTGATGATGGAAAAAGTTTTATCTTGAAAAAATTGACCAAAAGTCAAAGTTTGACTATTCAGTGCAGATGAAATTTCATCAAATGATCCAGAAATTGACTGATGAAGTTTGTGAACTTCTGTGATGTTTTGAATCCAGAAATTAGGTCAACATGTTGTATTGAAGATATAAAGATCAATATCCAAACAAAAAAGTCATTCATTGATCAGAAAATCAGTGATTGCTTATCCTCGATAAAAACCCTAGTTGGTCGATTCTTGATAGATCATGAGAGAAAGTTGGATATGAAGATCAGAGGTTGATGATTTGATTAAGATGGATCAATTGAGGTGAGTGAAACTCAAACCCTAATTGATTACCTCTTGAATCAGATGAAAAATTATGTGAAACCCTAATTTTGACCTGTAGAAGCTACACCCGATTAATCCTGTTCTGAACTGTTAGTGATGCATTGATGCAAATGTAAGGTGGTATATTAGGTCAAAAATTGGGGTATGAAAAATGGCTAAGAAGATTTTAAAAGCATTTTACTATTGGTCCACTATGTAAGTTGATTGTTATCGCTATTCCTGATCTTGTCACAAATGCCTGATATACGCAGATAAAGTACATGTGCCTCCGGTTCCGTTGAATGTTCTGACCGCCCCATGGCCTTTCGCGATGTTGGGCATTGACATGATTGGAGAAATCAAACCTACCGCTTCTAATGGACATTGTTTCATCCTCGTCGCTATTGATTACTTTACCAAGTGGGTAGAAGCATCCTCTTTCGCATCTGTTACCAAGAATTTTGTGGCTCGATTCATCAAACATAATCTCGTCTGCCGATACAGCGTCCCCGAAAGGATTATCACAGACAATGGTATTAATCTTAACAATAAGATGATCACTGAACTCTGTACGCAGTTTAAGATAAAGCATCACAACTCTTCCCCATATCGGCCAAAAATGAATAGCGCAGTGGATGCCGCCAATAAGAATATTAAGAAGATCATACAGAAGATGACAGTGACGTATAAGGATTGGCATGAGATGTTTCTATTTGCTCTCCATGGTTATCGCACTATAGTACGAACATCTACAAGGGAAACCACATTCTATCTCGTGTATGGTATGGAAGTGGTTCTATCTATTGAGGTTCAGATACCCTTACTCAGAGTATTGAAGGATGCAGAGCTAGACGAAGACGAATGGGTCCAGACTCGACTTGACCAAATAAACTTGATCGATGAGAAATGACTTACAGCTATCTACCATGGACAGATATATCAAAAACAAATGATCAAAGCCTTTAATAAGAAAGTCAAGCATCGAGTATACCAAGTTGGTGATCTAGTAATCAAGCGCATCATACTACCACAAGGTGATCCCAGGGGAAAATGGACTCCCACCTATGAGGGACCATTTGTAGTCAAGACAATATTTTCCGGCGGAGCCATGATACTGAGCGCTATGGATGGAGAAGACTTCCTACACCCTGTGAATGCAGACATAGTTAAAAAATACTACGCGTAAACAAGACCCGCTAGGTCGACTGGCCTAGGAAAAAATAAGGGCATCCCGGCGAACCAAAAAGGTTCGGGCAAAAGTTAGGCACATATATAAAAAAAATGTACACCCGACAAGTCGAAAACCTACAAAGGCGGCTTGGGCAAAAAAGGGTGTCCCGGTAGACTGAAAATCCAAAAGGGCTGTCTAGGCAAAAATTAGGGATTAAAAGCGTATGACTATGTCTCGACCAAATCATCTACTTACAGACTACACTACTATCAGCTTCAAATGGCACAAAACAGTTCAATCACCTTCTTTTGGCAGCAAAGATATGAGATAGTCAGAATTATATGAGCAGTAGCATAGTTGAAACTCAACGAGATTATTTCCACATAGCTTTTACTAGTTTCCAAATGTTTCCGACAATTTCCTCTTACTAGGATGTTTGTATCGTTGTACACGAACTTCCTGTCTATAGGCCTGCTTTTCAAAATTAATCTAATTCCTCTTTTCCAATTCCAAACTTTTTACTTTTATCTGTTTTGTTTGCATAAAGTTCAATGTTTGCTTTGAATGATTATATGCATTTGACAATAAATATATATTCACATACACGAAAGGTGAACAGAAACAATAATTACTACAGGCTCTAGGAATTGAGATGATAACCTAAGTCACTAACACATTCCCTCAGACTAAGTTTCACAAAAATATTCTCACAGAATAATCTCTACAATCCCCACAGAGCCATCACTCCCTCGACAAAGACGAATCTCTCCAACAAAATTACTACTCTATCATCTTCTTTCACCAAGTTTCTAACGCTTCTGTTCATCACGTTAGTCTCCGAGCAGCGATCGTTTCAACTTCATCAAGTTAGTCCCAGACCAGTGATCGTCTTGAATCATCACGTTAGTCCCCGAGCAGTGATCATATCAACTCATCACATTAGTCCCCGAGCAGTGATCATATAAACTCATCACGTTAGTCCCCAAGCAGTGATCATATCAACTCATCACATTAGTCCCCGAGCAGTGATCATATAAACTTATCACGTTAAGTGATCATATCAACTCATCACATTAGTCCTCGAGCAGTGATGATATCAACTCATCAAGTTAGTCCCCGAGCAGTGATCGTCTCAACTCATCATGTTAAGTGATCATATCAACTCATCACATCAGTCCCCATGCAGTGAACGTCGACTTTGTTACGTTGTTCCCCGAGCAGTAACAAATCATCAATCAACTTATTATGTCAGTCCTCGAGCAATAATAAGTTATTCAAAACCATATCATTCCCCAGCAAGGTTTATACATAAGATATCCATCCTCAACTGAGTATCTCTCAAGGATTATCACCTTCCAACAACATCAATATCCAGACCCGAAACTTGGTCAGATAGTGCATCGGAGGAATTCACATCTCTCTTATTCCCCATTCAGGGTCTCCAACAACTACATCCCCAAGCAGAAGTCGAAGATCTCCAGCATAACATTCTTATCTTCTTCAAGATGGACATGTTTTGAAATACCACAACATCTACATTCATACATCATTCATAAAAAATCATAACATGTACATATATCATACTCGAGCATTATTACATACTCGAATGCATCATAAAACTAACCTCGTTGTTTCAGGTTAAATTCTCAAAACAGGTGAAAATTATTCACAAATTTCCCGGCAGAAAGTCAAAGATTAATGCCTGAAACAAGACGGGAAAACTACTTACATCCTGACAAATACTCATTTCATATAAAGCCAAGAAGAAGGTTTATTCTGACTCTCTTATCATCAACTATTTGTAGATGGCATCTTTAAGCCCATCTCCGATTACACATGGTCATCTCTCCACTTGCAGAATGCTGCAAATCTGGTTAAAAATCAATGCATAATAATAACCTCATTCAAAGAGGAGCATAGAGTCTAACGTACGACTCACTCCCCAACATCAGCTTCTCCAAATGGCATCTATAAGCCCATTCCAGTACATCTTCAACCGACGATCTTATTCCATACACCAGAGAGTGTAAATTTCAGGGGCACTCGAGTGTTCAACCATCTTCTACCTTCAGGTCACGAAAGGCAAGCATACCAATCTAACCCATCAGGTACAAGAAGATTGAACAGGGTAAACTGTTATACCCCAAAATTTGTCCTCCTATTTTTCAAGTCAATACACATCTCCATAATCATGAGTTGACCAAATAAACCCTCTCTTAAGCAATCAACCCACAACTAGGGTTTTGATTCTATCAAGCCAAATTTAAGTTCTAATGCCTCAAGTGAGCATCATGCCTCTTCATATGCATCAAAGAATCACCATGTCAAGTTTCAAGCCTCATAGCTCAAGTTTGCTCAGTCAATTGCTCAGATGGTTGAAAATCAGTTGTATTGGACAAAAGTCAACTATGGTCAACATACAGTCAAACTTCATCATTTTTGGTCAACATCAAGATTTTGAAGTTACATTCATCATTTGATCAAGGGTTGATCGTGATTCATCAAGAAAGTCAAAGATTTGATCAAAAGTCAAAGTTTCTAAATTAGGGCTTCTTAAGGGGAAAGTCAACAAAACTTTGACCAGGCATAACTTTCACATACTTCATCAGAAATTTTTCCACCAAATCTTATTTTGAAGGGAATTCAATTCTCTACAACTTTGTGTCTCACAAGCTTTGGCCAAAAATGCTTCATTTGAGAGTTATGGATCAAGACATTATAGGTCCTTCTAAAATTCAACAAAAAGTTATCCTTTTCCAAAGAAGTGTACATGAACATGGAAGCTTAAATGAATATGAAACCAAAAAGAGTGTTTAGAGGACCTCTTAAGCTTTCTAAAAAGTCCAAGAACACTTCAAAATGATGAAAATTGAGCAAGATATAGTTGATGCAAGTTTGGAAAATTTGAGAAAGTGTATGAAAGAAATATTTTTCCAAATGGGCCTACATTTTTATGATTAGAACTTGTTTCTATTATCATCAAGAGGAACCAAGTCAATCCATGTGTCATACCCCAATTTTTGACCTAAGATCCCATCTTCCATATGCATCATTGCATAGCAAGAGTTCACAAGTGTTTTGACAAGTATTTTTCCAATTCTCAAGTCAAATTTCAAAAATTCATAACTTCTTCTAATTTCGACATTTTTGAGCGGTTCTTTTTGCATATGATTCTCCTTGACATCATCCACGACTTTTCTTTACAAGTCAAGAGCTAAGTATGTTCAAAATCCACAAAAAATGGAAACGTTAGAAGTCGTTTTGTGAATTCAATGAAATTTGATTTTGGTTGTGTTTTATTTATGATCTCTTTTTCATTTAAAAAATTACAAAAAATAGTAGGTAATTATCATCTTGTTATTTTATTTAATTCAAAAATATTAAAAAAATAATTTTATTTACAATTATATTTTTTATATCATTGAAGTAAAAAATCTCAGAAAAAATATTTAGTTTCATTTACATTTATATTGTTTGTATCATTTAAGTCAGAAATCTCAAAAAATATTTAGTTTCATTTACCTTTATATTTTTATATCATTTAAGTTAAAAATCTCAAAAAAAATATTTATATAAGTCTTTATTCTTTTACTTTTTTATTGTTAATTTATTTTAATTAAAGAATAATCATAAATAATTAATGTCTCTTTATTTTTGTTTTTAGAATTGCCATTATTACTATTATTTTTATTGTTATTAGTACTATTATTATTATTATTATTATTATTACTATTATTATTATTATTATTATTATTATTAACAACTTTTCAATTTTTCTTTTTCATTATTGCTATTATGTTGTTATTGTCTTTTTGTCAATATAGAAAAATACTTTTTGCAAATGCTGAGACCACTTCATGGTGCATATATGGTTTGCACATTATTACAACAAGAAAATTCCAAACCAATTTCACAAAGTCTCATACTTCAAAAGACATACTTCAACTTTATTCACTTTTTTTATTCTTTCCATTTGTGTGCAAGTTTCACCAAAGTAGTTAAACAATTTCTACACCAATAAACCAAAAATCCTGCTGCTCCATCCTGCAAAATAACACTAAGTAGAAACAACCAACAATTGCACAAACTTAGCAACACAAAAAGCTTCATAATAAAGCATTAAACCAGTGCCCAATTTTGTTCAAAAACCCATAACTTTTCCCCCAAATACCATATTTCTTCCTCTATAATAAGGGACTTTACTCAACAGTGCGAAGGGGGAGAGGATATTGAGAAAAACACACAAATAGAGGAGGCAAAAACAACCCAAGAAACCTCTGTTCCAAACTTTTCTTCCAGATAGAAAAATACCTCAAATCTTGTTCAACAAACACATAAAATCACTTTTAACTATATTTTTTCTCAGACCTTCATCACTGCTAACTCAATCCAAACGCAACAACCTTCATCACTTAAACCGATTTTTAGCATAAGAGAAAAGATACAAAAGCATTACATCGACAACTTTCACCGTAGAATCGACGACATCACAGGATAGAAGAAGAAGATCAAAAACAACAGAAACCCACTGATCGTAGTTTGTCACCGAGAAACTCACTTTCTCGTCGGTAATACAAGATTCGACCTCATCTTTTACCTCATCTTTTTCTTCATGATTTTGAATATCCTAATATGAATATGTTGCTTTGTCTGTTTTGAACTTTATCCTCATCCTTGTTTATATCGAAATCTATATTTTTCTTGTTGTGTTTTGTTGTTGTTGAGAGGACCTGAACTGTGAACAAGCCATGAGAAAAAGGAAGAGTTAATTGGTTGTTTGAGAAAGATGCAGAGGAATTTTGAATAGCAGAAGCGTGTTTGGTGAGAAAAAAAGAGGTAACGTGTTGTTGTTTTTTTTTTTCATGAAAAAAAAGAAAAATAGCGTGAAAAGTTGAAAAACAAATATAAGGATGAGCGGCTAACTTTATCAAGTTTCTTAGGGTTTTAGTTGTAACATCATGTTTCTTTTTGGCCTTAACCCATGTACCAAAACCCAACCCAACCGAAATTTCCTCCTTTTATTTTATTTGAGGTGTAATCATAATAGGAAACGGGTTTAGTGTAGTGGTAATGAAAGTGTGTTGTGGCCTTGGCATCTTGAGTTCATTTTGATGTTCATTTTATTTTTCTTGCTTGACTAAATCCAAGAGAAAAGACCGTCTTGTTGACTTTATGTCATTGTGCGTCTATTGCATGTTTATTTTTATCCTATTTATTTTTCTTTAGTTATAAACCTTTTTAAAATCTAATTTTCAAACTTACACTCCTTTTAAGCCAAAACTTCGACACTAGGTCGTCGTATTTTCAAAAATATCATCCCCGCACTCATTTAGCAACCAAAATTATTTTAACCAAAAACAGATATTTCAAAAGGTTCCTATAGGATACTATAGATACATAAGGTGCTAGTACATTCCCTTTGTATAATCGACCCCCGAACCTCCGATCTATTTATTGCATTGCTTTTCACTTTTTGCATTTCATATATACTTAGGGTTTTATTTCGCTCTTTTCCCTTTCCCTTGGATAAATAAAAGCGCGGTGGCGACTATTTCTCATTTGCGAGTCAAGTTAGTTAATGGCTTGATCTCCAATTTTCATCGCTACACCATGCGCCATGTTCATTTTTATTGTATTTATTTTTGATTTTATCCATTAAAAATCAAATTAAATCAAAATAAAATACAAAAATTAGACATGAGGCATGCAAGGCTTGATATTTATCATTCTTGAGGTCCAAGTAAGTCACAACAAGCTGGACAAATCGTACAAGGGATGATTGCATAAGATTGAGCAATTTTGGCAGTTTTTCATTTGATTTCTAAATCAAATATTTTCCAATCAATGCAAGATATTTACATACTTATGCTTGACCTAATTCTCTTTCCCTATAAATACACAACACCTTCAGACATCAAAAGGACGAATTTTTGCAGCCAAGAGACTAGGGTTTGTGTTTCAAAATTTCCAAGTGAAGTTGCACCATCGAGACCCTAATTGCAGCCTTCCTAAAGAGCTTTCAAGTATCAATTAGTGTTCCTGAGGTATTGTAGAGTAAGTATAAGTCCAAAGCCATGGCCAAACATCCTTGAAACGCATGCATCATGAACTCAGTTTGCCTTAAACTTTTGATATTCGTATTTTAAATTTTATTGTGTTTTTGTTTGAACTAACATCACTAATGTGTCCCTGAGATGTCATAGAGTAGGTTTAACCCATCGCATGAAGTTTATAATGCATGATTCATGTTATGCCATTGTTAGGGCTCGAAGCTTTTGCTTCATCGTATCTCAAATTACAGGCAGTTTCAGGGCAAAATAACACCACCATCGAGTTCGCAGGGTCCAAAATATGTGATATGGACTCTTTATTTTCATTTTTTGATCGATTATTGCAGGTTCTAGTTTTTGATTGATGGGAAAAGAAGGTTGAGCCACCGCCGAGGGTGGCGCTGACCCAGGTCAAGGGTTTACGTGTATGCGTGGCCTTACACTCTCACGTGATTGGTCGCTCAATAACACTAGGATCCACAACTTGACTTGTGTTGATAACCAAAACGAAACACATGAAACGCATATAATCCAGCGATCCTGATTCCATGAAAACTTGATCAGATGGCTCAGATGGCAAAGCATTTGTGTGGTAACCCAGGGGGTCCTGAGTTCGAATCTCAGCGTGACCACCCTTTTCCAATTCTTTTTCTTTTCATATTTTCTTAATTATTTTCTTAATTAACTAATTAATTAATCATTAATTATTAATTAGACATTTAATTAGGTTAAATAATTAGGAAATTAAGATTAATGACTAATTAACTTTTTTTATTTTAGTTAATTAATTGAATTAGTTTAATTTAGGTTAATTAATTTAAATTAAATTTCTTTTATTAATTAAAAACAATTAGAATTAGGGTTTTCCGTTTCACCCGATTTTTCATATAATAATTAGGTTAACTTAATTAGGACTTAATTAACCTCAATCATTTTCACCGACTTTTTTTCACACTTTTCCCGACTTTATTTCTTTATCCCGATTAATTTGTTTCGCGCATATTGTTGTAACTGCTTCTAGGATGTATAATTTTTCGCGCACATTCCTTTTATTATTATGTATCTGCTCATGGGATGTAATAGATAATTAGGATATTTACTTTTTGGACCTCCTATTATGTATCTGCCCCAAAGCCGTGTAATAGTTTAGGATTTATTTTCTGCACTATTACTTTTCGCACCTTTATTTCTTGTACATATACACTGCTTAGATGTATGTTAACTAGGATTGTATGACAAGACTAATCAATCAATCGTAGATCACCTTAACTTCAAGATAAATATCCGAATCAATACACTATTTGCATCCACTCACACCCTTAGGGTATCCTCTTTTGTTGCCTTTCGAATAACAATGGGCATGTCCCTCAAACATAGGGGTACCATTAGTAAAGACGCTTACGAATAACATCATCATAGCCCTTTCGATATAAAGATCATAGTCCCTCGATGTTACCTACGAATATATGATCTCGTCCCTCGTTGTTGCCTACGAATAAGTGATGATCGTCCCTTCGAATTGCTAAGGTACCCTTACATGTTGCCTTCAATGACCATACGATGACCCTACGCCCGTCCCTTCACATCCAACGGATAGAGTTACCTACCAACTAATGGTATGGATAACTCTACCCTAAAGGATAAGGAAAATAGCAAGAACGACCCATTCTGAGTAGGTAATAAGACTTTTAATTGCTTGCTCCGCTCAAACAAATCATTTTCACACCTCACACTTCTTTTCAAAAATCTTTCGAACAAACACTTTGTATACATTCATGCGAGAATCATTACAAAGTTAAATTTTCAAACAAACATTTCCAAACACTTCGTATACATTCTTGAGGACTGATACAAGATTCATTACGAAGTCAAAACGAAATACTTTTAAATACTTTTCAAATCATATACACACAGAAATCAAGTTTTCAAAAAGTGAGCTAAAGCAATTAAGAGCCCGTAGATAACTACGGATGGAAAGGGTGTTAATACCTTCCCTTTTCATAATTACCTCCCGTACTCAGAATCTAACAAAGGTCTTTCCTGTTCTTTTCACCTTTCCTTTATTGGATAAAAGAAAAGTCGGTGGCGACTCTTGCTATCCGCACATTTGCGATAAAACGCAAAACAAACAAGTCAGTTCTCCCACCGTGTTACAATGTGTTACTAGTAATCAAACTTGTTTTGCCCATTTTCTTGGGAGGTTCCCGACGCAACAAAATATCCTTATTCTCAAATATGCTAGTAATGGCTCTAGCATAGGGATAACCACTTTTCCGCCCTTTACATAAGTCCATATGCCGAAGAATTACAAAAGCCCAACTAAGCTTCATATTAGACTTGATAGCAAACATAAGCATCATCTCAAATTTATCAATTTTGGAGAAATTAGAGCCTTTTGGAACCAAAACATACTCTAAAAAGTAGTGAAGCATCCTATCACTAACCGACAAATTTTTGCTAGAGAAGTACAATTTAGATGAGTTTGACTGAGCATGACGAGCAAAAAAATCCTCTCGTGAAATTCTACTTAAACTGAAATAATAATCCTGAAAATTATAATTTCCCAAACCAGTTGTGTCAAGAGGACCTTCATGTTGGATTTTGAGACCTTCATAGGGAACATTCAAACACATACCAAGATCTTCTAAAGACATAACAATTTCAGTACCTTTGACCTTGGTAGCAAAACCACAATTTGGAAGCATTTGAAGATAAGCATAAAACTCCCTAACCAAATTTGGATAAAAATCCCCAGAATCTGACACAAAATCTACCATTTTTTGATAAGCTAGTAGTTTTGGAAATTGAAAGCTATTAAAAGGGAAAGTTTCAAGCTTACCATACTTTGGAGGAAGAACATTCCTAAGCTTGAAATCTGCCTTAAGTCTTCTTTGTTTCAACTTATGGAGAAATTGCTCAGTGTCAGTGTCTGAGTCCTAAGCATGAGAGCTTTCAACAACTTGTTCATTTCCTTTGGATTTCCTTGAAGGTGCCAAGGATGGATTTGAGAATATGAAGTTAGGGTTTGAAAAAGGAATTTTTTGAATAGTGTAGTGGGAGAGAGATAAGTGCTTTTTGGAAGTGATTATTTGTGTTAGGTGAGGAGAAAGGTAATATAATAAGTGAGTTTGGGTGGAATTTTAATGAAATGATATGGGAAAGGGTGAAAAGTAGTGAGTAGTAATGAGGTTAAGAGAGTAGGTGGAAGAGTAGAAGATGAGTTAGATGTGAGATTGACCAAGAAAGTGACTTTAAAAAGTTATAAAAAGGTTGCAGTACGAGAAGGAAACCAGTTTCTCCATATAGGGGAACCGATTTCTCCCTTAAAAAGAAGATTCTATGTGTTGGGAAAACAAAGGTTTCGCGAGGGAAACTGTAACACCCCAATTCTACCCAAAGTTTTATATGCAAAAATCAGAGTAATTTTAAAATTTCATAAATTAAATACTGAGGCGTTACACCATCAAAAACAACTCACTTTAAAACAGTTTACTTTAAAGTATAAGTCTCGGATACATAGCATTGTCGGAAAACATAAAGGGTATAGATTAATAAGTGTAATTCCAGCTCATAATCAAAACTCACTTACTTTACTAGTCATCCTAATGTGTATAATCTACACTTTATCGCCATAACCTCATCGGCATAAACGTCACAACAACACATAAACTTCCATCACCACGGAATCGTCACGAGCTAATACATCACTAATTAACACGGCAATCTTAAACAACAACATCAACCAACAACATTAAATAATGCTAATAATATAAGCAACACAAACAAATCATCACAAATTGGCTAAAGCCCATCTTCGCTTTTGGCATAAAGCCCATCTTCGCTTTTGGCATAAAGCCCATCATCACAACATCATCACAACATCATCACAACATATATCATCGCAATTCAATATCATTCATCAATCAACAAAAACCCAACGCCAAACAACTCAAACATAAACATAACCGACTCCATAATGAACATAATGGACTCCATGAGACACGACTATGTTATGCATGTGGTACCCATCGCTTTGTCCGTAATTAGGGACACTTGGCATAAAGCCCAACTTCGCTCGGCATAAAAGCCATCATCGCTTGGCATAAAAATCCTCTTCGCTTATGAAATGTATGTGACTCAATACACAAGACCACACAACAACATATCATCATTGCTCATCACAATTGACATAAAGTCTACTTCGCCATATTTATTCACATCACATAAACATGTCATCGAATCGCATAAACAACAATTATTCGTAATTATATATACCGTCGTAAACATCACCGTCAATTAATCCATCAATTCCCAAAAACGGAAAAATAGTAAAAACATCAATAATCGTCGCGAAAGCCATTCTTATTTACCGGCATAATTTATAAACATCAACTTCAAAATCGGATAGTTCATATACGTCTTAAAATGACTAAAACTCAATCCGGGTCAATTTACCGTATTTTAGCCTATTTCGGGTCGTTCCGTAAAAACTCACAATTTCGAAAACTAACTTCACCACTACGTTCTACGTCAAAATTAGCTAGCACGTCAATTTCGTTGAATTCGAGCAACTTGCTCCGTCGCCGAATTTACCGAAATCGGAAAATCGGAACATCATCGGGTTCTAAATTTAATCGGCTATCTTATCCCCTAATTATATTTTATGGTTGCCAAAAGCTACTAGGTGGAATTAAGAATTTGGAAACAAACAAAATGTAATTTCAAGAATTATGCAGGTTTTCATTTCTTTGACAGTAAAACAGCAAATATTAAGGTTTACAGAAAAATGCAAAACGCAGCACAACTTCATTTCCTCTACATACAAGGGGACGTTCGTCCCTCTTTCTCATGCCAAAGGGAGGCGGCTGCCTCACCAACTTAATCCTCCAAATGCCATTTTCAAAGTTCCCTACGTTTTTGTTTTTGGTTTCACCATTTCATTATGCTGTTTCTTTTTCTTATTTCATATATAGTTTTCTATTTTCATATATAGTTTTCTATTTTCATATATAGTTTTCTATTTTTTTTTTGTTTCATATTTATTTTACTGTTTATCTTCTTCCCATTTCAATTAACCTTCCTATTTCATTTCTATTTTCTAATTCCAACCTAAAATCCAAATGCTACAACACTAACAACAATACTCATAATTTCTACACCAAGTTCAAATCTTCTAAACCCAACAATAATCACCTAACACAACTCTACAAACCATCTATCAATTTTTCCCCCAAATCAAACTAAAATCCATCAAGCCCTAAATAAATGAAATGGAAATCAAACCCCTTACCTAGCAAGCTTTGGGTATCCAAGATGATTCTTCAAGCCAAGCTTTGCTCTTCTTCTTGCTCTCTTCTTCTTCCTCAACCAAACCCTATCTTTTTCTCCAACTTCTCAACTTTGGTGTTTTTGGTGTTATGTTTGGAAAAGTGGAGGAAAACGGTATATATATATAACATGTCTTACTAGCCAAACTTAATTAAATTGCTCAAATGCCCCTCAACTATTCTTAATACACTAAATATAACATCTAATTATCTTACTAACTTAATTTGTTAATTTAATTCCGGGGAAACTAAATATCGGTCCGAAAAATATTTTACCGAACTGAACAAAACGTCGCTAAATATATTAATAAATATACCGATTAATATAATTATTTTCGTTGTCAAAACAATCGTCAAACGATAATTCAAAAATAATAATATAATATAATATTAAATAAAACGGGCGTTACAGAAACCGGTTTCTTAATATTGGGAAACCGGTTTCTGTAACAGAAAATAGCCAATAACTTCAAAACAAAGATTGTACAGCTTAAAATTAAATAAATGTAAACATGGATAAAGTTATACAACATCTATATAACACATACAGGTATCATGTGATCAAAAAATTTCAAACAAAAACACATTATAACATAGTATGATTAGTGAAAATAGATGAAACTTTAAAAATTAGTTAAAAGAATACATGTTAGTTTATGTCAAACGTCATTTTCATCCAAAATTCCCAATTCTCTTCGGATTTTATAGAAAAAATCTTTTGTTAGAGGCTTTGTGAAGATATCTACTAATTGATTGTGAGTATCTATAAAGGTGACTTCAACATCTCCTTGAAGGACATGATCACAGAGAAAATGATGTCGTATGTCGATGTGTTTGATTCTTGAGTGCATAACCGGATTCTTTGTAATATTGATTGCACTTGTGTTGTCGCATCGAAGAGGAATGCATCTGAGATTAAGTCAGCAGTCACGAAGTTGTTGTTTAAGCCAAAGAGTTTGTGCACAACAACTACTCGCTGCTATATACTCCGCTTCAGCCGTGCTAAGAGCAACACATGCTTGTTTTTTACAAGTCTATGATACTAATGCATTTCCAAGAATTTGACAGGTACCACTTGTGCTTTTTCTATCAGTTTTACGACCCGCATAATCCGCGTTAGAATAACCAATTAAATTGCAAACACTACCTTTAGGATACCATAAGCCGATATTGGTTGTTCCTTTGAGATACTTCAGGATCCTTTTTACCGCCATGAGATGTGATTCCTTTGGATTTGTTTGAAAGCGAGCACAAAGGCAAACACTAAATATTATGTCAGGACGAATTATCGTCAAATATAATAAGGAACCAATCATACCTCGATACTTTGTAATATAAATTGGAATACCGGATTCATCTTGATCAACATATGTACCAGAGCCCATTGGAGTATTTATTATTTTGCAATTATCCATATCAAACCTTTTTAATAACTCTTTGCAATATTTGGATTGGTTGATGAAGATTCCATCTTTTAGTTGCTTAATTTATAGTCCAAGAAAATAGTTCATCTTACCCATCATGGACATCTCAAATTCTCCTTGCATCATCAATGAAAATTATTCACACATTTCTTTGTTAGTTGATCCAAAAATGATTTCATCAACATAGACTTGAACCAATAAAGTGTTACTTTTGATTTTCTTAATGAACAAAGTTTTATCAACTTTACCTTTTTTAAAACCTTTTTCACACAAAAAATTGCTAAGTCTATCATACCATGCTCTTGGTGCTTGCTTTAAGCCATAAAGAGTATTTCTCAACTTAAATACATGTGAAGGATTTTTGAAGTCTTTAAATCCCGGGGGTTGTTTGACATAGACTTCTTAATTGATGTATCCATTCAAGAATGCACTTTTGAAATCCATTTGATAAAGCTTAAAATTTAATGAACAAGCATAAGCAAGTAAAAGACGAATAACTTCTAACCTTGTAACTAGAGCAAATGTTTCTTCAAAGTTGATTCCTTCTTCTTGATTATAACCTTGGGCCAACAACCTTGCTTTGTTTTGAACAATTATACCATTCTCATCAAGTTTGTTTTTAAACACCCATCGGGTACCTATGATATGTTTACCACTTGGCCTAGGAACAAGGTCCCAAATTTGATTTCTCTCGAATTGATTTAATTCTTCTTGCATAGCTATTATCCATTGATCGTCTCCTAAGGCTTCATCAACTTTGGAGGGTTCAATTTGAGAAACAAACGCCATGTTTAAGCAAACATCTTTGAGATTTAATCTTGTTGTAACTCCTTGGCTAATATCACTAATGATTTTATCAATAGGATGGTCTATATGAGTTCTCCATTCTCTGGGTAGATCATTGATGTTTATATCTTGTTGTTTCTTGTTGATGTTCCTGTGGATTCATATTTTGATCATTTAAAATTTCTTTCGAGCGTAAATCTATAATATCATCATCATCACAAACAACTATTTCCTCCTTAGAGGTGTTAGTTTCATCAAAGTAAACATGCATACATTCTTCAATAGATAAAGTTCTTTTATTATAAATTCTATAAGCTTTACTAGAAAGTGAATAACAAAGAAATATACCTTCGTCGGATTTCTCATCAAACTTACCGAGATTGTCTTTGTCATTGTTGAGAACAAAGCACTTGCATCCAAAGATTTGAAAGTGAGCAATGTTTGGCTTTCCTCCTTTGAAGAGTTCATATGGAGTCTTTTTCAAGATAGGTCTAATGATAGCTCAATTTCCAACATAACATGTCGTACTAACCACATCCGCCCAAAAATATTTTGGTAGATTTGCATCACTAAGCATTGTTCTTGCAAGTTCCACTAGAAACCTATTATTTCTTTCAACTACTCCATTTTGTTGTGGAGTTCTTGGTGTTGAAAAATTATGAGAGATACCATGTTCTTCACAAAATTCTTCAAATGATACATTTTGGAATTCTCCACCATGGTCACTTCTTATGGATACAATCTTTAGTGATTTTTCATTTTGGATTTGCTTTGCATACTTCTTAAAGGCTTTGAAAGCATCACTTTTCTGCACGAGAAACAAAGTCCAAGAATATCTAAAAAAATCATCAATAATAACTAAAGCGTATACATTACCTCCAAAGCTTCTTGTTCTTGATGGACCAAATAAATCCATATGCAACAATTATAGTGGCCTTGTAGTGGACACCACATTCTTAGATTTGAAAGTTGATTTGATTTGTTTTCCCTTTTGACAAGCATCACATAATTTATCTTTGACAAACTTTATCTTTGGTAAACCAACAACAAGATCATGTTTGGTTAATTTATTTAAGTGATCTATATGAATATGGGCTGCCCTTTTATGCCATAACCATGATTCATTATTGTTTACCATAAGACATTTTACTTTCAGAGATAAATCATCTAAAGAAATCATAAAAATATTATTAATTCTTTTACCTTTGAGTTTTACCTCATTGGTGACTTCATCAATAATCAAGCATTCATCTTTAGTAAACTTGATCTTGAAGCCTTTGTCACAAAGTTGGCTAATACTAAGAAGATTGTGCTTTAGTCCTTCAACATAAAGAACATCTTCAATGGATGTGAAATGTGGTGCATCAACTTTGCCTTTTCCAAGAACTATTCCCTTATTGTTATCTCCATAAGCGACATAACCCCTGGCCTTTAAGACTAGATTTGAAAATTGGTTTAAGTCTCCCGTCATATGCTTGGAAGAACCACTATCAAGATACCATAGGTTTGAAGTGGTTTTCAAGAAAACCTACAAAACAAATTAAGTTTTGTTAGGTACCCAAATTGCTTTGGATCCTTCATAATTAGTTCCTTTATTTACCCACACGTAATGCCCACTTGTCACACTAAAGTTTCTAACATAGAAAGCATTAGGTGTATGTCCTTTAATGCCACAATAAAAATAAGTAGGTTCAAAATTACTTATATATCTAGGAGGATAAGATTTATTCTTAACAAATCTTTTATTTTTAGGATAATGATGAACTACTTTAGGCTTGTTCACTTTCTCTTGGATTGGTTGATTACTAGCCTTAACAAAGATAGTTTTTGTTGGGACTTGGTTGAGAAAAGTTTGAAAAACCAAGTCCACTTTTATCTTTAGGATATCTTTGTGTTCTAAGAACATTTTCCAATCCAAATTGTCCTTTTCATATCTTTCTAGGACTCTTTTTAATTGAACAATTTGGAAAGAAAGTTATTCACAATTATTGCATACAAAATTATGTTTTTGATCACTAATCATATTTTCTTTTTCATCTTTACATTATTTTTCAATTGTTTCAACTTTTTCTTCTAAAGATGAAATTATTTTTTTGAGATGAAATAGTTCTATATAGAATTTTGCATTCATTTAATAGTTCATCTATAGCACCTTGTGCACCATTATCATAAAGAGAATTATCATAACTAACCTTGTCATCTTCACCATCGGAATGGTGTGAAGCCATCAATGCTAGATTTGCACTTTCGTCACTATCCGAATCGGATGAAGAACTTATCTCATTATCTTCCCATGCAACATAGGCCTTTTTATATTTGAACTCCTTTTTTCCTTTGAATCCATTTTTCTTGGAGAGTTTCAAATAATCCGGCTTTATATGACCTTGCTTGTCACATTCATAATATGTGACATCTTGTGTTGATGTGGAGACTTCTTTATCTTTATGCTTTGAGAATTTCTTCTTTTTGACAAAGTTAGCATTACCAAAAATATTTTTATGACCAAAATATTTTCCTAACCTTTTTACAAGAAGCAAGAAGTTTTCATCTTCCTCCGATACATCTTTATCTTGACTTTCTTTTGAATCTACTTTCAATGCAATGCCTTTGAATTTCTTCCCATGATTCTCATGTTTTTCAAGTCTTCCAAGTTCCGTTTCATATTCTTGAAGTTTTCCGAATAATGTTGCGGAAGTCATAATTTCGAGGCTTTTCTTTTCGGATATTGTCGTCACTTTTGCTTGCCATTCCCTACTTAAAGATCTAAGCACTTTAAGATTTAATTCATCGTTAGTTAAAGTCTTACCGAGTGCCTTCAAATGATTTGTCAAATGAACGAATCTCTTTTGCAAGTCAAAGATGGATTCTCCGGGCTGCATTTAGAATAATTTTTATTCTTGACTCAAAGTATTCAATATAGATCTTTTAACTTCGGCGGTTCCTTCATGAATTTTTACAAGAGTGTCCCATATTTCCTTTGTTGTTGTACATGCCGATACTCGAAAGAATTCATCCATACTAAGAGCACCTTGGAGGAGATTGATTGTCATTTTGTCATAGATGATTTTTTCTTGTCATCTTCATTCCATGATGCTTTAGGCTTTGATGATCCAACACCATTGACAACACACGCCGGAGCAAAATGACCATTTTCAAAAAATCCCATATTTCTTCTCCTTGCGCTTCTAGATGAGCCTTCATGCGAATTTTCCAAAAGTCAAAGTATTCACCACAAAACAATGGAGGCTTGTTGTTACTACCACCATATTTGAAAACCGGGTTTTGATTTGCGGAAGCCATTATGGATATTTAGGAACAAGTTACCTATAACTTGCCATGATTCCAATTGTAAGTATGAAATGCGCCTAAGATGGGGGGGTGAATTAGGACTATAAAAATTTTATCGGTTTTTATGAAAACTTGATACAATATTTTCTGGTTTGGTGTATGAAAGTATATGAGTAATTCTTTTCTGGTTAAGGTATTGATGAAAGCGGTAAATGCGGAAAAGTAAAGAACACAAGGATGTATCCTGGTTCCCCTCACAGATCGAGAGTACTCCAGATCCCTTTCAACACGAAAGAGATTTCACTATAGTTAGAATTATTGTACAACCTATTCACACCAAAGGTGATGCTTACTATCTAACCTATAGGGAGATCAAAGGCTCTTAAAATCTTTAAGATCTAAAACACTATGTGCAAGACGAACAATCCTCTTCAATGCATAACTTGCTTCCAAAAATCCTGGACAACAAGAATACAACAAGATATATTTGATTTTGATAAGAGTTTGAAATATGTAGAATAATATATTAATCACTTGATTGATCTTCCCTTTCAATCATGCAAATATAAAGACAATAATGCTCAAGTGTTGATGAATATGGTATGAATTTTCTGTATTGGTTTTGAAAAATAAATGCAGAAAATATTTGATAAAAGTTTGATAATCTCAACACTTTATTTGAAAGTTTGAATGAATATAATGAGTTTGATCTACAAATTTGAAAGAGGTAAGTTTGAATTCTGAAAATGCATAGTTTATATAGTGCCTTGACACCCTTTTGAAAGTGTATAAATTAATGAAACAATGCATCTTTTTGAAAATATAAATTGGAAAATGTTCAGAATTTTTAACAGAAAAATTGACCACTGTCAGTATCGGAAACTGGTTTCTGGAAAAGGGGAAACCAATTTCCTGTGAAACGTTGCAAAAGATCATGCAAGAATTCGAAAGAGAAACCTGTAACACCCCTTCTAATTTCTCCGCGAATTATATAATTAATCAGAGTTTAACATAACGAAAGGGCGTCACAATTTAAAAATTCAAATAATAAAACACCATAAAAGTAGTCATGATCTTACTGAAGAATTCATTAAATGATTCAAAACCAATGATTATGTTTTACACAGTGGAATTAACATAAAATCCGGAATAAATTCAAATCATAATTATTCCAAACATAAACCAAAAGAAAACGGAGTTTAATGATAACTCTAAACCAATCGTTCCCCAGTGTTACAACTACCAGAGCATGACACTGACACGTGACAATCTAAATGGCACAGCTCAAAACTATCCTCACCAGCTCCGAAGTGGCTCACACTTCAATCTGAAATCATCAAAGTAAAGGTGAGATTTCATCAACAATTAAAATGCATTATACGTTTCTTTAAAACAATAAAACAGTCAATACATTATTCCACCCTCATTAGCATAACCAGATTACAACTCACAATTACATTCCATACAGTTCATTATGCACATAATAACAATCAATGCAATTATAACACTGGAATTCATCCTAACATGTTATAATTACATATGTAATGCAGACTCAATGCATATGGTACCAAAACGTGAACCAAGTCACCAACATCGATTCATCCACAATCACCCGGACACGAATCCAGCCTCACCACCCACAATCACCCGGGTACGGTTATCGGCAATACGAGCCAAATTCCACACAATGGGAATTAACTCCACCAGAATGCATATGCATGCATATCCAAAAGCATGCCACATTCAATTAAAGGAATATGAACACCACATAATTCCATACATAGTCAACACCACTAACAACACATGATAACAACATAATCATGAACATATAACGTTAATTACAATACATAGAATTAACATCCAGCAAGTATACACCACGTCAATGACGAACAATCACGAATTACAACGAATTCTTCCTACGGAAAGCCATATCAATCCCTTAACATTTAGGTACTGGGTTTTAAAATGTTTTCAATAGATAGTACGCGTTCTCAACTTTCCAACGATACCAACTATGCCTAAATCGGAGTTATGGTCGCAAAGATATGACCAAAACAATTTTCAGAAAATTACATTCTGTTTCTGTACAGTATGCATCGTTGCATAAGCCCATGCATCAATGCATAAACAGCTTGTGTCGACACATGTATCGTATGCGTCGACGCATACATTTAAAATTTTGCATTTTTCAATTTTTATTCAGTATGCATCGATGCATAACACGTATGTGTCGATGCATAACTTCAATTTTTGCCCTATGAGTCGATGCATGACTCTATGCATCGATGCAAGCTTTCCCCACGCCTCTGGTTTTAAAAAATTTTACCACTTGCATCTATCCATAGCCTCTTGTGTCGATCCATACTGCTATTTTTCACCAAAAACCAGATTTTATCTTCACTGTTTGGAATCCCAATTGATCCATCCATTACCAAACTTCATATTACACCAGAACAGAATTAATTCATGCGTTTTCACACCCAATTAACCACAGAATTATGTTTTCTAATTAGCCTACAATCATTCTACACAAATTAATCGTTCTTATCAATTCCAATTGAATTATTACGTCGGATCATAACATTAGGGCACAACCTAGAATTCCTAATTCGAGATTTCTAACGGATCAATTCATTCTATTGATCATCAAAACCTATAAGGCATAATAATCAGATCAAATCACCCCTAACCTCGCGATGAATCTTTGAACTTCCGACGCCTTGACTTTTCCTGTTTCTCTTCTCTTCTCAAAAGCACATAGAATGAAAACTCTAATTTTCTCTTCTCACTTTCCTTTATTTATTCCTTTTATTATTCCCAATAATAAAAAAATAACATAATTAGAATAATTAGAGCCTTTTACTCTACACACCTCCCAATTCCACTTCACACCCCCAACACATCCATTTATTTAATTAATTAATTAAATCCATTAATTCAAAAATGCCAATAATTAAACCTTTAATTAAATTAATAATTAAATTTCTAATTATTTAATAGTTGAATTATTTGGGGTGTCACGACTCTCCCTTACTAAAAAGAGTTTTCGTCTTCGAAAACATACCTTAGACGAAAAGTTCGGGATACGAGTCCTTCATCTGGCTCTCTTGCTCCCAAGTAACATTTTTCCACCTGCTGGTCCTCCCCAAGCTACTTTCACCAATGCTATCTCTTTACCTCGCAACTGCTTCAACTTCTGATCCTTAATTCTCGCAGGTAATGCTTCCACAGTCAGATTATCTCGCACCTGTATATCATTGTAATACGGTGAACTGACTTTGAGATTTTTGTATCGCAAATGTGCGGATAGCAAGAGTCGCCACCGACTTTTCTTTTATCCAATTAAGGGAAGGTGAAAAGAACAGGAAAAGACCTTCGTTAGATTCTGAGTAAGGAGAAGGTTATGAAAAGGGAATTAGCACCCTTTTCATCCGTAGTTATCTACGGGCTCTTAGTTGCTCTTAGATCACTTTAAAATTTGTGCTTTCTGTGTGTTTGACAAAAATGTTTTGAAAAGGCATTTCGCTTTGACTTTGTAATGATTCATGTAGGAATGTATACAAAGTGTTCGGAAATGTTTCGTTTTTGAAAAGAGTTTGAACTTTGACAAAAGTGTGTGGTGCGAAAAGCATTTGATTTGAGCAAGCAACTAAAAGTCTTTATTACCTACTCAGAATGGTCGTTTTCGTGTTATTTTACGTTCCTCTAGAATAGTGTTATCCATACCATTAGTTGGTAGGTAACCCCATTCATTGGATGTAGAAGGGACATTCGAAGGGACATCGGATGGTCATAGAAGGCAACTTGTAGGAAGTATCCTAGCACATTCGAAGGGACTATCATCATTTTTCATAGGCGACAATCGAGGGTCAAGATCATGTATTTGTAGGCGACATCGTGGGTCTATGATCTTTGTATCGAAGGGACTATGATGATTTATTTTGAAGGCAACGGTGCTAGAATACCTCTACGTTCGAGGGACTTGACCATTTGAATTCGCAAAGGCAACGAGAGAGAATTACCCTGAGGGGTGCATGTGTGAAAAGAGTGTGTCAATTCCGATATATTATCTTGCAAATTATGAGTGATCTATGTCCAATTTTATCTTGCCATACACGCCTAATTACTAGCAGTTTATAGGGTGCAGAAAGTAAATTGCGGAAATGTAAAGTGCAGAAAGATAAAGTCCTACGCTATTACATGGCTTTGGGGAAGATACATAATTGAAAGTGCGGAAAATAAAAGTCCTAATTAAACTATTACATCCCATAGGCAGTTACATTATTGAAAAAGAAAAGCGATAAAAATCGTCCGAAACGGTGTAACCTGTGAACAGATGCAAAATCGGGAAACGGAAGAAAATTGCATAAGAAGAAAATGTTAGTAAAAATAAGTATTTTTGAATGAGAAAAAAGTTTTTGTGTTAGGAGTGACATTAATATGATAAAATAATTTTTGGGAATTTTTGGAATTGATTTGATAATTTAAAAACAATTAAAAGTCATTTAAACAATTAATTAGCAATTAAATTAAATATGCATGCAAAAATAATAATTTTAATTTTAAAAATTAAATAAACATTTTTCTGATGATTATGCAAAAAATAAATATTTTTTTGGGTTTTTAAAATGCATGATAAAAATTATTGAAAAGAAATTAAATTGGATGGAAAATATTAAAGAAAAATAGAAAAATATGAAAATAGAGTTAGTTTTGTAAAAGAGAAAAAGAATTGGTCTTGTCCTGGTTTGAACCTGTGACCTTTGAGGGAATCTCAATGCCTTAACCACTGAGCCATTGTGTCTTTCGTGTCATGGAATTACAAAGGATTGTTTTTAAATGATTACGTGTCCTGATTACAACACCCAGCCCAGTCAACACGCGTGGACCCCAGCTGAAAGGAATGGACGAATCAGAAAGCTTCATCGCCCCACGCAAGCTCTCGCCGATCAGAGACAAGTCAACGACGCCAGAGCCCTAGCTCCGGTCGTCTTCTCCGACCACATGATTTTTAAACCTGCAAAAATAAGCCAAATAAACAGGAAAGGAGGACCCTACCCCCCTAAATCGACCATTCTGAATTCAATGGTGGCATTAGTTTCGATTAAAAATGCCTGTATCGATCAGTTCGATTCAAACAGTTCTCCGAACCCTAACAATGACAGCCTGTGATTCCTACGTGGAAACTTGCATGTAAGGCATCAAACACTTTCTAATGGATACCCTGGACTCAAACAAACACATGAAAACAGTTAACAATGCATGATTAATGAAATTCGAATTTCAAAGAAATACCAAATCGGAGCAAGTTCTTGAGCGCGATCTGGGCAGTTCTGGCTTCGTGTAAGGGATGGTTTTGAATCCTGGGAGCCTCAGGAAGATGTTTGAGTGCTTAGAACTCCTTGAAACTGGCTGGAGAATGGAATTCGATTTTAACAATTTTGAGAAAAATTTGAGCAAAGTAAGGGTTGTTGTAGGGGCTAGGGTTTCGTGTCTTGTCTTGTGCAGCATGCTTGGTATTTATAGAGTGAGGAATGAGTGCAAAGAGAGTGAAAAAAGATTGAGTATTCAATGTGAAATAAATTCCTTTCAAATAAAATCAAATTTTGGAGAAAATTTGATTTTCTCTTCCATATGCAAGCTATCACGAAATTGGCAAGTATTGTGGGCTATCTTGGACCTCAAGTTTGATAAAAATCCAATCCTTTTGAAAATATATCTTGTTTTCATATTTTATATAATTTAAATTTGAATTAAATGGTTTTAAATTCAAAAATAAATCAATAAAATAGAATGTGGTCATGACAAGGCATCAATAGGTCACAAATAATATTATGATCAAGTTTGGATCATAAAATTATAGGCCCATTTGGAAAAAATTGGATTTTGACAAATATCTCCTTTTGTGCAATTGTTCAAAAATGCCCAACTTCTGAATGGTGTATGTTGCTCAATTTTCCACATTTTTGAGTGTTCTTGGACTTTTTAGAAATCTCTAGGTGTACTCTAAACAACCTTTTTGGTGTCATCTCAATTGGAGTTACCATGCTCAATATATCTTCAAAACAAAAAGTTGACTTTTTGTTGACTTTGAAAAGGACCTGTAATGTTTTGATCCATACCTTCCAAATGAAGCATTTTTTGAACATTCTTGTGAGACATGAAGTTGTAGAGAATTGAATTTCCTTCAAAATGAGAGGTGGTGGAAAAATTTCTAAGAAAGTATGAAGAAGTTATGCTCAGTCAAAGTTCAGTTGACTTTCACTGAAAAACCCTAATTTGGAAAGTTTGACTTTTGAGCAAATCTTGAGTTTTCTTGATGATCATGATCAACCCTTGATCAAATGATGAATGTAACTTCAAAATGAGAATTTTGACCAAAAATCAGGAAGTTTGACTGTATGTTGACCACAGTTGACTTTTTGACCAATACAACTGATTTTCAACCATCTGAGCAACTGTTTGAGGAAACTTGACTTGTAAGGCTTGAAACTTGACATGGAGAATATTTGAAGCATATGAGGAGGCATGATGACCATTGGAGATGTTGGAAGTCCATCTGGATCTGAGAATTGCCAAACCCTAGTTTGGGTTGATTGTCTAGAAGAGAGTTTGTCTGATCAACTCTTGAGGAATCCTTGAGCATGGATGTATAAAATGCCTTGAGAAGTAGGAGGGAAAATTTTGGGGTATGACAATCATCTACCTGAATCTCATGAGACGGATCAGCAATGTACTTCCTCAACTGAGATACATGGAAGACATCATGCAAATTCGCAAGCGACGACGGTAAAGCAATATGATAAGCAACTCTTCCAACCTTCTTGGTAATCTGAAACGGACCAATAAAACGCGGAGTCAAGTTCTTTGACTTCAAAGCTCGACCAATACCAATCATCGAAGTAACTCGCATAAACACATGATCTCCTTCACTAAACTCGAGATCCTTCCTCCTCTTATCATGATAACTCTTCTGCCTACTCTGAGAAGCTCTCATCTTCTCCTGAATCATCTTAATCTTTTCCGAAGTCTGTTGGACAATCTTCGGTCTAATCACAGCACTTTCTCCAGATTCGTACCAACACAACGGTGTACGACACCTCTTACCATACAATGCCTCAAACGGAGCCATACCAATACTCGAATGAAAACTATTGTTGTAGGTAAACTCAATCAATGGAAAATAACTATCCCAAGCTCCACCTTTTCCCAACACACAAGCTCGCAACAAATCCTCTAACGACTGAATCGTCCTATCCGTCTGACCATCTGTCTGCGGATGATAAGCGGAACTCAATCGCAACTCAGTACCTAAAGCTTCTTACAATCCCGTCCAAAACTTTGACGTAAACCTCGGATCTCTATCGGACACAATACTAGAAGGAATACCGTGCCAACTTACGATCTTCTCAACATACAATTCTGCCAACCTCTCCATAGGATAATCCATTCTTATCGGAATAAAGTGAGCAGATTTCGTCAACCGATCAACAATAACCCAAATAGAATCACAATTCTTCGCTGTCCTCGGTAAACCAGACACAAAATCCATAGAAATGCCATCCCATTTCCAATCCGGAACAAACAACGGTTCCATAAATCCTGATGGTTTCTGATGTTCAATCTTCGACTTCTGACAAACCAAACAAGCATAAACAAACTCAACAATTTCCTTTTTCATTCCAGGCCACCAAAATAACTTTTTCAAGTCATGATACATCTTAGTAGCACCGGGATGAATACTCATTCCACTACGATGTCCTTCTTCCAAAATACTCTTCCGAAGTTCTGCAATATCCGGAACACAAACTCTATCACCAAATCTCATAACGCCATTCTCGTCAATCCAGAATTCACCTTCTTGACCTTGGTTAATCAATGTCAGTTTATCCACCAATCCAACATCAGATTTCTACCCAGCTCAAATCTCCTCCAGAATACCACTAGTCAACTTCAACATACCCAATTTAACGCTATCAGAAGTAGTCTCGCATACCAAACTCAAATCTCTGAATTGCTCAACCAAATCCAATTCACGCACCATCAACATAGACATATGCAAGGACTTCCTACTCAATGCGTCTGCAACCACGTTTGCCTTACCAGGATGGTAATTCAAACCAAAATTATAATCCTTCAAGAATTCTAACCATCTTCTCTGCCTCATATTTAGCTCTTTCTGATCAAAGAGATATTTCAGACTCTTGTGATCGCTGAATACCTCGAATCGAGAACCATACAAGTAATGCCTCCATAATTTCAAAACAAATACTACAATTGCCAGCTCTAAATCATGAGTCGGATAATTCCTTTCATGAACCTTCAACTGTCTTGAAGCATAAGCTACTACCTGCTTATCCTGCATCAAAACACCACCTAATCCCATCAATGACGCATCAAAATACACAACAAAAGATTCTGCCGAATTCGACAAAATCAGAATCGGAGCACTAGTCAACCTCTTCTTCAACTCTTGGAATCCTTTCTCACATTCAGAATCCCAAACAAACACCTGACCCTTTCTGGTCAACTTAGTCAACGACAAGGCTAACTTCGAAAATCTTTCAATGAACTGTAGTAACCTGCAAGACCAAGAAAACTACGGATTTCAGAAGCATTCTTTGGCGCTTCCCACTGAGATACCACTTCTACCTTCATAGGATCAACAAAAATGCCATTCTTGGAAATCACATGACCAAGAAAGCTTACTTCACTTAACCAGAATTCACACTTGGAAAACTTTGCATAAAGCTTCTTCTCTTTCAACAATTCCAACACAACTCTAAGATGTTTTGCATGCTCTTCATCGTTCTTCGAATAGATCAGAATATCATCAATAAATACCACCACGAACTTATCAAGATATAGATGAAATATCCTGTTCATATACTCCATGAAAACACCAGGTGCATTAGTAACTCCAAACGGAATAATAGAATACTCATAATGTCCATACCTCGTTCTAAATGCAGTCTTCTGAATATCTTCCGTCTTCACACGAATCTGATGATATCTAGACCTCAAATCAATCTTACTGAATACACAAGCTCCAACCAGTTGATCCATCAAATCATCAATCCTCGGCAATGGATACCGATTCTTGATTGTAACCTTGTTCAATTGTCTGTAGTCAACACACAATCTCATTGAACCCTCTTTCTTCTTAACCAACAACACAGGAGCACCCCACGGCAAAACACTAGGACGAATAAACTTCTTCTCAAGCAATTCCTCTATCTAGCTTCCTTTCGAGATAATTAACCGACATGCGAAAGGCACCATCATTCACATTGGACTTAGTTCGAAGAATCAAATCTTATAAATCATTAATATAAGCCATGTCCAGTTGTTCCAAAAATCAAACCCCTACCAAAAATCACAATAGGACAATTCCTACAAACAAATGAACTAGTCACTGAACCCGACGCAGGAGTGTCAATAACCATACTTCCATCCATATTAGAAACATCCAAGTTCAATCTTTTAGCACAATCCAAAGCAATAAAAGAATGTGTCGCTCCAGTATCAATAATCGCAATCAAAGGTATGCCATTAATAAAACATGTACCTTTAATCAATCGATCATTTGGCTTAGTCTCTGATCCTGACAAAGCCAACACTTTACCACCAACTTGTTCTTTCTTTGGCTTAGTACACTGCGGACGAGTATGACCTTCTTCGCCACAGTTGTAACAAGTCACCATTCTCACTCTGCAATCAATGGCCACATGCCCGAGTTTCCCACACTTGAAACACTTCCTATCATTACTCTTGCAGTCTACCATACGATGTCCTATCTCACCACACTTGTAGCACTTAATGGAAGAACCAGAATCTCCCCCACTAGGCTTCTTCCAACCACCGGATCTCTGATTATTCTTATCTTAAGGTTTCCCACGATCCATCTGTTGCTTTCCCTTTCAATCAACATACCCTCGAGCATTTGTTCGAGTATTAGCAAGATCCTCTTCCAGAATCCTACTACAGTCCACCAAATCAGAAAACCGTCGGATACGCTGATACGTAATACCCTGCTTGATCTCGTCACGAAGACCATTCTCAAATTTGATACATTTGGAAAATTCTCCATCTGCATCATTGGTGTCGCCAACTCAGTAAATTTCAAAGCATACTCACTCACAGTCTTATTGCCCTGCTTGAGCTCTAGAAACTCAATCTCCTTCTTGCCCCGAATATCTTCAAGAAAGTATCTCCTCAGAAAAGCTCTCCTGAACACAACCCAAGTTAGCGCAACACCATCTTGTTCCATTTTAGTCCTGGTAACAACCCACCAGTCATCAGCTTCCTCTGCCAGCATGTGAGTACCATATCTCACCTTTAGCTCTTCCGCACAATCAATTACTCTGAAGATCCTCTCGATCTCCTTCAACCATCTTTGAGCACCTTCGGGATCATGAGTGCCTTTGAACAATTGAGGATTATTCCTCTGAAAGTTCCCCAACTGTCTGTCAGCACCAATACCAGCTCCCAACTGATTCCCTCCGAGCATACCAGCTAGCATTCCCAAAGCTTCAGCGATAGCAACATCGTCTCTTCCGTTACCTCTTTCGGCCATTGTTCTGTAACATTACAAAATAATCTCATTAGAACACAAGTATCGACAGTGTTACCTTGCACTAGTCGCATACAAAAGGGATAACGACACTAAGACACGACCGACTATGCTCTGATACCACCATTGTAACACCCCTTCTAATTTCCCCGTGAATTGTATAATTAATCAGAGTTTAACATAACGAAAGGGCGTCACAATTTAAAAATTCAAATAATAAAACACCATAAAAGTAGTCATGATCTTACTGAAGAATTCATTAAATGATTCAAAACCAATGATTATGTTTTACACAGTGGAATTAACATAAAATCCGGAATAAATTCAAATCATAATTATTCCAAACATAAACCAAAAGAAAACGGAGTTTAATGATAACTCTAAACCAATCGTTCCCCAGTGTTACAACTACCAGAGCATGACACTGACACGTGACAATCTAAATGGCACAGCTCAAAACTATCCTCACCAGCTCCGAAGTGGCTCACACTTCAATCTGAAATCATCAAAGTAAAGGTGAGATTTCATCAACAATTAAAATGCATTATACGTTTCTTTAAAACAATAAAACAGTCAATACATTATTCCACCCTCATTAGCATAACCAGATTACAACTCACAATTACATTCCATACAGTTCATTATGCACATAATAACAATCAATGCAATTATAACACTGGAATTCATCCTAACATGTTATAATTACATATGTAATGCAGACTCAATGCATATGGTACCAAAACGTGAACCAAGTCACCAACATCGATTCATCCACAATCACCCGGACACGAATCCAGCCTCACCACCCACAATCACCCGGGTACGGTTATCGGCAATACGAGCCAAATTCCACACAATGGGAATTAACTCCACCAGAATGCATATGCATGCATATCCAAAAGCATGCCACATTCAATTAAAGGAATATGAACACCACATAATTCCATACATAGTCAACACCACTAACAACACATGATAACAACATAATCATGAACATATAACGTTAATTACAATACATAGAATTAACATCCAGCAAGTATACACCACGTCAATGACGAACAATCACGAATTACAACGAATTCTTCCTACGGAAAGCCATATCAATCCCTTAACATTTAGGTACTGGGTTTTAAAAATGTTTTCAATAGATAGTACGCGTTCTCAGCTTTCCAACAATACCAACTATGCCTAAATCGGAGTTACGGTCGCAAAGATATGACCAAAACAATTTTCAGAAAATTACATTCTGTTTCTATACAGTATGCATCGATGCATAAGCCCATGCATCAATGCACAAACAGCTTGTGTCGACACATGTATCGTATGCGTCGACGCATACATTTAAAATTGTGCATTTTTCAATTTTTGTTAAGTATGCATCAAGGCATAACACGTATGTGTCGATGCATAACTTCAATTTTTGCCCTATGAGTCGATGCATGACTCTATGCATCGATGCAAGCTTTCCCCACGCCTTTGGTTTTCAAATTTTTTACCACTTGCATCGATCCATAGCCTCTTGTGTCGACCCATAATGCTATTTTTCACCAAAAACCAGATTTTATCTTCACTGTTTGGAATCCCAATTGATCCATCCATTACCAAACTTCATATTACACCAGAACAGAATTAATTCATGCGTTTTCACACCCAATTAACCACAAAATTATGTTTTCTAATTAGCCTACAATTATTCTACACAAATTAATCGTTCTTATCAATTCCAATTGAATTATTACGTCGGATCATAACATTAGGGCACAACCTAGAATTCCTAATTCGAGATTTCTAACAGATCGATTCATTCTATTGATCATCAAAACCTATAAGGCATAATAATCAGACCAAATCACCCCTTACCCCGCGATGAATCTTCGAACTTCCGACGCCTTGACTTTTCCTCTTTCTCTTCTCTTCTCAAAAGCACATAGAATGAAAACTCTAATTTTCTCTTATCACTTTCCTTTATTTATTCCTTTTATTATTCCCAATAATAAAAAATAACATAATTAGAATAATTAGAGCCTTTTACTCTACACACCTCCCAATTCCACTTCACACCCCCAACACATCCATTTATTTAATTAATTAATTAAATCCATTAATTCAAAAATGCCAATAATTAAACCTTTAATTAAATTAATAATTAAATTTCTAATTATTTAATAGTTGAATTATTTGGGGTGTCACAAAACCAGTTTCTTGAAAAGTGGAAACTGGTTTCTTCAGAAAATATTTGATTTTCAAGAAACATTTCTGGGCCAAATACGAAGAAGAAACCGGTTTCTGAAAAGTGGGAAATCGGTTTCCCTTACTGATATGTGAAAAATCAGAATAGAACTTGACAATTTCAAGTTAGGATTTAAACATGCATGGTGTGAGAGTGAAAAATATTTGAGCACTATGTATCAAAGTAATTATGCATGTTTATATCTTTATCAACCAAGGATCATGCTAAGTCTTCAAATGAGCTTGAGATTTTCGATGCTAGCTTTTGTTCATGATACAACTTGATTACTTGATTTTGATAAAATTGTACTTGGTCCTTTTTCCAATTCTTTTTGACATTGATACATGATGTGCACCTTGTCTTAATCAAAACATAAAGGATGGACAGTCTTGACTTCACATAAAGCAGCAAATTTGGGGCATATATCCAATGGATTGAAATATAAGCTGAATATTTGTACAGGGCGCTTAAAATATAAGCTGAATATTTTAAAATTTTTGTTGACATTAGACAACACTTTTTGATAAAAGCGTTGCCTAAAGGATACATAAGAAAGCGCTATTAGAACCAAAAGCGTTGTCTAAGAAGGACTTTAGACAGCGCTTTATAAGAAAGCACTGCCTAAAATAGAAAATAAGGGAATTCTTAAAAGGCCTTAGACAGCGCTTCTAAAAGTTCTGCCTAAAGTAAAAGCGCTGTCTATGAGGGGTGCAATAAACACCGCTTATGAATAAAAAAGCGTTGTCTGAGGTAGACTTCAGAGGGAGTTTATGAAATAAAGCGTTTGATTCGAGTTTGTTTTGAAATTGATTTGATTTAATTGTGAAATGGTGTTAGATGAAAAGGTAACACGAGAGTATCGAAGAATGAGACGATGCATGAAATGCGTTAACTTGAAAGCACGAGTCGCAATGCCGCACACGAAATCAACAAAAGATAAAAGTCGTTATGTGCATACGAGAATCAAAACCAACACACATTCAACGTAAATGAATACAAAAGAAAATAATACATATCGCAAAGTATCACATTTTAACGAGAAAGTGACGTTACATGACAAAAATTAGTAGCGAAAGCAATGTGCGTATTGATGTCATGCTAAACTACCGATACTATACACACATCTAAGTTAACATGATGACAATGAGATAAAATATCGTAAGCTAATAAAAATCAATGTGAGTCACAAACGCAATATGCGCTCATCGCGATCAACTCGAACTATGAACAAGGTAGAACGTAGCATATCACACCATAACGAGATATTTACGTTACATGACAACAAGTAAGATGACAATATCATACATGTTTGAATTAGCATAATGACAAAAAGTCAAAATGTCGCACACTAACAAAACATCAGAAAACAATTGCTAATGCAAGAGAGCGCTCATCGCAACTGAATAAAATATACATAAAATCTGCAATGTAAGACAAATAAAATAATATTCAAACCAACACATTATATGTTATACCACACAAACTTAAATTGTTGATCAGTAGAACATATTTATATTGCTAGGGGAACTTGAGGTATAATAAAAGTCATAAACAACTGACGATTCATATCACAGAGGTCCATACGACAACATGTCTTTATTGCTATTTTACGAATACCAGGTGGCCAAACAAGACGTCTTGTCGAGCCTGCTTGCAACACTGTCATTGATTAAATGGATTGATGTTTGTAAGCCTAATAACAAAGATGGTTTAGGGGTTAAGGATCTTCGTCAGGTTAATTTATCTCTTTTGGCTAAATGTAGGTGGATATTTATCTATGGTGCCTCTGATCTTTGTTGTGATATCCTTGTTGCTATATATGGTGCTCCAATTATCTCTTCTTTTAGAAGGGGTGGAGATCTAGGATTTTAGAATACTTCCTCTTAGTGGTAAGGTGTGTCTCGCACCGATTTAAAATAATAAAACACATCTGATTGGTTTGTTGATGGTATCTCTAAGAACGTAGGATCAGGGCTTCAAAACTCTTTTTTAGGCAGACCTTTGTGTGGGGACACTATTCTCAAGATTAGGTTTCCTATGTTGTTCTTGACCTCTGAATTTCACAAGGGGAGTGTGAGTGATATTGATCAATGGGAATATGTGATCCTCACTTGAGATTTTAGGTATACGAGGACTTTCTTTAGACAAATATCACTGGAATTAGGAGTTAGTTAGATATGGTATTTTCTCTGCGTCCTCTACTTATCATATTGCGATGAACATTAAAAACTCCTCCAACCTCTCTTATTCATGGTAAATTGTGATTCCTCCTCATTTGGGGTAGTTAGGACCATTCTAAGGTGGTTATTTTTGTTGGAATAATATAGCAAGTGCGAGTAAGTGAGGAAATAGTCTCACATTTGATAGAAATGTGGAGACTTAAGCATATATAAGTGGGAGAACCCACTCACCTATCACCTTAAGGTTTTAGGTGGACAAGTGATGCATTTCTCACAAAGGTATTTGTTCCTCAACTTTCACTTACAAACTTAAATCAACATTTTTTGTCTATTTTGGTGGTCTCTAATTTTTTGACGGTGATGTTGTTGACTCGAGGTTTAGCTTGGTTCCTTGTTCGAATTAAGGTTTATAAAGAAATTTTTTTTCTGATTTTTTCCTTATACCAATGGTTTTGTTCAATTCATTGTTTTTTTAGTTTTATCATCCGCTTCTTTACTTTTATTTTGCTATGTCTTTATTTTGCACATCTTGTACTATAGAATTACATACCTATGTACATTGATTGACTCTTCACCCCTATTTCTTATATAATATATTAATTTGACTCTAAAAAAAGATGTAAATAAATTGCAACTTTTTCTATCTAATAAATCCAGAGGGGAGTGGTTTTTCATTGGGCAACATTATTGGGCCATACTTTAAGCCCAATTCATTTTTCCTTTGCATATAACAAAAATAAAGCTGTAAAACCCTAGCCGATTTAGGTTTGTGACTGTGAGTCTGTGATTCCCCTCTCTTCGGCCGTCACTGATCTGCGATTTCACCATGGTACTTTCTCTTCAACCTTCGATTCTCTCTGTTTTTCTTCTAATTGTTGCTTCTAATTTCCGTTCTGTGTATATTTTGATGGTACTTTCAGGCTCCAAAGAAGGAAAAAGCTCCTCCACCGTCCTCCAAGCCAGCCAAATCTGGTGGTGGCAAGCAGAAGAAGAAGGTTCTGTTTTCTTGTCAAAGTTTTAATTTTGTACTGATTAATTGTTATTATGAGATTTGTGAGTGTGTTGCTAATGTTGAGTTTTGTGATTTTAACAGAAGTGGAGCAAGGGTAAGCAGAAGGAGAAGGTGAATAACATGGTGTTGTTTGATCAGGGAACTTATGATAAGCTTCTCACTGAGGCTCCTAAGTACAAGCTCATTACTCCTTCAGTTCTCTCTGATCGTTTGAGGGTAACTCTTTTTTGACCTTTTTCTTTGGTTAACAATATTTATCATGAGATTTTTGTTGTCGTTTTGCAATTGTTTATATTGAAATTGAAATTGCATGGTTAGATTTGTATTAATTATGATTATATTATCATGTGTCTATTAAGAGATGTTAAATCTGTTTGTGTGTAACTGTCCTCTATCTGTTAGTTCTATGGGAATGATATCTTATTATAGTGTTACAGATGTGTATGATTCCTTTGACTGTTATATGGACATGTATAATGGCTGCCAGACATTTTCTTGCCATGACTAGGGCTGGAATTGTTCAGTTCGAAAACCGAACCAAAGCACTAATTGTCATGTTGTGCTTGCATGCACATATAGTAATGGGAAGGGATTGTCTCCCATGAAATGTAAATCCAGTGGAATCCTAGCCACTTAAAATTATCAAATTTAAGGAAAGAGAAAAGTTTAATGATGAATGTTTACTGCTCCCACTCCAGTGAAAATCACACTCCCATTCCATCCCTTCCCTACACTAATAGTATCTTGAGCTGTATATTGTAAGAATGTTGTCAATATTTTCTGTTTCTGTATTTGTGGTTGTTTTTTTTCCATGTAGAACTCGATTCTCATGATTTGTACAATTGAATGCACTTTACAGGTTAATGGATCACTTGCTAGGAGAGCAATAAGAGATTTGATGGCTAAAGGTTTGATCAGGTTGGTGTCATCCCACTCAAGCCAACAGATTTACACCAGGGCTACAAACACCTAAGTTTATATCGCGCATAATGTTGTATCGGTATTTTGATCTGATTAAGTATTTTTCTCTAGCCAAGCGCATGTACTTCATCATTCTAGTTTACCTGTTTCTAAGTTAAATGGATGGTTTGTCTCCTTTTTATCATTGGTTACAAACATGACTTTAATCTTATTGTTTCTGTTTATCTAGAATCTATTTGATTCACTATCCTTGCTAAACCACATTTTATAGCGGTAGAGAATATTGAAACTGAAATGGGGAAATTCTTTTAACTGGTTGTATGGCCAGAAGTTTACATTATAATTTTCATACATGTGTATTTGTCGGCAAGGTTTTAAAAAGATGGTCCCTGGCTGCGAATACCGCTGTGACAAGATGGTTTTGGTATTTGTTTGATGCTGATACCATTATAATTGTTTTCTATATTGAAGAATAAATTGTAGTCATTTCACTATGTGACGCCCGCAATACATCTGTTTCGATTGAAAATTGCAAAAACCGATGTTAGATGTGAAACTGATTTTATTAATCTTGAATGCCAAACTCCATTTCATATTAAAAATAATTGAATGTTGTTTAAGACTGGAACCGATGATTGAAAATCCATAGCATGCCAGCAATTTTCATGTGAGCTTTCTTTTCCTCTCCATGTTGTGGAAAACAAAGGTTGTATACATCAATACTAATCAAAAGTGGATACAGTTCAAGAAAGGAATTGAGAAATATATAGATGCAGTAAGACACAAGAAACACATGTGAATTTATTGCAATATAACACAAAACACATGTATAAAGATTATTTTAGAACATAGTACAATAATATTTTCACACAAACTTATTTGATAGTTATAATGCAAACTATGGCCACAATCCCTGATCATGGATGCTGGCTCTCAGCAGGAGCTTTAGCGGTTTTAGCTTCACTGGTTTCGTGATCTTTACAATACTTGAAGAACTCATAACAAAACTTATGATCAACATAATAACACAACTTATACAATTTCAAGCATATAAAATAGTTAAAATGCTTATCTTTGGGATCATCTTTCTTTGGTGGATTATTTTTGGAATCATGACCATCATCTTTCTTTGGTGGATTATTTTTGAATTCATGACCATCATCTTTCTTTGGTGGATTATTTTTGAAATCATGACCATCATCTTTCTTTGGTGGATTATTTTTGAATTCATGACCATCACCTTTCTCAGTTGGATAACTGTTCTCTACACTTTCAGTAGCATTATAGCCATTCAGAAATAATGCCACAACAAGAACAGCTAAAACAACTGAAGCATTGGTTTTTGCCATAGCACTTCTTTATTTCTTATTGATAATATTGTTTTGCATGGAACAAAATTGGTTTCATTTCACTCCAATTTATAGTAATATTGATTTCCTGAAATGAGAAAATGAACTAATTAATATGGCTTTACGTGAGAAAAAATATTTGGACAAAATTATTTGAAATATGAAGGTTAATTAAATTAAATGACCAGTTGATTGTTATTAGATGGAATAACTAGAAATTAGTTAGTTCAATGACAGAACTCGCTAACAAACTAATGAAAATATAGGTGATGAGTTAAATGATTATACTTGTATTGGTAATAACATTAAGTTAGGTCTTCTATTAATACTACAATGCTGGTTGAAATGTCATTTTTACTCTTTGCGTTCAGCCTTCACTTATGTGATTAATTCAATGGTTGAGATGTTTTGAATGTTGGAGATAGTTCTTATTTCTATTATGACAAGTTTTAACATTATTCAAGTTTATCTCAAAACCATTCAACTTTCAAGTCTTGTTACAATCAAAAGAATCAAGAGTGTAAATTGGCACGAGATGAATTCAAGATTGCAAGGATTGACGACAAGATTCGAAATAGGAATTCAAGTTTTAAGTCTAGAAGAGCATGTACTCTTTTTCAAAATCTAGATGAATTTCTAAGATTTTTTGAAAAGAGTCAAAGAGAGCTTAAGTTTTTAAGTGGTTATCTATCTCAAGGAATTGAATTTTTATGGAGATTGATTGTTCATATATCTTCACCATTCAAGGATTGCTTTCATGAGATACTTGAAACTTAAAATTGGCAAGGGAACAAATTTGTTTCTTTTCATCATCAAAATTCAAAGTTTAGTCCAAGATTCACCCAAGCTCACTTGACACATCTTTATTCATCGTTCCATTCTATTGCAAACTAATTTTTTCACATATAATTATGGTTTACATCATCACAATAGTGTACATGGAATTATACAAGACTACATAAAAATTTTCAAGTTTATTTACAACTTCTTTTCACTCAAGGTTACCATTGAAATATTACAACAATTCAAGATTTTCCTAAATCTAAAGTATTAAGCTTGATTCCTCTAAGAATTCTTATTATTCAAGCTTCTCACTTCATGTTTCTCATCCAAATACTCATAACCACAATCTTCTTCTTCAAACTTTACCTTGCATTCTTTATCATCATCACCATCACCATCATTACATGGAAACAAAAAGGAAAATTGTTAGCAATTAAGAAGCAACATGAATTCAAACAAGAAATTTTTTAAGAGTTATCTATTCAAGATCATCATTAGGGTTGTAGTTCAGGAATCAAGTTTCAAGGAGGGTTTTCTAATCTTGGTTCAAGCATACAAAATCCTCGAAACTTTAAGTTCAATCATCGGCCATTCACTTCCTTTGCAAATCACAAAGAAAAAACAAGCTTTGGTCCACAAAGGGAGGTGTGGAAAAGGAAAACTCAAAATATCATCATAGTCCAACATATCAGAATGGAAACATAAACAAAGTTTATGCCCAATAAAGATTTCATCAGAAATTGTCTAAGTCCAACAGTAGCAAGTACAAAGTTCAAAAGTAACAGCCCAACAAAAGTTCAGTTTCACAGATTACCACAAAAAACATAACATATCAGACATGTTAAAGCCCAATTACAAAAAATTCAAGGCCTATTTCAAGTAATAACTGAGTCCAAACCAGCACAGAGCAAACCCTAGAACCGAGGTTATATAAAGATTTAATGCACAGAAACCAAGACCATCAACATTGTTCACGCAATTATCATTTTTCAAAGAAACCCTAAAAAACAAAAAATGGCCATAGCAACATACATATAGAAAACCTTAGATCTTATCATTGTACCACTGAAATCTCCATCATCTTTTCTTTCAAAACCAAAACAAATCATTCCCAGATCAAACAGACAAAGAACATCAAAGAAGCCAAAAACCGTAAACCTTAGTTGTACTCATCATCATTTTCCCTAAGCCTAAACCCTTCAGATTCGAAAGACCAAGAGGAAAAGAAGATCGTAATTTCCTAATCAAAGAAAGTAAAGGTAATTAGAAGGATCTCTGTAACACCCCAAATCTACCCAAGGTTTTATATACAAAAATCAGAGTAATTTAAAATTTCATAAATTAAATACTGAGGCGTCACACCATCAAAACCAATTCACTTTAAACAGTTTGATTTAAAGTCTACATCTCGGATACATAGCATCAGCGGAAAACATAAATTGATTCATAAACATCAAAACATCTTCTTTGTTAAACTTCTTTAATAAATCATGTTTTCATAAAAATATAATTTCTTATACATAAAAGAATAACACCAATAGAACAACAACAAGATAACATAAATATTCCCCCCGAGTGCTACGTATCAGAGCGACACCGACTCGACTAACAGCAGCTAAAAACTCCGTCTTCAACCTGCACGTTACCAATATAAAGGTAACGGCGAAACAAGTAAAGGGTGAGATACTCCAAAACATATAATTAAGGCATGATATATATATATATATATATATATATATATATATATATATATATATATATATATATATATATATATATATATATATATTTATTGTCAGAGTTATAAGGGGTATAGATTAATAAGTGTAATTCCAACACATAAACAAAACTCACTTACTTTACTAATCATCCTATTGTTTATAATCTACACTATATCACCACAACCTCATCGGCATAAAGCGTCGCAACAACACATAACCCTCCGTCATCACGAAATCGTCACGAGCTAATACATCACTAATTAACTCGGTAGTCTTAAACAACAATATCAACCAACAACATTGAATAATGCTAGTAATATAAGCAACATAAACAAATCATCACAAATTTGCTAAAGCCCATCTTCGCTTTTTGGCATAAAGCCCCTCTTTGCTTTTTGGCATAAAGCCCCTCTTCACAACCTCATCACAAACATCATCATATCATATATCATCGCAATTCAATATCATCCATCAATCAACAAAAACCCAACGCCAAACAACGCAAACATAAACATAACCGACTCCATGAGACACGACTATGTTATGCATGTGGTACCCATCGCTTTGTACGTAATTAGGGACACTTGGCATAAAGCCGATCTTCGCTCGGCATAAAAACCATCATCGCTTGGCATAAAAGCCCTCTTCGCTTATGAAATGTATGTGACTCGACAATAAAACAACACAACACAAAACAACATCATCGCTCATCCAAATTGGCATAAAGCCCACATCACCATAATTTATCCAAAACAAGATAAATATATCATCGCATCATAATTGCATTATGCTAACATCACTAATAAATTCATCAAAAGTCATGCATTCACAAATCGGAAGCATTTAATAACAACATCAATTTAATCATCACATTGCATATCAACAAGTATTCTTTAATAAATACACCTTCGCAAAACTTACGTTTATTAACACCGCATCGTTATCAATTAATTCACTAAATTCCGAAAACGAAAAAATAGACAAATCGTCAATAATCGTCGCGAAAGTAATTCCTAATAACCGGTATTAATCATAATCGTCAACGTCGAAAACGGATAGTCCATACGTGCCTTAAATCCACTAAAACAAAATCCGGTTCAATTTACCGTAAATTGGCCTATTTCGGGTCACTTCGTAAAAACTCGTAATTTCTAAAAACTAACCTCACCACTACGTTCTACACGTCAAACTTAGCTAGCACGTCAATTTTCGTTGAATTCGGAGCAACTTGCTCCGTCGTCGAATTTACCGAAATCGGAAAATCGGAACATAATCGGGTTCTAAATTTAATCGGCTATCTTATCCCCTAATTATATTTTATGCTTGCCAAATGCTACTAAGTGGAATTGGCATATTAGAATAAAACAGAAACCATTTACAATTATGCAGGTAAAATTCATGACAGAAAAATAGAAAACCAATGTTACAGCAAAACAGGATTTCCGTAAAATTCCATTTCCTCCCTGCTTGCCATAAGGGGACGAACGTCCCTCAATATGCACATGGGCAGGAGGTGGGCGCCTCACCCCCCCACGTAATGCCATCCATTCATTTTCAAAATACCTGCGTTTTGGTTTTCTTATAATTATGTTTTTTTTTCTTTTGTTTTTCATTCTTTTTCTTTCATAGTTAACAATTCTACTTTCCATCACCATTTATAATTTCATACACCCAACACTAACAACACTAACAACACTACACCATTTATAATTTCATACACCCAACACTAACAACACTACACCATTTATAATTTCATACACCCAACACTAACAACACTACACCATTTATAGTTTTACTTTCCTAATCCAACCCTTATAATCCACTTCAACAATCAATCAAAATCCTATAACCCAACTATTAATTTTTCCTCAATCTAAACTAATTCCACCAACCCCAACAACATGAGATGGAAATCAAATCCATTCAAACACCCAACTCAAAACCTCAACACCAATTTTCATCACAAATCCACAATATATGTATCAAAATCCTAACTATAGGAAGAGGAAGAATCAAACCCCTTACCATGGAAGCTTTGATGATCCAAGATGATTCTTCAAGACCCCATCCTCAAGCTTGCTCATGTTCTTCCTCTCCTTCTCCTCTTGCTCTTCTCTTCACAAAACCCCTTTCTTTTTCCTCTCAAGTTTCTATTTTTGGCTTTGTTTTTCAAAATGGGAAGAAAATGAGGAAAATGTGGTTTTATAACTATGTTTCTTACTAGCTTCCAAATTCCCATGCTTGGTTTTGGTATTTTGAATGGAAGGAAAATGAGGAAAGTGTTTGGATGGAAAGAAAATGAGGAAAGTGTTTTTATGATAACCTTACTAGTAAACTTAGGTGTAAACCCAATTCCTCCCAATTAATCCTCACACTCCTAATTTATTAATATAATTAATTCAATCAATTAAAATAATTCTGGGGAATTAAACATCGGATCCGAATATTATATACCGAACCGAACGGAACGTCGCCAGATAAATTAATAAATATATTAATTAACACAAATATTCTCGTCGCAAAATAAATATCGATCGGTAATTCGAAAATATTAATATAATATAATATTAATAAAAACAGGGCGTTACAATCTCACTGGGGCTGCGGTCTAAAAATCGCCGTCCATCGCCGTCGGATCCTCAAACCGCCACCGTGACCCTTTTCCTTTGCTGCTTTACTTTTTCTCGCTTTCAATTTCTTTGTCATCATCGATTTTACCATGAAATAGGATTAGGGTTTCAGACTTCCCCTTTTAGATCTAAGCGATTCCAACAAGTATTTGAAAAAACAAACCGATATTAGTCTTTAGGATGAAGAGAAGGACAAGGAAAACGTAAAAAAATTTGAAATCAGAGAAGTTGCGCCGTGAGCCGCCGCCACGAGGGAGATTTTCGGTACGGCGAGTTTCCCTTCTCCGACGAGGCAAGGTAGAGAGAAGTCAGAGCATTCCAACGAAGAGAGAGAAAGAGAGAGAGATTTGGGTTATGTTTTGAGACTGATTTCGTTTTTCCCCTTAAACATGTGTTTTGTTTATTTTAAATCAAGTTTAGGTGTTAATTAGTGGTGGTGACAAATGTCACCACCCACTAATTATCTAGGATGATCTGATGCTTGCCTCCATATGATATTACCATGCGCCTCCGCCTATAGCCCTGGGATCAAGATCTGACGCTTCCAATCACACCTCCCCACGATGTGCCCTCAGATGTCTCTTTCTTGTGATTAGTGGACTTCACATTGGGCCTGAGCCTCTTCTACTTCCAACACCCCCCTCAGATTTCTGCAATCAGGCCCATTTCTAACCCTTAACTCAATTTATTTTATTTCTTTTTGTAAATAAATTCTGATGCTTTGTATTAAATAATTATTAGTTGTAGGATAATTTTTATTTGAGAATTATCAATTAAATTATTAGTTGATTTTTATCAAATAAAAAAGATCTTTTCTAACAATTATTTAAAGATTTAGACGTGTATTGTGTGATAATTATTTACTCGCTTCTTGTATGTCTGTATGAAATTATCCACACTTGTACACTTCGCACACACTTAATATAAATAACTCTACTTCATGTTTTGACTTGTATGTCAAAAAGGGTCTCATAGTTGGGGATGGACATGACTATCCTCACAAGGTTAATCAAAGCCCTTGTTGCTTTGATTAACCATAACCCGATTAATTTTGGTCCATATACCAATGTTCCATGCACAAGGGTCTCATAGTTAGGGGTAGGAGCACCTATCCTCACGAGATTAGTTAAGTCCATATACTTGATTAATCATGATCCGATTCATTTCTATCCATATACCAAACCTTAAACACTTTCATAATTAATTTACAAACCTCGATCCAACGTCGAGTGTCTTTTCAAAAGTTCTCCTTTTCGCAATAAAACCCAAGTATTTAAATCGTTGGTTGCTAGACCAATTGTTTGAAAACTTGTGCCAAATGAACTCCAAGTCTTTAAATCGTTGGATACTAGTCAAATTATTTAGACTTTTAATAAATGTGAACTTTGCTTCACCTCACTTTTTTTCATAAGAAAACTTTTTGGGTGATAGACGACTCGTTGAGCATTGAGCTCCTCTTGGTTTCTAGTATTTGAATCGTAGGATGCTAGTCCTATTGTTCGATACTTTTCACCCCATTAAAATCAATTCAACTCACTTAACTCTTTTTCGCTCATATGCGACCATTCAACTCTTTTCTTACAAAGAGTGTGCAATAACCATTTCAAATACGAACAAAGACTTAGCTTTTCAAATAAACTAAACAAATCAAAGCTCAAGCATTTGAAATGTATAATGCACAATTTTTCTTATAAAATCAACACAATCAACTTAAACATTTTCAAAGGAACTACAGAACTCTGACTTTCCCATTGCACGAGGGAATACGTAGGCACAAGATGCGATGTCTTTGGCGAGTTCAAAAACCCATAAATAAAGACCATTCTTCTTCTATTCTTATAAAGCAATAAACACACTTAAACACACACAAACTAAACGGGTCCCATCAAGTACGATGGATGTGAGGGGTGCTAATACCTTCCCCTTACATAACCGACTCCCAAATTCATACCTTTTGGTCTCGTAGACCGCCTTATCCGTCATCCGTGGGTTTTATCTATATTTTCCCGTTCTTTTTAGAACAAATAAAATTAGATGGAGACTTCATTGTTTTTAAAATAACCAATGAAAACCAGTCATCACAGTTTGTATCCACATGAATTATTTTATTTTAACACAACGATTCAAATGCTATAGAAAGTAAAATGAGGAGTTTTTAGGTTCGTTTAGATAAAATAAAAACTTAAATAATTTTTTTTGGAAAAAGCTGATCAACTTAAGGGCGATTAGGGCTTTTTTGAATTCCCTAATTCTCAATGTTGGAGACTGTGTTATTTGTTTAAAGTTGATTTTACAGAGTTACAATGAATTAATAAGGCCGTTATACCCAATTCTCTGGTGTATAACTCACTAATTTAAACTATAACTCCCTAATTTCTTTAACTAGCTGGAAAGTAAAATCATGAAAATCACGTTAGTTAATTCCTTAGCCACAACTAATAATAGTTTATCCCTAAATCAATTACATAGTTGAAAAATTACTCTAGTTCAGGTTTTTAGAGTTGGACATAATAACCACTACAAACCTAAGTTCAATTGGTGAGTTCATCATCACAAAAAAACATTACATAGAAGAGTAACTGAATAGAAACTGCAATATAGATTATTTAAATAATACAAAACAAGTCATATGTCTCAACATATCAAAATATGTTTATCTCCCAATCAGAGGAAATTAGGTACACGTAGTAACAAAAATCAATACAAAGAGTTTAGATAATTAGTACATTAACTCAAGATTGAATTTGGTCTTCAATGGGTGAAAAACCTTCTTTAATAAGTTCTTGAATTATTTCTCACGCCAAAACCTTGCTCTAGAATTATTCCCCTCTTTTTCCTCTACCTTTTTCCCTTTTATAGTTGTCAAAATGCGTCAGAAAAAACTCTAAACCATGCAAGCGAATTCTCTTTAAAATCAACATTGCACACATGATGCTTTTAGTCACACACAAAATCCTTCAATCGTTCATCATCGTGCACACAAATTTTTCACTAGCATACATATGCATAACTATTGGCTAAATTAAATTTGGATAACTTACTCTATCACTATATGTTTTGTGTATTGTAATTTTTGTTCTTGTAGACGAGTAAACAAGAGCTTTTACACAAAACAAAGAGACGCGACATCTTTTTATGGTTATTTTTGGGACAAATTCTATTAGTTATATCAAGAGAAATTGGATCACATATTGTTCATGTAACAATAATTACTTAATATATTTGGGATCATTGAAAAATGTTAACTCAAACAAAAAATACGAGGTTACAAAAGGTTTAACTTCACACACATCTTAAATATTAAACATTTCTTAAAATGTATTTTGAAAATTGATGATGGAAAAATGTCAGAACCAAATGATAAATATGTTGATATTATAATTCATGAAGAGTTGTTAATAATTGATTATAGTGATCTAATTGATGCTGTTGTATCAAGTAATTATCCAAATCTACTTCAAAACTACACATATTCTCATTTCCTTCAAAATAAAGCTATTTTGACTTCAACTATTAGAATAGTTAATCAAATCAAAGATTATATATTGCACAACTTATTCGAGCTAACTATTTACAACTTTACTAATTTCTTCATGCATTTACTTTAATTATTTGAACACTACGTACATTCATTATTCATAATACGAGGCTTTACTTTCTAAGTGAAAAGAAGGAATTTTTGAGTTGTAATTCAATTGTAGACATAAAGAAAATGAAAATGAGGCTTTTGAAACATTAACATCATAATTTCCGAGTTGTCTAAAGACTCAAGGATTTCTTAATTACTCAATACAATTGAAGATTGACACAACTATCATGACTGTTATTAGGCTTGCGAATCAAATAATTGAGACAAATATCATATTAGGTAAAACTATTAGAAACATCATTTACATAGTAAGAATGTATTTGTCTCTATATATCTCAATCTCTCATGCCTTTCAAATTTATCACAAGACAATTATCAATTATTGTCTATTTTACTATGAGAATAAACAAATTTTAAGGTCAATCCTTAAATTACGTTTGTTTATACTTTTCGAGAGACGTTTTCTGACAAAGACAAACACATCTTAAATACAACTACAATTGTTATCTTTAAAGAAGTGTTTTATAATATTATCTAAGTAGACTTTAATTAAATGTTATTCATTTACTATGTATAAGACGTTAATTAAATCAATTGTATAGCAACACTAATATCCATTATTCGTTGAAGAAATGAAAACACCAAATTTATCTATAACCATTATTTATTAATAATCAGGTTTTTCTATATAGCATTGAGATCTCCACTATTAACACATACATTATCTATAAATAACGACTTATAATTCCAATAGCTATATACTAAATACATTTAAAAAGTGTGTATTGTAATAGTGAAAGAATGCAATTTATCTTACATTTCCTATATTAACAATGAACTTTTTCGTGCATATGCACATATTTGTAACCTGTAGTACAATAACACAAATAACATATGAAGATTATTTATTTAGTACATAGTTAAATTTTATATCTTGATATTTTCACACACAAATTTATTTGATAATTAAAACACACAAACCATGGTCACAATCGCTGATCATGGAGTTTGGCTCTCGGCATTTGGATTAGGACTTTTAGCTGCGGTGGTTTCAAACTCTTTACACTTGTCAAAGAAGTCACCACAATACTTATGATCAACAAAATAACACAGTTTATACAATTTCCAGCACACAAAAAACTTAAAATACTTATGTTTGAAATCACCAGCATCATCTTTCTTTGGTGGATTATCTTTGAAATTATGACCATCATCTTTCTTGGGTGGATTATCTTTGAAATCATGACCATCATCTTTCTTTGGTGGATTATCTTTGAAATCATCACCTTTCTCAGGTGGATAATCGCTCTCTACACTCTCAGTAGCATAATAGCCATTCAGAAATAATGTCAGAACAAGAACAACTAAAACAACTGAAGCACTGGTTTTTGCAATAGCACTTTTTTTCTTCTTCTCTTTCTTATTGATAATATTGTTTTGCATGGAATGTAACTTCAATTTATAGCAATATTAATTTCCTGAAATGAGAAAATGAATTAATTAATGTGGTTTTTCATGGGAAAAAATATTTTGACAAAATTAGAAGCATGCATGCATGGTGTTAAAAATGAAGGTTAATTACTTAATTGACCAGTTGATTGATATTAGATGGAGTAAATAGAAATTAGTTAGTTCAATGATAGAACTGAATAACAAACTAATGAAAATATAGTTGATGAGTTATATGATTATACTTATTTTGGTAACAACATCAATAAATAATTCTGAGGTAGAGTTTTAGAGCAAATTATTTTGTTCATCTTTATAGCAAATTAGTTATTCTATAAGATTCTAAAAAAGAGATATCTTCTACCGTTTGCGGTCAGCCATCTCTTATGTGATTAATTGAATGATTGAGAAATGATAAAAAGAAAAAAATTTTGAAGAGAAAGAAAAAATATTGATGAACGTGAAGAGTTGAATTTGCATAGAACGGATAGTAATAGAGAATAAGCATAGGTGATAACCTACTTTATTTAAATAATGATTCACTTCATTGAAACTAATATATATGTGTATATATATATATATATATATATATATATATATATATATATATATATATATATATATATATATATATATATATATATATATATATATATATATATATATATATATATATATATATATATATATATATATATATATATATATATATATATATATATATATATATATATATATATATATATATATATTTTGTTCTTGCTAAAATTAAATATATGATTTTTTTGAGGTTCAAGTGAGATGACTTAAGCTGTGATATGGCCTCGATATGCTTACCTCATTCATCTTTGGCTTCATCATAGCTTTGCAGTCACATAATGATGATTCTTCATCCGCATTTCTCGGAGTAACACGCATGGATCTTCTGCCAGTTGATGTTCCGAGGTATATACTCGGCTGATGGATCCTTGCTTTTCTTGATCGGTTAGCCATATTTCTCTTTTTATCTCCTCCAGCCCGTTTAAAGATATATATATATATATATATATATATATATATATATATATTCCTACATTTATAACAAACACTGGATACATGATTAATCGCATGTTCAAATGCACAACTTTCATTATGAGTGTTTAAATTGTCTAATTTTTCTTTTTGTGACGTGAAAGCAAAACCTATTCAACGAGGCAAAAGTCTATCAGACAAACAAGGCAAAAGATAACAATTCAACTTTGGGATGCAACCCAACTAAGTTCTAGAACCTAACCTTTTACCACAACTAACCATAAAATGGGCACCTCCATTCAAGGTTCTATTCATAAACACAACATAGACATCCTTAAAAGATTCCAAGATCAATCTACAATCAACCACTATGTTATTTGAAGAACATGAAAATTGAACTTTTGTTTATAAAGTCCACAATGTAAAGTGAAGATTGAGAAAAACACAAGAAAGGAGGATTTGAATTGGGTTTCAAAAACAATTTCTTTTCGAAATGCTTCTCACAAACAAAAGCAAGAAAGAAAAGCGACACAATTAGTTTATACAAGTTCACCTTAGAAAAAGTTACTCTTGTCCACCTGCCAAGGTGATTTTGTCTCAGTAAAAGACTTAATCAATTAGTCTAGAAAGATTACAACAGCCTCTAAGAGTCTAGAAAACACCTTTGCCCTCTCAAGTAATTCTGACTACAACTTAATCACTTAAGGAAATAAATCTAGAAAGATTACAATCAGACAATGTTTACAAGAGTGCTTCTAAAAAGAAGATTTAACACTTCAATTAAGAATAAATGTTTACACACAAATATGAGCAACAACTCTTGTATATACAACAATGATAGATAACACAAAACTGAGCAACAACTCTTTGTGTTTTTGAATAAATCTTCAGTATTTTCTCTCCTTGTTTTCTTTATATATCAAACTTTTGATACTTTGATGATTTGTATTTTTCATTGAATCTTTTTCTTCGTTCGTTGGTTGTGCGTTTTTTCTCAATGAAGTAGTCATTCCTTTTTATAGGCTGAGAAAAGAAGTCCGTTGAAAAATGTCACTTTCCCTAAGTTGCCTGCTACAACAGTTGCGTATGATCGTGGGATACAAAGGGCATATCAAAACTTTATACGTACAATGCATTATCCATAAATAACATAAAAGGTGTTGTACGTTGTACTGGAAACTTCTTGTGTAAGTTTCTGATCTTTTCTTCTGATGAAAATACTTATGATATTGAAGTAGTAAGAGAGTGCAAGAGAGATCATATCTTTGTTCTTAATCTTCTGATGGAATATTTCTGATAAGAAGTGATGAATATTCTAGAAGATGTTTCATTGTAGTGTTCACAAATGTATCAGATTTATTCAGAACCAAAGCCTTGTCTTCAGACATGTAACATCAACTTATCTGACAAACAGTTTTTTGATATCTTAGCTGGAAGCAAAAACTTATCTAAAAAGCACTTTATCTTGAGTTCTCGATCTTTGAAGCAAAAGCTTAATATCTGATTGTTGAAGCATAAGCTTGATATTTAATCATTTAAGCATAAGTTTGATATATGATCATCACGTGGAGATACCTTTTCTGGACGCACTCGTAACTTCTGAAGCAACAACTTATCTGAGAAGTATGCGTGGTACTCTTTCTAGAGAACATTCAACATTCCTTAGAACTATTGTTGTTTCTTCAGAAATGGATGAAGTAGTCTTTCTGAGAGGTGCTAAGAAGTTTTGATGATTCTTTAGACCTCAATCCTGAATCAGATAGAAAACTTTATCTGCACACTCAAGTAACTATTAGAATACAAAATTGTTACATATAAAATATATGCATTTTTATGATCAAAACTCAAATATTATGTGTAGAACCAAATCTTGTTCTAACATAAAGGACATCAAAATAGAGGATTAGGTTCTTCAAATTAAAGAAAGATCCTTTGCCAATTTGAGCTCCCACTTGATAGCTAACAATTCTTCCAGCCCCGATTCCATCCTTCCTTGATTCCTACTACATGCTGTATCGAATCTTGCTCAACTATGATGAACTGTGAACTGAATACAGTCAAGAATGAATGCATAGAAAACGAAAAAGGATGAAAATTGCATTTTTCACTCTATAATTATATTACAATCTTACTATCAGTTAGTTACAAAATAAACTCTCTCAATCCTTTATATAGTCTATAGGAATACAAAAATATTTTTTATCACCTAAGTCTCTAAGAGCCTAGACTTATCTTATACCTCCAATATTCCACCTCAAGTGGGAAGGTAGATATCAAGAATTCCCCACTTGGATGTAAGGAACTCGTATAGAGGTCTTGAGAGTGCTTTCGTGATAGGATCAACAAGTTAATGTGATGGCTTAACATGAACCCTTTTCAGAAATTGTGTTTGAATGTTGAAGCAACTCGATTTTCAAAAATCATTTAAATTTCCGAAAACTAGTGAAATCGCCACCTAATTTTATTTGTTCCAAAAGGAACGGGAAAATATAGATAAAACCCCACAAATGCGGATAAGGCGATCTACAACCAAAAATATGGAATCGGGAGTCGGTTATGTAAGAGGAAGATACTAGCACCTCTTACATCCATCGTACTCGATGGGACCCGTTTAATTCTAAGTGTGTGTGTATATTCGCTAATTTCTAAGTTATAGTTGAAAAAGAAACGGAATTTGTTTATTATTATTTTGAGTTTGGCACAGTTTCAAAACCGCGTGCCTACGTATTCCCTTGTGCAATGGGAAAGTCAAAACTCCGTAGTTCCTATCAAAAAGGTTTTAAGTTGGTTGTGTTGATTTTATAAGTAAAATCGTGCATTAGACATTTCAAATGCTTGAACTTGGACTTGTTTAGTTTGTTTGAAAAGCTTAAGTCCACGTTCGTGTTTGAAATGACTATTGCACACTCTTTGTCGGAAAAGAGTTTGATGATCGCATATGAGCGAGAAAAGGGTTTTGAGTGGGTTGAATTGTTTTTAAGTGGGTGAAAAAGTACCGAACAATAGGACTAACATATTACAATTCAAATACTAGAAACCCGAGGAGCTAGTGCTCAGACGAGTCGTCTATCACCCAAAAAGGTTTTCTTATAAAAGAGTGAGGTGAAACAAGTTCCACGTTATTAGAAGTCTTTAAGCAACTGGTCTAGCGTCCAACGACTTAAAGACTAAGAGTTTATTTGGGGACAAGTTTTTAAACAATTGGCCTAGCGTCCAACGACTTAAAAACTTGGATTTTATTATGAAAAGGTTTTAAAAATGCACTCGACGTTGGATCGAGGTTTGTAGGTTAATTATGAAAGTGTTTTGAGATACGTGCTGAGATGAAATATGGAATCGGGTTATGATTAATTAAGTATATGGACTTAATTAACCTCGTGAGGATATGTGCTCCTATCCCCAACCATGAGACCCTGGTGCATGGAAATTGGTATATAGACCAATGTTATTTTCGGGTTATGATTGATTAAAGCAACAAGGGCTTTAATCAACCTCGTGAGGATGGCCATGCCCATACCCAACTATGAGACCCTTTAAGAAATCAGCATATGAGCCAATTGAAACAGAATCAGATTAATTTTAACATTTTAGTTGTGTGCGAAGTGTACAATAGTGAATAAATGCTGAACAAACAGATAATCATCACACAATACAATCGGAAATTTAAATAATTATTAGAAACGATTTTTTCTGTTCGATGAAAAATCGACTAATAGTTTAATCGATAAATCATCAAATAGAAACTATCAGAGCTAATTAATACTTAGTACATCGCACAAAAATATTATTTACGTAAGAATAAATTAATTGAAAAGGTGAAGGTTTAGAGATAGCCTGTATAAAGCGAGTCTGGGCGGTCCAAAAAGAAATCCAGAGATAATACTCTTGAGCCCAAATAAAGGGCCCAATTAGCGTTCAGAAAACCCCATATGGCGTGTTAAAGGGTGATGCGTCGTTGATCAGAAAATCGAAAACTCGAGGCAAACAGAAGCAAGACGGTATGGGTATATCATGAAGATAAAATAATACAAGTAAAAAAGAAAAGAAAAAATGCTAAAATTTTTCCTAATCTAGAGATGGTGACAAATGTCACCACCAAACAATAAGGTCTAATTAATTAATATTATTATTTATTATTTTTATATTTTAAAAATATGTTAATCATTGTTTTTATTAATTAAGAAAATAATGATAATAGTTATTAATTAGTTATATCATGCTAATCCTAATTATTAAACAAAACAAAATAACAACAAAAAAACAAAACACTCATCTGTTCTCTCTCACGCACGATGCGCACGCTCAGAATCCCCAAACCAAACTTCTTCTTTCAAAACGCGAATCAGAAGAACAACAAACCCTCATCTCTCTCGCTCCCCTGATGGAAAACCCAGAAAGCTAACGACTCTCTCTATTGTTTCGACGGGAAACTCTCGTCTCTCTCAGTAGCCCTCAGATCTTTTCTCTCGATTTCGTGTTCTGTTGGCTTATTTCTTGCGTTTTTTTGGTTTTCTAACACTTGATGATGTTGCCTTTGCAAATGCTTACCAGATTCTTGGAACTTGAAGGGGGGTTGGAACCCTAGATGTTGGATTCGGCCTCCTTCGTCGCTCCCGGGTGAGACCGTTCCGAAACTTCTTCTCTCTTCTCTCTCTCTATGTATTAGAAATTTGGTTTCTGAAACAATTTCTCTGAAGGGTTGTGTTGGGGGAAATGATGAATGGGTTAGGTTTGTTGATTGTTCTGTGTTTTGGCCATTTCTGTGTTTGAACGATGCTTTTGGTTTTTTGGCTTGTGTTTTTGATTGTAGAACAGATGTTATACTTGTTTTCTTTCTGGTTTTTTTGAGGGTTTTCTTTAAAGAACAGATGCCATTTGGTCTTGGTCTTGGGTGTTTTTGTAAAGAACAGATACTAGCTTTCTTGGTTTTTGAGAGTTTTTGTAGAAGAACAGATGCTAGCCTTCTTGGTTTTTGAGTGTTTTTGTGAACTGGTATCCCTTGATGGTCATAGAACAGATGCTCTATATCTATGGTTATGGTTTGTGAATGTAAAGAACAGATGCTATGGTCTTTTGTAAAGAACAAATGCTATATCTCCCTTTTTCTCTTCTGTTTTGAACGTTATATCAGATATGTTTGGTCTTTCTGTTATCTCTGAACAGATACCATGCTTGTATATTTGGTTATCCTCTGATTTCCTATGCCATTTTTCTGATTGGTTTGAACAGACCTCTACCTTGGTCCCTGTTTCTGTGTTGTTTCCTTTATCACTTCTATGCAATTCCCATATGTCTCTCCTTGGAAACACAATCTGTTGCCTGTAGTTGCTCGTAGTTATTACTAATTTTCCTCTTTCAGCTATGGTTTACCATACTGCTTAATTCAAATTTTGGCTTTTTCTGTGTATCCCTGCTGCCTGCTGCTGTCACACTATATCTAGGTGAAAAAAATTCACTTATGCTGGTAACCATATATTTGTGGGGTAAAATGTGATTTCTGGTTTGCTGCCTGTTGACTTTATTTGGGCTGAGCTGACTTTTTGGAACTTTTTGACAAACTGTTGGGCTGATGTTTTTTGGGAAAAATGATGTTTTTTCTGATTTTCCACCTCACACCTCCCTTTGTGAACCAACAACAAAAGTTGTTGTGATTTGAAACAGAGGTAGTAGCCGATAAAGGAACTTCGGTTCTGAGGCTTTGGTCGCTTGAAACAATTAACCTTTCAACCTGATTCCCTAACACAACCCTCATAATGAGTTCGAAAAAGAAACTCTTTTGATTTTTCGTATGAATTTCGTTTATGTTTTGTAATCGCTAATCATGTTCACTTTTCCTTGTTTCATGTAACATTGGAATATGGAAATGGTGGTTTGGAGAAAGTAGAACAATGTAGAAGAAAAGATCGCGGATACACTTGAAGACATGAAGACCTTGAAGGCGCTACGGAAGTTTACTTTTCTAGGATTTAGAATTGTAGTTTACAACCCCTTTGTAACAAAATTGTAATCTCCATGATAGAATTTGAATAACTTTGTAAATTTTTGTAATTCACAATTGTAATTGAATTCCAATGAAATATTAATAATAATTTTTTCCCTTTCAACATTGAACTTGTAGTCCCATAATTTTGTGTATCTTGAGATGAATGAATACAAACTTGGGTACCATTTGCATAGCATTCCGATCGAATGAAAATCCACACAAAAAGAACGGAATTAATCCTTGCTCGAGTACCTTTGCTTGAAACGAGTAACACTCAAAATGAATTGAATAACTACTCGTAACTATCTTTCTCCGCTAGCGAATTCAAATACCAAGAACGGTATCTTTCCCTCCATCGAACTTAAATTCTACAAGTAACAAAGAAATTATTTTAAAATTTAAATTCTAAAATAAATAATTATTTTTTGAATTCAAATTCCAAAAAAAAACAAAAAACTCCTTTTCGGGAAAATAATTCCAAACAGTTCCTTTTGAACCAATAATCCGAAACCGTTTGAAATCTTTTGAATTTTGAATTATTCTCAAATTGAATCGGTAACAAAGTAAAACTTTCCTTCGAAACCCAACACAGTTTTTTCCCGAAAATTTCCCAGTAGGAACTCCTCTGAAGCCACAATAAATGAACATCTATGCTTGAAACAATGAGGTAAAACGAAGGGGAAATTTTGGGGTGCGACAGTTGCCCCTATTCAATCATCTTAAACTTGGTAAGTGAGAAAGATTGACGACTTTCGAACATTTAAGGTGGAAGAGGATTGAATACCAGAGAACCCCAAAAATTTTCCCTACGCGGGAAACCAATGTCACAAAAGAAAGCGGATAAAATATCTTGACTATAGAGCCAAGGAAAAGACGCTTGAAGAGAATTTTTTTTTAAGCAACATCAGAATGCTTTAGCAACGATAGTACCAAATGAGAAATATCAGAAGATCTCAACAACATTGGGGATAACCGAGTAACCAAAATGAGTTTAACAGTAAGTTGTAATGAAAATGTTATGAGAAGGAAACCGAACTTCTCAAGCAACAAGAAAAATAGATAGATTAAGCCATCACAGGATGTCTTAACGAAAAATGCTATGAGAAGAAAACTGAACTTCTCAAGCGAAAAGAAATAAAGATAAATTAAAGATTCGATGAAATCGAGGATTTGTCAGAAAACCCTGAAAAGTTAAGGAATACCCGCAGACCTTAACGAAGATGAAATTGAGAAACTGTCTGAAGATCTCAAAGAGTTAAAGAATACCCGCAAACTTTAACGAAGATATGATCGAGAATTTGTCAGAAAATCCCGAAAAGTTAAGGAATACCCGCAGACCTTAACGAAAATGAAATTGAGAAACTGTCTGAAGATCTCAAAGAGTTAAAGAATACCCGCAAACTTTAACGAAAATATATGGCTAGGACAATATCATAATTATTGTGCACGAAGGTGCGAGGAGCCATGGCATGCTGAACGTCTTGACCAATTAACTTCCGAGTTACCAGCAGAACAAATTCAGTAGCGCGCCCGAGAATACACTTCTCTGGGGATAAACAAATCAATATCTAGCACACTGGTGTGATATAAATGTTTATTTAGTCGGTAAATCTTGTTTCTGACGTTTCTGCTGATGAGAGATCTTACTGAACATGTACAGACATGTTGAACAACTTCTGAGTTGACAAAATCTTCAATTCATGTGCAGATAGCTTTACCGGTGATAGAAGAATTAAGTTCAGCACCTGTGACTGAAAAAACTTCTAGGGTAACGAGCTTCGATTTGCTGGCATTGTATAGACAATGCGTTGTAGCAAGTGGATATGTGGATCAACGTTTGAGTTGGAGAAATATCCTGTGATCGAATAAACATCCTACCCAGTGGATATCTATTTGTTGAGTAGTTGATAACTTATTGGGGAAATAAACACACCAGAAGTTCGATGTAGTTTTCTGAGAACAGCTCAGAGAAACAAAAATTGCAGAAGTCACTGTCAATAGAATTTGCTGAGAAGATTCTTGTCTGAAAGAAATCTTGAAAACACCAATAATAATGTTGTAGTAATCCTTTCTGAAGGAGACTCACTTGGGAGTAAATTAAGCTTCGCTGGGGAAACTTCGTAAGAAAACCGTGTGGAAAAAATCACTAGGGATTCCCGGTTGATAATTTGCTGACGTTAGAGTCCATCTGAAAGAGACAACTGTTTTGCTGGGGAAGAAATCTCGATTGGGGAAACCACCAGTTGTCAAGATCCATATGAGTATATCACTTGTGCGGTAGAAAAGAGGATAATTATGTCGTCTGAGAACTAATCCTTCAATTTGATCCTTACGAGGATATCTATAATTTCAGCTGAAAAGTCCTGCAAAAGAAATAGCCGAAGCTAATGCATGAGTATGATATGCATGACATGATTTTTTTTATGCTCTAATGCAAATAGTATATGATTTCCTGATACTGCTGAGAAAAGGAAGACATCACTGGGGAATCCAATTTGAACAATCCTGTTGTCACAAGAATTCACTAGGGATGATCGATCACTTCTCCGGGGAAGAGACTTAACTTGAGAGTTGACCCCACTGCTGATATATCTTTCACCCAAGCATTCACCTGGCACTGGGGAGAAAAGCTAAATTGTTATCTGAGTAAAAACTTTGGTGCCCGCGTTCAACTTATTCTGAGCAGATCCCAGATTTTGGCAAAGGTTCATGCATGAATATGTACCGTGATATGGCATGAATGGACGAATGAATGAATGAATGCGTGAATATACTGGTTGATGCATTGGTTTATCAATTGAATTCTCGACACCGCTGAAAATCGAATGAAAGGCAATGTCCATAATCCTAGTCACGAACGCTATTGCAATGAGTTTCTCACAGGGAATATAGCATCTGATTACTCACCAACACCATGATGGGTACGGAGGTACTTCCAATTCGAAGGAAAAGGAGGAAAACTTAGAGAGTCAGTCATCCCCCGACATTCCGTTAGTCAAAGCGAATTTAAGTTTCAAAACTTCATTGTTTCACCATTTTGAATGATTTTAATTTTATCTAAAACAGCAGCGACATTAAGTTAAACATGCAGAAACAATAAAAAAGTAGGACAAGAAACAAGGTTCAACTGAACAATTCTTTATTTACAATATGAGAGAAATAACTCATAAGTAGAGGTTTTGTACATAAAGATGCACATTCCTTTAGGAGGAACATACAGGAAAGAGTGAACCTATACGCATTTCTTAAAACAACAACGAAAGTGAAACTGAACTTCATTGAACCAAAACATGCTATTCCCCCTCCTGACTGCTATTCTTCATCACTTCACTTCTAAAGATGGTGACTGAACTAATCCCCTCCATCTGAGCTTCCGTTGTGGCGCGGAGACGCACACTGCAGCACATTGTCTTTATACATTCCCTAACTTTTGCGTGAACCATCTTCAGAAGATCTTGGTTCACCGGGACATTTACCCTTTTTTGCTTAAGCCGCCCTTTCGGGTTTTCAGCTTACCGGGCTTAATTTTTTTCTTCTCTTTTTTTTAGACATAATACTTCTTGACCGCGTCTGAGTTAATGGCATGTGCCAAGTCTTCTCCATCCATGTTGGTGAGGATAAGAGCTCCTCCCGAGAAAACTTTCTTTACCACGTATGGTCCTTCATAGTTTGGCACCCACTTTCCGCGAGGGTCTCTGTGTGGAGAGATTATCCTCTTTAGCACCAATTCGCCCACCTTGAACTCGCGGGGACGTACCTTCTTGTCGAAAGCGCTCTTGATTCTTTTCTGGTAGAGTTGGCAATGACATATGACTGTCAACCTCTTTTCTTCTATCAGATTGAGTTGGTCGTATCTATTCTGGACCCATTCCGCCTCTTCCAACTCTATTTCCATCAGAACTCTGAGAGAAGGAATCTCAACTTCTATAGGAAGTACTGCCTCCATGCCATAAACAAGCGAGTAAGGTGTTGCTCATGTCGAAGTGCGAATAGACGTTCTGTACCCGTGCAAAGCGAAAGGCAACATCTCATGCCAATCCTTATACGTCTTCACCATCTTTTGCAGGATCTTCTTGATATTCTTGTTGGCTGCCTCAACAACACCATTCATCTTTGGTCTGTAGGGAGACGAGTTGTGATGCTCGATCTTGAATGTGTCGCACAACTCTTTCATCATCTTGTTGTTCAGATTTGTCCCATTGTCAGTGATAATTTTGCTAGGAGTACCGTAGCGATAAATTATATTATTCTTGATAAACCGGGTAACCACTTGTCGCGTCACATTCGCATATGAAGCAGCCTCCACCCACTTGGTGAAATAGTCTATGGCGACTAGTATGAAGCGATGTCCATTAGAAGCTTTCGGTTCAATCATTCCGATCATATCGATTCCCCACATAGAGAATGGCCATGGAGAGGTCAAGACATTCAGAGGTGAGGGTGGCACATGCATTAAATCACCTGAATCTGACACTTGTGGCATCTCATTGCATAAACAACACAGTCTGTTTCCATGGTCATCGAGTAATAACCAGCCCTGAGAATCTTCTTCGCCATTGCATGCCCATTTGCATGAACACCAAAAGAATCTTCATGAATTTCTTTGATGAGTTGATCTGCTTCGTGTCTATCCACGCATCTGAGCAAGACCAAATCAAAATTCCGCTTGTACATCACCCCATTACTCAAGAAAAAATTGGCAGACAACTTCCTCAAAGTCTTCTTATCAGTGATAGATGCCCCTTCTGGGTACTCACCTTTTTCTATGTACTGCTTGATATCGTAGAACCAGGGTTTACCATCAGTTTCTTCATCAACCATCATACAGTAGCCAGGTTCGTCTAGATGCTCGATAGTGATGGAAGGTGCTTCATTATCCCACTTGACTTTGAACATTGAAGACAACGTGGCTAAGGCGTCAGCCAACTGATTTTCCTCTCTAGGAATGTGATGGAAAGTGATCTCGTCAAAATACGGTATCAGCTTTAAGACATGATCTCTGTACGGAATCAACTTTTCGTTACGAGTTTCCCACTCTCCTTTGACCTGGAAAACAACGAGTGTTGAATCTCCGTAAACTTCAAGGATTTTGATCCTTAAATCAATGGCTGCTTCTATCCCGAAAATACAAGCTTCATATTCTGCCATGTTGTTGGTACAATCGAAATAGATTCTGGCGGTGAAGGGAATATGAAAACCTGTTGGAGAATTTATAATTGCCCTATTCCGTGCCCTACTGCATTGGATGCCCCATCAAATGTAAGCGCCCACCGATCCTGCTCGGGTCCTTCCTCTGGTCCAGGAATGTTGAAATCTCTGATAAACATGACATCTTCGTCTGGGAAGTCAAATCTCATTGGTTGATAGTCCTCCATAGGCTGGTGAGCGAGATATTCTGATACCACACTTCCCTTGATAGCTTTCTGAGTTACATATTGAATATCGTATTCAGATAGTAACATCCGCGGCAATCCTTCCAACCAAAGCTGGCTTTTCGAAGATATACTTGATAGGGTCCATCTTAGATATCAACATTGTAGTGTGACACACCATATATTGTCTCAAACGACGGGTGGCCCATGCTAAAGAGCAACAAGTTTTTTCTAACAGAGAGTACCGACTTTCACATTCCGTGAACTTCTTACTCAGATAATAAATTGCATGCTCTTTTCTTCCCGTTTCGTCATGTTGCCCCAGAACACAACCCACAGATCCTTCAAGTACAGTAAGATACATTATGAGAGGTCTTCCGGGCACAGGCGGTATCAAGATAGGTGGCTCTTGCAAGTACTCCTTGATCTTATCAAATGCTCGCTGACAATCATCGTTCCATATAACGGCCTGATCCTTCTTCAATAATTTGAACAAAGGTTCGCAAGTAGCTGTCAAATGTGATATGAACTGGGAAATATAATTTAAGCGTCCCAAAAAACCACAAATTTCCTTCTCCGTTCTTGGTGCTGGCATTTCTTGAATAACTTTTACTTTGTCAGGGTCCACCTCGATACCTCGTTGGCTCGCTATGAATCCAAGTAGCTTCCCGGACCGGACTCCGAAAGTGCACTTGTTAGGATTCAATCGAAGTTTGTACTTCCTCAACCTTTCAAATAGCTTTCTGAGATGAACAATGTGCTCCTCTTCAGTATGAGACTTGGCAATCATATCATCCACGTAGACTTCAATTTCTTTATGCATCATATCATGGAAAAGGGCTACCATAGCTCTTTGATAAGTTGCCCCTGCATTCTTCACTCTGAAAGGCATGACTTTGTAACAGAAGGTGCCCGAAAGAGTGGTGAACGTCGTCTTCATCATATCTGCCGGATCCATCTTGATCTGATTATATCCGGAGAAACCATCCATGAAAGAGAAAATTGAAGACTGAGCTGTGCTATCGACCAAGACATCAATGTGAGGCAAAGGAAAATCGTCCTTCGGGCTGGCTCGATTCAAGTCTCTGTAGTCTACACACATCCGAACCTTTCCATCCTTCTTGGGGACAGGTACAATGTTGGCAATCCAATCTAGATATACCGACACAACAAGGAAACCGAATCGCTTCGGACTTCGCTCGATCTTCTTAGCCATCTCAGGATGCGTCCTCCTCGGTCTTTGCTTTACGGGCGAGCATTCGGGCTTTAGCGGCAGCTTATGCACAACAATATATGTATCATGTCCGGGCATGTCCTGATACGACCACGCAAACACATCTACAAACTCTTGCAACAAGCGGACCAACTCATCTTTTATATCCTGCCCCAAGGCGGTTCCAACTTTGACTTCTTTTCGATCCACTTCAGTACCCAGATTGATCACATCCACTGGTTCCTGATGAGGTTGGATCGTCTTCTCCTCGTGCTCAACCAGACGCGCTAACTCTTCAGGGAGTTCATAGTCTTCCTCACCATCGTCTTCGGCTTGGTTGATCGGGAAATCGAAGTCAAAAGGATTTATACCATGGCTATGTTAAATAAGCTCAATTTCAGGTGATCTGCATAAATGATTGATTTTATCTTTTAGATATGTATGTTTATTTTAGCAGGAAAAAATAGTGAAAATGTTGTTGTTTTTATTAAGATGCCTTGGAAAGCAAAAGTAAAAACAATAAAAAGGATCTCAAACTGAATAACAAAATGCGCTTTTCATTGAAGATAAAAATTCATTCATTAAACGAAACAAGCCCTACAAAGATATCCTTTGTGGCTTGGGCAGAGCACAAGATTTTTTTCTTAAAACAAGAAATTACTTTGACAATGAAATGAGATGGGTAACGTCCTTGACGATCCAATTCTTGAGGGCCACATCGGGAGGAGTACAGAACACCATCTTAGAAAGCTCCACTGCATGCTTATCATCATCAATGGCATTGATAGCCTTTTAGGAGTGGAAACCTTTCGCAACAAAAGTATCCTCTAGACGGGGGATCTTCCCTTTTCCTATCCCTGAGCCTTCACTGATCCTGGAAGATGGTTGATAGCCGAGTCCGCTCTTGTCCTTCTTCTCTGCCACATTTATCACCGTTCCCCAACCTTCAGGGTTCTCGGCATCGATAAGGGCCTTGACATCCTGCCAACGGGTCAAGTTACCCTTAGGCTTTTCAGCAGTCTTAACTTCTTTTTGCACATTACCAACAATCTCTAAAGCTTGAAAGAGAGTCTCATGCACCTCGTCCCCAACATCCACATACTTGAACTCAGACAAGTGACTAACCAGGTAGTCTTCTTCACCACTAACCTCCACTACCTAGTTATTCAGCAAAAACTTCAATTTTTGATGGAGAGTTGAGGTGACATCCTTAGCACCGTGTATCCAGGGTCTTCCCAATAAGCAGCTATAAGCTGGAAAGATATCCATCACTTGAAAAGTAATGTTGAATAGTTGGGGTCCAATAAGTATCGGGAGATCAATCTCTCCTACCGCCATCCCGCGGGATCCATCGAAAGCCTTTACAATCAGAGAACTAGGTTTCATAATTGCCCCTTCCACTTGCAGTTGGGCCAATGTTGTCTTCGAGATCACATTCAAAGCTGAGTCTGTATCCACCAAAACTCTAGCAAGAGTTGTTCCACCACAGGTAACAAAAATGTGAAGAGCCATGTTATGATTACCTCCATTCTGAGGGAGATCAGCATCGGTGAACGATAAACAACAGCCATCATTTAAACTTGAAATTGCAACATCCAATTGATTAATTGGGATATCCTCATCCACGTATGAGTTGTCGAGAAACTTCAATAAGGCCATCTTGTGGGCTTCGGAACTTTTCAACAAGGACAAGATTGAGATTTTTGCGGGAGTCTGACTAAGTTGATCAACCACTTTATAGTCACTCCTTTTGATGATTTTCAAAGTCTCATCACTTGGCTTAAAGATATCCCTCAATTCTTCCGCACTCAAATCAACAACTCCATCTTTCTTCGGAGGAACATCTGACACCTTCTCTGCAGCTCAGTTCTTTGTCGGATCCTGGTGATAAATACAACCACTATGGGTCATACCACTCATACCAGTGATGTTCCCAATAGTAGACTCTCCCATAACCATTGGCTTACCACCCACAATGACTTCAGGTTCATAATTCCAAGGCACATCTTTTGTATCTTCATAAGGGATTCGGATGGGCGGGTAAACCATCATTGGTTCTACCACCGTAACAGGTTCTTCTTCTTGGATAGGGATGGTCAGAGATACATGGAGTCTCCTATTGTTGATGAGAGGGACCACCACATCTACTTCAAGTTCAGTATGAACTCGACTAAACTGAATCAAATGCTGACACATTAATCCTTGTAGGTACTTCTTGAACTTTACACAGTGTTTTGGATTGTCTTGGCAAATCACACAACTATCATGACCTCCTTTCAGTAAACCGACATTCTTCAACTCCTCAAACACCTTCTTCAAAGACATCTTCAATTGATCCACCTCCATAACCAGACCTCTTTCTTCTTCAACCAATGCATTTACTGACGACGACCCATGCCTTGGCAGTGGATTATTAGCAATGTTAGGGACGTCAGCGAAAGTTAATAGCTTCCGGTCAATAATTTCCTGGACCTTGCACTTAAAAGTGAAACAGTCTTCTGTGGTATGCCCGGGAGAATTAGCATGAAAAGCGCATCTAGCATTCTCATTAAACCATGGCTTGGGAGGCCCTAGAATAGGCTTTAATTCCCTTGGCACTACCTTACCATCTTGAATCAAATACGGTAGTAGACTAGTGTAAGTCATTGGAATAGGCTGAATCTCTTCCTTGGTGTACTTGTGATAATGCGGGTTCTTCTGTTGAACTAAACCCCTCTTCGGACCCTTGACTTGTTGTTGTTGTGAAACTTGATTCTGAGGAACCTAAGTTGAATAAGGCATTGGCATTTGCTTGGGTTGCTGATACGGCATATCGGGAAATTGCATAGCAGCCACATAGGGGTATGACATATACGGACTGAATCGAGCAGTCTAGTGGCGGTCTTCCCCTTCCTCTACCCCTTGATTCATATACAACATTGGCTTCGGCTTCCTTCCTCTTAAAGCCATTGAACGGATTTTTACCGTAGACGATCGCCCTTCGAGTGTGTTCAAACCTTCCTCAATATTTTCACCCACCAATCGGAGTGCTTCAATCCCTTCCCCATGAATATCATTCAACCCTCGCTAAAGTGAACCTCGAGGCCACTCCACGAGCATATTCTTTAAACGATTCTCTTCCGAGACATATTCAAGTTGCACAAATCCATAGTGGTATTGAAGTGGTATTGCTTAAAGAAAGCATTAGACAGGTCATCCCAAGAGTGGATATTTGACAAGTTTTGTATAATTTGGATATCGATGTTGACTATGTTTCGGAATCCGACATTTGTATGGTGAAACAATGATACTTCGATTATCTATAAGAAATACAAAATTATTGTTCAAATTTATATATGATATAAATATTTCTAATGCAAAGTCAGTGTATTTGATACACTATTTTGTTTCGTACATTCAAATAGTATAATGATTGTTATACATCTGAATGATCAATGTTCATTTTGCTTCGGAATCCGACATTTGTATGGTGAAGCAATGACATTCGATCAGTCACGTTGAGTAATTGATCATTATGTTTTGATTGTAGGAACGTGTTTGCATTAGGGTTTGCGACGGCGCAAGAGTTGTGCCTTTAGAGTTCGCAAACAGCATCAAGTGTTGATGCGTCAATATTTATAATTTGATAATCTATTATTATCTATTATTTAATTATTTATTATTAAATAAGTTGGTATACGATTATGACCTTAGATTTTGGCGTTTTATTTTATTTATATACGACCTGCGTGTCTTGATTTATTTTATACGGCCTGCGTGTCGTGGTTTATTGTAATTAAATACGACCTGCGTGTCGTGTCATTTAATTATTATTTTACTTATTTAAATATTATAAATGTTCAAGTTCTAGAGTTGAAGAGAAGACAAAGTCAAATGATGACGCCGATGGAGAGGCTTGAGAAGCTTGCTCGTGGGTCAAAGAATTGTAATAAAGTAGTTTATTTAATTCTTGCATTTTAGGTGGTCATAATCGAATTACCATATTTTATTTCATGTATGTGATGCATGGAATGTATATTATATGTGAGTGTATGAGATACATAAATACGTGAGTGTATGAGATACATAAATATATGAGTGTATGAGATACACAAGATTAAACCGGAGTGTATAAGATACACAAATATGTGAGTGTATGAGATACACAAACATGTGAGTGTATGAGATGCACAAGATTAAACTTAATAAAAATCCTCAAATAATATTAAGTTAATTGCTTTCCAAAATTTAGCACTCATCAAGACTAGTATCGAATAATGTAGGTTTCACTTAACGCGAGGTGCATGTTTATATTAGTAAGGTGCGATGGGATAAATGTAATATCCAATCGTTAAATTTTGGTTTGACTTAACTAAACTAATTATAATATGATTATATATGTTTAGAAGCAAGAGTTGAGAACAATCCATATGATGGATTAGAATAAGGAGTTATTCACTCAATTGATAACATTCGAGAGTTGTATTAGATACAATTGAAAGAGTTCCTACCTAAATAACTAAGTTTTGTAATCCACGCGGACTTAAAACAAAGTGAAATATGGATTTCGACCGCTAGAAAATCTTTCAACGGATTTTCCAATCAAATGTTGAGGGTCATTAGATTTGAGTAAAATAGTGGGAGCATTTTAATAAAAGACCTTATTAAAATGATTTTAATTTGATACAATTTTACACGCTTTGTAGTTAGAATTTTTTTTGCATTTTATTTATATTTTATCAGTAAAATATCCTTATGAAGGATGTAAGGATCGTAAAGGAGTTTCGAGTTGGTACATAAATTGAGAATTGTTCTCAACACGAAAAAGAATTGTATATTCTCAATAAACCAATTCCTAACAACTGAATATAACTAGATTCGAAGAACGATTCTTATGAGAAGGATCAAGTCGAGTGCCTAGATATAACATATCTCATAGTTGTAGTTGTCAAGGAGAATGATATGATCATTAACCTCGATAATAAGAAATACAAGATGTGAGAAATGTAAAACTTTCCAAGTTCTTTTCAATACAAGTTAGGAATCCAAGTTAATCTAAAATATTTTTAAGATTTAAAATTTGGATTTCCTTATAGAATAAATAGTTGGTCACAAGTTTTATTTGAGATTGTCTCAGTTAGGTAGATTAGATTCATTATGAATGAATTTTTCTACCACATCTTGTTGAAAAGAAAAGGAAAGTAGTTTATGATGCTAAATTGATGAATTATAAAATAAATGAGATTCATTTTATATTCATTGGAATTTAGGCATACAAACATGGTTCTAAAGGAATGCAGTTTTTTCATATGTTGAAAGAACAAATTTTTTTGATGGTTATCGAAAGAGTCAAAGTAGAAAAGGGAAGTAAGACTTATTCTTCATACGATTTATTATAGAAAATACAGTTGTCTACTTCTACATCTTGGGTATGTGATACTAGATGTTGATATCATATTTATATGAATGTGAAGAGTCTTTTAAGAAGTAGGACATTGATTATAATTTGAATCCCCTTATGTCTAGAATGGAACAATGTGTTTCATTGACTATAAGAGCTTATGATTTAAATTAGATCTTGGAATGAAACCAAATAATTGTTATTAAGTTTCATTTAGTAAAAGAAAAATTAATTCTAAGTCTTGTATTGACAAGATGAGGAGTGCATGTTGTGATAATGGACAAGTGTTGTTATGATTATCCAAACAATGTTTTCAATACTAAATCAAGAAGTAGATTTGAGTTCTACAATATTGATAAGCTCATCTATAATAAATAAGGGATGGATAAAATGAAATTTGAATCTTATATATCTGACACGAGTTAGAATTCTTTTGAGAAGAGTTCAAGAGTGAAGTAGAAGGAAATAACTCGAAAGGGTATTAAGACCATTCGAATTGTTCGCTATGGTAAATACCTATGTAAAGAATATAATGAACATTTAAATCATATCATGTTTGACATTGATCGATTTAAGATATTTCAATTATATCTTTGTGACTCTTTTATAAATTTTTTTACATACAATTATTCCTATCCATAAGCAATTCCATTTAAAGTAGTCGTAAAGACACCATATTTGATATGGAGGTAAGAGTATCTAGTTTGTCTTTATGGTCATCTGGGTTTTAAGGTTTATTAAGTAAACTTTATCACAATATAGATGAAGATGTATTTATGTATGTATCATAATGGAAATAAAGGAAACATATTCTATAACGCATTATAGGACAAAATTGTTTTGTTGCTAGAACTGGAGTCTTCCATTAGAGATAATATGTATCTAAAGGATCCAGTGGGAGTGATATAGAACTTGAAGAAATTCAAGAACCATAAAATACATATCTTTATGAGAATGGAATATGATCCAATTCAACAAGGGAGTTGTTGTTGTACAATTGGTTCACGTGGCACAAGATTCTAGAAATGTATGTAAGTTATCTATATCCATCTATGGATTAAGGAAAACTTCTTGGAATTAAATTCTTTTATAAATGAAGTCTTGTGAAAACTTGTATTAATAAATGACAACTTTAAATCTTGTGCATTCAAGAAGGTTAGTGGGAGTATTTGCATTAATCTAGTATAGTATGCAAGTTTATATATCGACCATCAAAACAAATTCCCTGCAACGCCAATGTAGGACATGGTTAAGGAAATGGTTTTGATAAAATGCTTAGGCGAGATTTCCTAAAAGATTAGGAATCAGAATCTATAGAGATAGATGGCTGATGAATCTCAATCCTAGCACAAGTACATATTCCGACGAAGTATTGAGATACCTAATATGCATAAATCTCACATTAAGATTATTGCATGTATGGTAAAGTGTTTTGTCTAATGGACAATGTCTTATCTCAATGGATGAGGAAAATGACACCATGATGTGTACTGCACTAGATGCGCAATATGCTATAAGCATAAATAGTAAGTACCAAAATGATTAAAGTGTTAATCACTAGATCCCTATCAAGAAGGTCTATGAGTACCTTAAAGGACCTGGTGTTCCTTTTCTCAAAAGTATATGGGAATAATAATTGTAAAGGAGTTACAATGATTTTATTCCAAAATTTATGAACATATTCATATCACAGTATAAATTAAATATTATGCTTAGATGACAATTGTATAAGTTGAAAGGAGTTTCAGATAATTGTCGTTTCTAGTACAAAGGTCAAATATATGATTTGGATCGCTTTGATAATTCTTGGGAAGAAAATTGTGTTTCTTGTATTGCAGGTTAATCTTGCAAGTTCAGAATACTAGATCTCACTAGCGATTCATGTATATATATTTTGACACTTCAATTTATTTCGATAGAAGATCGAAAGTTGAAATTGGAAGAGGTGTATATTACCAACAGAGGAAAGAGTTCCTTATGCCCTAATAAAGTATCATGCTTAGATGATGCTTGATGCACATGATGAGCAACTAGATATTAAATTAATATGTGATTGGCTTTAGTGCTAGTGGGAGATTGTTGGAGTAAGCTCTAATAGCCAATCAATATTGGCTTAATATGCTTTTGTATCATGACTTTGATATATGTTATTTGTTAATACATATAATCGTTAGGCCTCATATTTATTATGTTATTTGTATATGACATAATAAAGTCCTTAGAGTAATTAGTCTATTAATGATCTATTAAGTGTGACTTAATTGTGAGAGCTCATTAAACATAAGGACATTATTCTTAAAGTATCCGTAGTCAAGCTTTATCAAATAGGACAACAAGAATATAGAGACTATTACGTGAGTAGATCATGACCGATCTCACAAGTCATGGATATGAGATATCAAGTCTTCACGTAGGTATAAATATTAGAGTAACATTTATACTGGATTGACCCACCATGAGAATACTACATAGTTTGTTATGTGAGTGTCATAAGTTATTCTCATAGTGATAGTGGTGTATACCACCCTTCGACCTGAAACCATTATGGATCCTAGATGTGGAGTCGAGTACTTTGTTTCCAATCAAACGTTGTCTCAGAATAAGATGACCATAAAGATGGTTGATGGGTACTTTATAAATTATGCCGAGGGACATGAGTGACCTAGATGGAATTTGCCCTCCTACATATACGGAGTAATATCCTGGGCCCTTGACGAGTATGATTGTAAATGCATGGTCGTTTCAAATAAGTCAATATGAGATATTGGGCTTATTTGTTGTTATCAGAATACTGGGATCAAGGAATAAAATATTGAACTATACGAGGTGACACATTCTATGCCTTGTGTTCAATATAGATATAAGGGCAAAAGGGTAATTATACACATAATCATTATCACGTAAAGGTTATGTCGATCACATGACATTCTCACTTGGGTAGCAATGATGTGTTGCTAGATACCGCTCATTGTTTATAATGTTAAATAGGTGATTTAATATTATTGTCAACGCTACGAGAACCCTGTGGTCACACGACAGAGTACTTATAGTGGAATGGATGATTAAATTAAATATGATTTAATTTAATTATGTGTTAATATTATTTAAATTGTTTAATGTATTAACACATATCGTTTATTTGATTAAATATGATTTAATTAAATAAATGGGAATTGACAGTTGATTAAATTAAATATGATTTAATTTAATTATTTTATTTTATTTAATTAAAAGAGTTTAATTAAATATAAATAATAATTATTTAATTAAATAGTTTAATTAATTAAGATTGGGTTTGTTTTGGAAAAAGCCCAAATTATGAGCATTAGGATTTTAGAAGCTCTCTATAAATAGAGAAGTTCTTTTCCCTTGCTAGGTTAATTGTCAATTCTCAAGAGAACAAGAAACGGCTAGCACCGTCTTCCACTTTGCACTCGCGTGGACTACGTAGACACGCTGGTATCTTCCGTCTACGCCGGTATCTTCCGTCGTTCGTTGATCGTAAGAGAAAGCACGCTTCAAGAGGTAACTCTTGAATCCTTATTTCGGTGAGTTTTTATTTGTGATTAATGATTTAATCAAGATCCGTTCATCGGGATTGTTCCGCTAAGAGGTTAAAATTTTGAAAAACCCCTCTTAGATTCCAACACCTCATTCCCCATAGTTTGGGTAGCGGCATGGGCGGCAGCAACATTCCCCTGATTATCCGCTCCGTTGAAGAAGTCAGCCGGCATCCCATAAAAAGGAGGATTAGGTGCTTGTACTCCTGGAAATGGAGCATTGCCAACACCTCGAAGGGTCCTCACGTTTTCGGTAATGACGGGAGGAACGGTAGAGCTTGTTAGAGAGCGGCAAGAGCGTTGCAGCAGCAGAATAGAGTGATATGGCGCTCGCTCTTCCTCTCTTGCATGTTGAGCCGTGAGCATCTCCATCAATTGATCCATCTTGGTCTTCAGCGTGTCGATGTCATCTTGCATGGCCATCTGTCTTGTCTCATACTGATCCATTGCTCTTTTTGATTTGGCTCTGGTTCCGTAGGGATTTCGGGTAGTCAGCTTGAATCTGAGTGAGATGAAACGTAATGAGCTTGGCGTCCCCTTTTTAAATAAAGAAAATGCATGATTATGTATGGTTAATGCAAAATGCTTATGACCATGTTCCCATTCCCAAGGCTCTTTATCGGACTCATTCACTTGTAAATAATCATCGCACACAAATGGATAATTAACTCCTTCATTCAAACATAACAGTTGAATACAAACATTAGTCTTTGTAGAGAATATAAAGAGCCAGACTCGCAGGCCTGCTTTTAGTCTAACAGATACAATGGATCTGAAAAATACATAAAGGTAACAAAAGATCAGAAGTGCTGTCCTCTTCGGGGCTTGAACTCTCTTATCTCTTTTTGGAATCGCTCCACCATGTCTTTGCAAAGGTAAATGAAATACTCCACCGCCGGGGGCACTCGGTCTTCCTCTAGATCCTCGACAGCTGACTGAATCCTCCATGGGACCTCCACCATTAGTTGTCTACAGAATTCCACCAAGCCTGAATAGTTGTCATACAAACTCTTGTTCTGCTCTTCCAAAGTGAAAATGGTTTCTCCTCTATTCACCCAAAGTTAATTCTGACGTCGGGCTTCTGTTAAGGACCAAATTGTAGTTATTTTGTACATTATTTTGTGGTCCTTAACAATGTCTTTGTATTTAATTTGTATATTTATTCTAGTATTTTGCTTTAATTAGGTTTTTATCTAGTTTTTGTTTAATATATATTATTTGACTTATTTTACTCTTAATTGTAGGAATTTATTAACTAACTCTCCCAAGCTTGGATTCAAGAATTGCAAAGAGCTTTAGGGACGATTCTTTTGAAGATAATTTTGGGTGAAGGAAGCAAGCTACAGGGCGCGCTCAGCGCGACTGACCTGCAAAATTCAGAAAAAAGGACAACCCATGCTTTCACCTTTTGAGCCACCAACCCATCACTTCACCTGATTGTTTGGCTTGTATAGGAAGGAAGAAGGACTTCACCATCATTATCTTTTTATCTTTGTAAAATCTAGGGCAAGAAGTAGAAGAACACCATAGCTTTTCCTTCTTGATTTTATTGGATTTTCATCATCACTACCAACAATCTTGAGAGCAAAGCAACCATGGAAATGAGTGGCTAAGCTCTTTTTGTGTCAAGATTAGAGGTAGTTGATCTATATAGTATGTATTTCTTTTAATCCATTTGTGTATGAACATGGTTGATGATTAATATAGTTGAATATCTTTGTTCTTCATCTTTATGCTTTGAGTTTTGCTTGGAAAAGAATACTTCAAAGTAGACCTAGGATATTCATCCTCTAATGAGCAAATGCTAGGAATAGATTTGTGTGTTAGAGTTTACAAAATATTGAACTTAATGATTATTATGTTAATAGTTGTAGTGAGGAATCATGCAAGGATTAACATGATAACATTCACAATCTTGGTGGGAAATCTACAAGATTGAGAGGATATGTATTTGTAGAAATCATCTATTATGTTCATCACTTGATTAAATGAATATGTATGAAACTAGATCAATGAAACTAATCTTGACATGCCTTCTTAATTTGAAAACAATCTCAAACTCTCTCTAATCCAAACTATAACTCTCTTTGAAAGTATTAATTTAGTTGTTGTTTGGAAACTCATGGTTCTAGTATAGTAGATACAAACCTATTGGTTACATCACCTTAAAACATACTTTTCTATTGAAAGACTATAACATACACCAATCCCTGAGGAATCGATAATTAAAAATACTTGTTTACGGAAAAATCCTACAACAAAATAGGGCCGTTGCCGGGGATTGGCGTTTGATGTTGTTAGTATAGCAATAGTTGTGTGTTTTAAGACATTTTCTTCTTACCTCTCTTTGTTTCTTGTGTGTGGCTAGACTTTTTCAGGAATTAGTTTATGCGAGGAAGTATTCCGGTCGACCAACTCCTTTTCGATCCCGAAATTGAAAGGACGGCTAGAAGACTTAATAGTAGTGCTAAAAGACGGAAAAGACTAGCTCGACAAAGGCAAGAAAGAGGAGAAAGAGGAGAAGCATCTACTTCTTCAACACCACCCGTGTTTGGAGAAGTCACCACTATGGCGGAGAATCAACCACCACCACCACCACCGCGGGGGCCGTGTGTCAATAACCCTCGCCATAATGCTCAATTTGCTCGACAAGCAAATGCAAGGGTCGCGGAAATGAAAACGGGCTTGCTTCAACTTCTCTATGCAAGTCCATTTCATGGGCATGACCATGAAGACCCTTACACTCACCTTACTAAGTTCTATGAGATCGCGGGAGCGGCGGGTGATCCGGAAGACCAAGAAGAACAATATTTCCAAAGGCTTTTCCCTCATTCTCTAGTGGGGAAGGCAAAAGATTGGTATCTTGATCAACTGCAAGAGACAATGACTAATTGGAATGTTTTGGAGGAAAAGTTTCTTGAACGCTTTTTCCCTCAATCACGTTTCATGGAGGCTAAGACGGCTATCTCGGTATTTTCGCAAGGAGCAAACGAGCCTTTGAATAGGGCTTGGGAAAGGTACAAGTCTATGCTTAGGAAGTGTCCTAGCCACGGTTTTGACGAGCTTACACAAATTCATATTTTCCGAAATGGTCTCCAACCTCAACACAAATTGTTGTTGGATGCTACGTCGGGAGGTTCTTTGATGGCAAAAACACCATATGAAGCAATCCAAATTATTGAGAAGATGGGTAGGAATGATCATCAAACTCAACATGATCAAGGAGGTGTACAAGTGAAAACGGGAGTTCTAGAAATTGGTTCGAGTCACGAGGCACTTGTGGCGCAAAATAAATTGTTTGCGAAACAAGTTGAAGAGTTGACAAAACAAATGGCTAAACTCCCTCAACAAATCATGGAGTTACAAGGAGCATCAAGTAAGCGAGCTCACCAAATAGCTTGTTGTGAATTGTGTAAAGGAGATCATAAAACCGGATTTTGTCCTCCGGAAAATGAGGAAGCTAACTATGTGGCCAACCAAGGGCAAGGATACCAACAACGAGCTCCCTACCCTTATCAAAATCAAGGCCAAGGTTACCAACAAAGGGGTAACCAAGGTTATCAAGGCGGGTGGAGGCAAGACAACAACAATCAAGGAAGGCAAAATCCATATCAAACTCAAAATCAAAATCAAGCTCAACCGCAAAATCAACCTCAAAATCAAGTAAGGTCTTCCAACATTCAAGACACTCTAGCTCAATTTATGCAAGCCTCCATGGCTAATCAAAAGAGCATGGAGGCGTCCATCAAGAACTTGGAGACTCAAGTGGGACAACTAGCTAAGCAACTTTCAGAACAAAGTGCTTCGACATCATTTTCCCCAACTACGCAAACAAATCCTAAGGAGCATTGCAAAGCCATAACAACAAGAAGTGGTAGAGTTTGTGATGAGATAAGGAAAGTAGTTGAGAGAAAAAAGAAAGTAGTGGAGAAAGATGAAGAAGTAATAGTGGAGGAAGAGGTAAAAGAAAAAGATGAAGAGGTTGAAGTTGAAAAAAATGATAATGTTGATGTGGAGGATGACTTAGTTGAAAATAAGGTGTTAGTTGAAAATGAAAAAGAAAATGGTGTAGTAGAAAAAGAGAAAGTAGAGGAGAAAAAGAAGAAAATGAAAAAGGGAAAAGAGAAGGAAGTCACTTATCCATTGAGAAGCTTACCATATCCTCACCTCCCTTCTAAAAAGGATGATGCAAAGCACTATGCAAGGTTTATGGATATTTTCAAGCAATTGCAAATAAATATTCCATTTACCGAAGCATTAGAGAAAATTCCCAAATATGCCAAATTCATGAAGGATATCTTGACGAAAAAGAAGAGATACACGGATCAAGAAACCATAATGGTAGATGCGAGTTGTAGTGCAATAATTCAACGCACTATTCCGAAGAAAGAGAGCGATCCGGGCGTAACTTTGCCTACTATTGGGGATGTATGTTGAAAAGGATTAATTGATTTGGGATCAAGTATCAACTTGATTCCATTATCCATTGTGAAGAGATTGGGGGAGATTGAATTAAAGTCCACAAAAATGACATTGCAATTAGCGGACAAGTCTATTACTCGCCCACACGGCGTAGCTTTAGATTTGTTGGTAAAAGTGGACAAATTCTTTTTTCCGGTTGATTTTGTTGTCATAGACATGGAGGAAGATGTGGATGCACCTTTAATTCTTGGACGACCATTCATGAAAACGGCAAGGATGATGATTGATATAGATGATGGCCTAATGAAGGTGAGAGTACAAGATGAAGATATTTGCTTTAATCTTTTTGAAGCAATGAAGCATCCCATGGATAAGAAGGATTGTTTTAAGATTGACGTTATTGAAGAAGCAACACAAGAAGTGAATGATGAGGATGATAGTCGTGATATTGAGGAGTGTTTGGACGGAATGGAGATTTCAAAGGAAATGCACCCTTGGGAGGAAGAAGAGGAAAGTTTGAAAAAAGATCTACCAGATGAAGACCAAAGACTTGAGTTGAAAGAGCTACCGTCTCATTTAAAGTATGTGTTTCTTGAGGAGGGAGGTAAAAAGCCCGTAATCATTAGCAATACATTGTCGGAGAATGAGGAGGAAAGCTTAATTGAAGTTTTGAAATCGAACAAAAATGCGATTGGTTGGGTCTTAGCCGATTTGAAAGGCATAAGCCCGGCCTATTGTATGCACAACATTAGGATGGAGGATGAGTATAAGCCGGTAGCCCAACCTCAACGGCGATTGAATCCGGTGATGAAGGAGGTGGTTCGCAAAGAAGTAGTGAAGATGCTTGAAGCGGGCATGATTTACCCGATTTCGGATAGTACGTGGGTGAGCCCGGTTCATGTGGTTCCTAAGAAAGGGGGGTTGACGGTGGTATCTAATGGTAAGGATGAGCTAGTGCAAACAAGAAAGGTGACCGGGTGGAGGATGTGTATTGATTACCGTAGGCTTAACAAAGCAACGAGAAAAGATCATTTTCCTCTTCCGTTCATGGACCAAATGTTAGAAAGGCTCATGGACAACAATACTATTGTTTCTTGATGGTTATTCGGGTACAATCAAATCTCGTGAATCCGAAGATCATGAGAAAACGGCTTTCACATGTCCTTTTGGAATTTTCACAGATAGGCGATGCCTTTGGCTTATGCAATGCGCCGCAACATTTCAAAGGTGCATGCAAGCTATATTCACCGATTTGATTGAAAAGACAATTGAAGTTTTTATGGATGACTTTTCCTTTTTGAGCTTCATTTGATTTATGCTTGAAAATTTGGACACCGTCTTGAAGAGGTGTGTGCAAACCAACTTGGTCTTGAATTGGGAAAAATGCAACTTCATGGTGACCGAAGGGATAGTCCTTGGCCACAAGATATCTTCAAGAGGAATTGAGGTCGACAAAGCAAAAATTGATGTTATCGAGACGCTTCCCCCACCTACCAATGTCAAAGGCATTCGAGCTTCTTGGTCATGCGGGATTCTATCAAGATTCATCAAGGACTTCTCCAAAATAGCCAAACCTTTGAGTAACTTGCTCAACAAAGATAAGTCTTTCTTGTTTGATAATGATTGTTTGTTAGCTTTTGAAACATTGAAGGAGAATTTGATAAATGCACCCATAATCACTGCGCCTAATTGGAAACTTGATTTTGAACTAATGTGTGACGCTAGTGATTATGCGGTGGGAGCCGTGTTAGGCCAAAGGAAGAACAAAATTTTTCATGCTATACATTATGCGAGTAAAATCTTGAACGATGCTCAAATCAATTATGCAACAACCGAAAAGGAGTTGCTCGCAATTGTATATGCATTAGAAAAGTTTCGTCCTTACCTAATTGGTTCAAAAGTTGTAGTTTTCACGGATCATTCGGCGATAAAATATCTGCTTACCAAACCGGACTCTAAACAAAGACTAATCCGATGGATTCTTCTTTTGCAAGAATTTGATTTAGAAGTCCGTGATAAAAAAGGTTCGGAAAATTTGGTAGCGGATCATTTGTCTCGCTTAGTAAATGTGAAAGTTACGGATAAAGAAAAAGAAGTGGAGGAGGAATTTCCGGATGAGAAATTATTTGCAATCCAAGAGCGACCGTGGTTTGCCGACATGGCAAATTACAAGGCCGCTGGATTAATGCCGGAAGATTTGACTTGGAATGAGAAGAGGAAATTCTTAGCCGATACGAAGTATTATGTGTGGGATGAACCTTACATTTTTAGGTTGAGTAGTGATGGATTGCTAAGAAGGTGTGTGAGTGATAAAGAGGCCAAAAACATTCTTTGGCATTGTCACAATTCCCCATGTGGGGGACACTATAATGGAATGAGGACGGCCACCAAAGTCCTACAATCGGGATTTTATTGGCCTTCGCTATTCAAAGATGCGTATGCTCACGCTAAGTCTTGTGACAAATGCCAAAGAAGTGGCGGAATAGGAAAAAGAGATGAAATGCCGTTGAACAATATGTTGGAAGTAGAGGTATTTGATTGCTGGGGGATTGATTTTGTCGGTCCTTTTCCATCTTCATTTTCAAATGAATATATTCTTGTAGCTGTGGATTACGTGTCAAAGTGGGTGGAGGCCATTGCTTCGCCTAAGGCCGACGCCAAAACTCATATCAAATTTTGAAAAGAAACATTTTTTCTCGTTTTGGTGTGCCTAGAGTGCTCATTAGTGATGGTGGGTCGCACTTTTGTAATGCATTGTTACAAAAACTTTTGAAACAATTTGGTGTAAAGCACAAGGTGACGACCCCCTATCATCCTCAAGCAAATGGTCAAGCCGAGGTGTCTAATAGAGAAATCAAAAAGATTTTGGAAAAAACTGTTTCGGGATCTAGAAAAGATTGGTCACAAAAATTAGATGAAGCTTTGTGGGCGTATCGAACCGCCTATAAAGTTCCTATTGGACTAACCCCGTTTCAGGTTGTGTATGGCAAAACTTGTCACCTCCCGGTAGAGATGGAGCACAAAGCATTGTGGGCCCTCCGATTCTTGAATTTTGATCCATCCTTGGCGGGTGAAAAGCGAAAATTACAACTCGTCCAATTGGAAGAAATGCGAGAGGCGGCATACCATTCAAATCGGAGGTATAAAACAAAAGTCAAGGTTTCTCACGATAAGAAGATAAAGATCAAGGAATTTAGGGCGGGACAAAAAGTTCTCTTGTTCAATTCCCGGATGAGGCTTTTTCCGGGAAAACTCAAAACAAAGTGGTCCGGTCCGTTTTTAATCAAAGAGGTCAAAGAATATGGTGCAATTGTGTTGCAAGATCTTGAAAGGACGAAAGAATGGACGGTGAACGGGCAGCGGTTGAAACGGTACGTTGGCGGAGAGGTGAGCCGCAACATAGCCGAATCTTTCTTCGATGATCAATGATCATCATGAACCGTCGAGCTCTACCGACGTTAAACAAAGCGCTTGTTGGGAGGCACCCTAACATTGTAAGTATTCTTCATTGCACTCATTTACACTTGCCCGATCTGTCCAATTGCTGTTTTCACTGAAACAACAAAATTTCATCAGCGCCAACATGATCGAGCGTGCTCGCACTTTGGCCCATCCGAACTCGCCAACATGATGGGCCAAGGCCAGGGTCCGGGAATTTTAAAAAAATTTTTTTTTGAAAAATCACATTTTGGAGGCCCAATTCGTGGCCTGGTCAGTTTTTAAAAAGGGTTAGGGTTATTTTCAACCCTTTTTCCCATTCTCTTCATCATTCCTCACTCTCTCAAAATCCCAAAAACCCCCAACCAAAAACCTTCGAATTTTTGAGAATTTCTTTGTCCAATCAATCACCCAAGGCATCCTAGTAAGTATTCTATGTATTTCCTTTCTCAATTTCGTGTACATTGCATGTTTAGGTTAGAATTTGAAAACCTAGGGTTAGGAATTTTCGTATTTTCTCGTAGAATTAGGATGTTTATTTGATAGAGAAGTATTAGAATGGTGTTTTCGCTGCCCTAGGAAGTGTTTGTGTGGAGAAAAATCTGTTTTGTAAAAATTTTCAAATCGCAGAGCGCGCGTCGTAATTTCGAAAATTCTTCCCTGTTTTTGTGTTTTCGATTAGTCGTAATGCTTTGGTTGGTTGATTGGCCTTGCTGTTTGCATGATTATGTACTAATGGACACCTCTGTGTCACTTTTCTGTTGATTTTTGCGTTGAATTTTCAGATGGCACCTAAGAGACAAAGAGTTTCCTCTGCTGGGGCTGGGCCCTCTCGGCCTACTGCGTTCGATTCTGTTCGATTTTTGGGAGCTGCTCAGGAGGCTCGCTACAAAGAGCTCGAGGAGCAAAATATTTGGACTGAGCGCACCATCAGCCTCCGTGAGCAAGGGCACTACCACACGCCTCATGTCATCCTTGATAACTACGGGTTGGAAGTTTTTTATAATCCTCAGACAAAGGTGAACGTGGAGCTGGTTCGCGAGTTCTATGCTAATGCTCTTCCGGCCGAGGGAAGTGAATTTAGGTTTGCTTTTGTTGTTCGGGGCAAACTTGTATCTTTCTCTCGCACAGCAATTAACAGTTTTCTGGGCATCAACTGGACAGCCCCAGAGGACCAACTAGATGTCTATCATGAGCACCTGGCTCGTGGTAATTGGGATTACAACATGCTGAGGAGTAAGCTCTGTTTGTCTGGGCATTCATATGAGTTGAATCGGGCTGGTCAACCCTTGAAATTCAACAGGGCCAGTCTGAAAACTAGTGCCAGAGTGATGATGTGTGTGGCTCTGTACAATCTGAGACCTCGTAGCCACACATCTTCGATACCCATGGAGACGGCAGGTTTGATTGCTTACATGCTCGATGAGGAGCAAATTGATTTTGGCCGTCTGATTACCAACGAGCTGAAGAGGGTTACGCTTAGTTATACCTCCAGGGGGGAGCGTATAAAGTGTGCTCTCACATATCCTGGGTTGATCATGGGTTTGCTCAAGAGGGCGAAGGTGGCTTTTCCAGCTGTGGGGCACCTCACCATTGATGGAGTTTTTGATGATCACTACTGTGATCGATTTTGTAGGGTCCTTGATAATACTGCTGCCCAGGCTGTACCAGTTGCCGCGGCACTTCCTCAGGCAAGTCCATCAGAAGAATGGAACAGGCAGATGCATCTCGCTCATCAGAGAGCATTTATGTTTATGCATGGGAGCATGGAGCACCTTGCTCTACAGATTCGAGAGCCCGGAGTGAACCATTTCACTCGCACGGGTGAGCAGCTCAGTGCATATGTTGGTTGGCCCGGGGTTGGGCCAAATGCTGAGGAGGAGGTGGAAGATGAGGATGATGGTGAAGAGAATTCTGGTTCCGGTTCTGACTCGGGGTCGATCGGAGATTCGATTCTCGAGGCCTCTGACTGATGATTTCTCTTATTTTCCTGTTTTTATTTTACTTTAAGCATTCTAGTTTTAGATTTTACTTTTGCATTTTTAGTTTTAAACTCTGGATTTTGTTGGTTGCCATCCAATTTTGGGGATAGGCTTGTAATTCCAATTGATATTTTGTAGGCATGGAGCCTAATTTCTTCTTTTTAAGTTTTAAACACCATTTTGGGGTGTCTTTTTATTTTTAGTTTAGTTCCTTTATTTGGTTCTATTTCATTTTATTTTTAGATTATAGTATTTAGTTTGAATTTACTTCTTGTGGTTTGTCCAGATTGTTCAAACGGTTCTTCAAAGCTAGTAAGCGTGTTTCACCAAAGTGATGGTGATGATAAAATTCTCGATTCATTCCACAAAGAAGGTACACGTTTTATCGTTTTGTAGAAACATAACATGTCTATGAAATTTGTTCTTTATGCAAGATATTTTGGTATGTAAAAAAAAAATTTTGTGTTCACATTCGAATCATTAGGACATAAACCATATATGTGAGAAGCTTCCACTTTTTACCAAATATAGAGTGTCTAATAGTTGTGTTAACTCGTGCGATTCATGCTTAATCTTTACATGTTGTGATAACTTGGAAACTAAGAAATGATCAAGGCATTTTTTTTTGTGTATTATGAGAAAAACCACCAATTCTAAAAGGGCTTCAATTACCCGTGAGTGAGTAAATCCTTGTGAACCCTTTTGAGCCTAAATAGTATTTGTAGGATGAATTTATCAAATCGACTAATTGTTAAGTAGGCCACTTAATAGTTGTTGATGATCTTTGAAAAATTCAATGATAATTCATTCTATAAATTTTCTTGTTTGTGAATACCAACCCTTTTGTTAATTAACCCTTGAAGAGCATGTTCTTAAATAAAAAGGATTGATATAAATGAAGTTGGGGAGGTGGATCAAAAAGAACCTAGAATTGATGGCACAATGATCCTAAAGAAGAAAAAGAATAGAGAAAAGAAAAATACAAAAAGAAGAAAGATTTGTATATAAAAAGGCCAGCGAAAAGAAAAAAAAAGAAAGGATCATTGTGTGAAAAAGAAAAGAGGTTGTGAATAATAAGTTGGGAATTAGTTATGAAATGCTCTTCATATCCTTTTACCCGATTCGTTTCAATGGCTTTGTACTTAAATATCCCTTGTTTCTAACCTAAGCCAAGTTACAACCTTGAAAGTCCTTAGTGATCTTTGTTTCCATTTTATCATTTGACTTGTTTCGATGAACGCATGAGTTATTCTGGATGTGCATAATTATTAGTGAGAGTGTTTAGTCCTTTGTGAATATACATTTTGTTCTTCTTGAATTTCGAAGAAATGATTAGGTGATTCAAGTGTGAACATATCTTTTATTTTGTTACATGTTTTGAGATATTGTGTTTAGAACTTAATTCATGGACATGTTTTGTTTGGAAGAAGCGATTGATGTGTGCTTTTACCTGGTATGTCGAGTTTGAACCATTATCCTTGTGTGAGTTTGCATGCTTGCATTTTGTTCTTTTTAGCTTTGTGAGATTATTGACTTTTGTTTGGGGACAAACAAAGAAGTAAGTTGGGGAGAGTTGTTAAGGACCAAATTGTAGTTATTTTGTACATTATTTTGTGGTCCTTAACAATGTCTTTGTATTTAATTTGTATATTTATTCTAGTATTTTGCTTTAATTAGGTTTTTATCTAGTTTTTGTTTAATATATATTATTTGACTTATTTTACTCTTAATTGTAGGAATTTATTAACTAACTCTCCCAAGCTTGGATTCAAGAATTGCAAAGAGCTTTAGGGACGATTCTTTTGAAGATAATTTTGGGTGAAGGAAGTATGCTATCGATGGCCAACAAGGTTCATGAAATTCGTAAAAAGGACAGCCCATGCTTTCACCTTTTTAGCCACCAACCCATCACTTCACCTGATTGTTTGGCTTGTATAGGAAGGAAGAAGGACTTCACCATCATTATCTTTTTATCTTTGTAAAATCTAGGGCAAGAAGTAGAAGAACACCATAGCTTTTCCTTCTTGATTTTCTTGGATTTTCATCATCACTACCAACAATCTTGAGAGCAAAGCAACCATGGAAATGAGTGGCTAAGCTCTTTTTGTGTCAAGATTAGAGGTAGTTGATCTATATAGTATGTATTTCTTTTAATCCATTTGTGTATGAACATGGTTGATGATTAATATAGTTGAATATCTTTGTTCTTCATCTTTATGCTTTGAGTTTTGCTTGGAAAAGAATACTTCAAAGTAGACCTAGGATATTCATCCTCTAATGAGCAAATGCTAGGAATAGATTTGTGTGTTAGAGTTTACAAAATATTGAACTTAATGATTATTATGTTAATAGTTGTAGTGAGGAATCATGCAAGGATTAACATGATAACATTCACAATCTTGGTGGGAAATCTACAAGATTGAGAGGATATGTATTTGTAGAAATCATCTATTATGTTCATCACTTGATTAAATGAATATGTATGAAACTAGATCAATGAAACTAATCTTGACATGCCTTCTTAATTTGAAAACAATCTCAAACTCTCTCTAATCCAAACTATAACTCTCTTTGAAAGTATTAATTTAGTTGTTGTTTGGAAACTCATGGTTCTAGTAGAGTAGATACAAACCTATTGGTTACATCACCTTAAAACATACTTTTCTATTGAAAGACTATAACATACACCAATCCCTGAGGAATCGATAATTAAAAATACTTGTTTACGGAAAAATCCTACAACAGCTTCTTCATGCCATCCCTCACATTGGACTTCCAATTCTCCATATGACGCCTCCCATCGGGCCACAAGGTCTCTCGCGGTGTCCAACTCTTGAATCTTCTGAGCTAGTTCTTCAGAGTCTACATTACGTGCCAAGCGAGCTTCTTCTTTGAGGTAAGTTTCGCGCGCCAAACGAGATTCAATGTTTCTTAGTGCAACTTTCAACTCTTGGATCTGAGTGGTAAGAGTTGTTTTCAAATCTAACTTCGCTTGGATAGCTCGTTCTTCATCTACGTAAGCTTTCCTTTTGCTGTTCAGCCCTGGCCAGCTTTCGGTTGAACTCCCTTAATTCAAAGTTGACAGCATCCAAATTGTCTTTCACACGGAACTTTGCTTTCTTTTCTTTTTCCACCTGTTCTTGACTCTTTAGCAGCTTGTTGTAATACGGTGAACTGACTTTTTGTGTTTTGTATCGCAAATGTGCGGATAGCAAGAGTCGCCACCGACTTTTATTTTTATCCAATTAAGGGAAGGTAAAAGTACAGAAAAAGACCTTCGTTAGATTCTGAGTAAGGGAGAAAGTTATGAAAAGGGAAGGTATTAGCACCCCTTTCCATCCGTAGTTATCTACGGGCTCTTAGTTGCTTTCTAGATCACTTTAAAATTGTGCTTTCTGTGTGTTTGAAAAATGTTTTGAAAAAGGCATTTCACTTTGACTTTGTAATGATTCATGTAGGAATGTATACAAAGTGTTCGGAAATGTTTCGTTTTTGAAAAGAGTTTGAACTTTGATAAAAGTGTGAGGTGCGAAAAGTATTTTGATTGAGCAAGCAACTAAAAGTCTTTATTACCTACTCAGAATTGGTCGTTTTCGTGTTGTTTTACGTTCTTTTAGAATAGTGTTATCCATACCATTAGTTGGTAGGTAACTCCATTCGTTGGATGTAAACAGGACATTCGAAGGGACATTGGATGGTCACAGAAGGCAACTTGTAGGAAGTATCCTAGCACATTCGAAGGGACTATCATCATTTTTCGTAGGCAACAATCGAGGGTCAAGATCATGTATTCGGAGGCGACATCGTGGGTCTTATGATCTTTGTATCGAAGGGACTATGATGATTTGTTTTGAAGGCAACGGTGCTAGAATACCTCTACGTTCGAGGGACATGACCATTGTTTGAATTCGTAAGGCAACGAGAGAGAATTACCCTAAAGGGGTGCATGTGTGAAAGAGTGTGTTGAATTCAGATATTTTATCTTTGAATTAGTGGGCTATGTTCAATTTTATCTTGCCATACACGCCTAATTACTAGCAATTTATAGGGTGCGGAAATTAAAATGCGGAAATGTAAAAATGCGGAAAGGTAAATGTCCTAATTACTAGCTATTACATGGCTTTGGGGCAGATACATAATTTAAACTTGCGGAAAATAAAAACCTAATTTAAACTATTACATCCCATAAACAGATACATTATTAGAAAAAAGGAAATGATAAAGAAAAACGTCTGAATCGGATCAACCTGTAATAGAATGAGAAATCGGAAAAATGCGAGATGAATCGAACAAGAGAAAAATGTTAGTAAAAATGCAAATTTTTATATGAGAAAATTATTACATGCTGGAAATAATATAAATATGCTAAAATAATTTTTGGAGATTTTTTGGATGCAATCTAATAATTTAAAACTAATTAAAATTGAATTAAATGCTAAATTAGAAATAAAAATAAATATGCATGCAAAATATATTTTCTTTATTTTATAAATTAAATAAACATTTTATGAAAATAGTGTAAAAAGGAAAAATTATTTTGATGATTTTTTGATGCAGAAATAAAATTATGAAAAGAAATTAAAATGCATGGAAAATATTAAATAAAATAGAAAATATGAAAATAATTGGAAAAATGCAAACTTGTAAAAAGATTGGTCCCAACATGGTTCGAACAGGGGACCTGGCCCTCAAACCTTGAAAACCAACGCCTTGACCAACTGAGCTGGCATGCTCTACTGTTTGGAAACGGAGTGAGTGGGTTATACACGCGTCTCCTTCCCACTGCCTCGTCTTCGCGCCATCCATCGTCTTCTTCGTTTCAAATATTTGAATCCTCAGCTTCGGCCATTGCTCGACGCTATGTCCCTGGAAAACATCAAAAATCCAGCACACATAATATAAATACATTCTAAAGCCATGGTTCGATTCCTGAGATCATTCCGAATGCATTGGTATAGGTCTCATGGTCCAATTTTTCCTATTTTGTGAAACCCTAAATCGACCTCAGAAACCCTAACAATGGTGTTATGCATTCCCGGCCATGGAAATTCGATTAAAGCACCCAAAAAGCTTGCAAATACATCACTAATCACAAAAACAAACACAAAACATGTTAATAATGCATGAATGAAAGAATACAATTTTTGAAATTTCAAGAACAAACCAAATTCGGTTTTCACGATTCTTGATGTTTTTTGGCAAAGTAAAGGCCTGGAATGCTTCCTGAGATGTCAAGGAATATGTTTGAATCCTCAAAATCGTTTAAAACCGGCTGGATCGATGGGTGCTAGTTGCTTCAAGTGCACGAAATTTTGACTTTAGGTTAGGGTTCTTGAGCCAATTTTTCTCCTCTTCTTGATAGGTATGCATCATGTATTTATACTGGATGGATTTGGCATGGTTTTTGGTAAGAATCAATCAATATTCAATGCAAATCAAATTTGATTTTTGTACAAAATCAAATTTTCAAAATTTGATTAATTTCCAATCCAATCTTGCCATATTGATCAAATTTTTCTAAATTTGCTGGCCTTTGTGAGTTACTTGGGTCTCAAGGAAGGAATAAAAATCAATTTTGCAATTAATTTTGATTTTACACTTTATTTTTGAATTTAATTTGTATTTAAATGAATAAATTCAAAATTAAATAGAAAAATAAAATAAAAATTCGTGGCTTTGGGCTTGGATATTCCTAATTGTATGAGGAATAAGTTTGGATGAAGAAAAAGTAAGCCCATTTGCAAAAAATTTGATTTTTAGAGGTATCTCCCTTTGTGCACTTCTTCAAAATTGCCTAACTTGCACAAGGTGCATCTTGCTCATTTTTCCACATTTTTGAGAGTTCTTGGACTTTTTGGAAAGCTCTAAGAGTCCTATAAACAATGTCTTTTGTCTCATCTCAATTGGAGTTACCATGCTCAATATATCCTCAAAACAAAAAGTTGACTTTTTGTTGACTTTTAAAAGGACCTGTAATGTTTTGAGCCATACCCCTCAAATGAAGCATTTTTTGGACATTCTTGTGAGACATGAAGTTGTAGAGAATTGAATTTCCTTCAAAACAAGAGGTGGTGGAAAAATTTCAGAGAAAGTATGAGAAAGTTATGATCAGTCAAAGTTCAGTTGACTTTTCACCTAGAAACCCTAATTTGGAAAGTTTGACTTTTGAGCAAATCTTGAGTTTTCTTGATGAATCATGATCAACCCTTGATCAAATGATGAATTTAACTTCAAAATGAGGATGTTGACCAAAAATCAGAAGTTTTGACTGTATGTTGACCACAGTTGACTTTTTGTCCAATACAACTGATTTTCAACCATCTGAGCAATTGTCTGAGGAAACTTGACTTGTGAAGCTTGAAACTTGACATGGAGAATCTTTGAAGCATATGAGGAAGCATGAAAGCCATTGGAGGTGTTAGAAGTCCATCTGGATCTGAGAAATGCCAAACCCTAGTTTGGGTTGATTGTCTAGGAGAGAGTTTGTCTGATCAACTCTTGAGGAATCCTTGAGCATAGATGCATGGAATGTCTTGAGAAACATGAGGGCAAATTTTGGGGTATGACACTCGTCATCCCTTTCTTTGAGGCTTTGCATCAAATCATGCCTTTCTCGAGCAACACGAGTAAGGATTGCTTGTTGTCGACCCTCTTCAGCTTTCATCTCTGTGATAGCGAGCTTGAGTTTGTTGAACTCCTCAATAGGGACGTGAGTGAGTTCAGGTTCCGGCACATCAAATGGAACTTCCACAGTCAATGGCAATTTTACCTCCATTACTCTTCTAAGTATCCAGGACTCGTAAGGTTCTCCATCACCATTTCCTCTTTTTCGGAGCTCTACACCTTTCCTGTGAACTTGAGTCCACGCTTTCTGCATCTGTTTCAATAAATCAGGGTCTTCCCTTCCGAAGTCCAACAAAATAAATTCTCTCAGAAACTCTTCCTTTGGCGCGGTCTCCATAGGGCAACCCAATTGCTTTAGAACCAACCTGGGATTATAATTAATGCATCCTTGGGATCCGATCAACGGTACATTAGGAAATGCCCCACAATGAGTGATGACCTCCCACGTGTACCAATCTGGAGAGTACCAAAAAACCCCATTAGCGGTAAGAGAAGCCAACTTCTGAGACCAACTCAAATTCTCTAAGATTTTGACCCAAGGTCCTCGCTAAGGGATATGAGACTTCAACCATGAATAGAGCAAAACGGAGTAACACATTACAACTCCCGTTTTCTTCTCATATGTATGTTAAGGAGCATGTCTGCAAGTAATACCGTCACAGGGTTGTCTGAGAGGAAAACACTAATGGCAGGCTGAATTATGTAATCGTCGTCATTGTTGGGAAACAACACTACCCCATAAATCAGTAAGGCTAAAACAGCGCTGAATGACGTCCAATCTTCTTCTGATACTGCCAATTCTTTAGCTCTTTGTTCCAAAAATCTCCTAGAAATCCCATTTTCTACCAACTTTGGCCCTATTTCTCTTATAGGGAGGTATAGGGCAGCTGCTACATCCTTTGCATCCAAGCTTTCTCCTAACCTGGTAAAAGGAACATCATCTTTCAAGGGCCAATTCAACAACCTTTCAAGCTCTTCAATTGTCGGGACTAACTGAAAATCCTGGAACGTGAAACACCGTAGAGGAGCATCATAAAACTTCACCAAGGCTTTCAAAGCATCATGATCGATCGTCGCATCCAACAGTTCTAAGATCCACCCATATCTGGCATGAAAGTTATTCAACTGAACAGATTTCACTTTCCCCTTGAGCTTCAACAGAGTTTGAGTGTCAGGGATATTGAATTTGAGATGAGGGTTATGCTTTCTGATTAAATCCATGTGTGATCCGATTGTTTCCAAGAACGAGTCTTTTAAAGATACCTGAAAATGGCAACACATATGATGAAAAATGAATGATTAATGCAAAAATGCAATGCAAATGAGTTAAGATGGGATCCAATGAAAGTGTAGCTGTAGATCACATAAAAGGTCACTGGATGGTCGGACATGGTTTCGACGCCTACCTAACAATTCCCCAAACAAGGTTAGTTCTAGTGTTTTTATGCTAAATGCTTCTCGGAGTCTCAGATCCCCTTTTTAGAAATATTATCATCACGCGAGCGGCCTACGTGGGGATAATATTTCCAAAAGTATACTCCAAGAAGCGACTCTTAAAGGGATACTCAAAATCCTTTGAGCGGTCGGTTTCGATTTTGGACATCCTAATACTTAGAGTCATAGGCCCTTTGTCCAAGAATTATCGTCCCACGCTAGCGTGCGGTGCGATAACTCCCTTAAAAAGACCAACTCTAAGGTGTAGTCTTCACGTCGATCCAAAAGACACGGATGTATAGTGGACCTAAGCTACTCAACCACTCTAAGCTTAATGTTTCCTAGAAGCCTGGGTATTGGGCTTATCTATGAATCATAACCAACAAATGCCCCAATACCAAAATACATCAACAGGATAGTATACAAATAAATATCAAAGCAAAAAACAAACACACAAGCGAAGAACTAAATTAGGGTTAACTCGCTTAGTTAAAAATAACTTTAAAACTTTTCCCCAGTGAAGTCGCCAGCTGAAGCAACTCGATTTTCAAAAATCATTTAAATTTCCGAAAACTAGTGAAATCGCCACCTAATTTTATTTGTTCCAAAAGGAAAGGGAAAATATAGATAAAACCCCACAAATGCGAATAAGGCGGTTGTAATACGGTGAACTGACTTTTTTTGGATTTTGTATCGCAAATGTGCGGATAGCAAGAGTCGCCACCGACTTTTATTTTTATCCAATTAAGGGAAGGTAAAAGTACAGAAAAAGACATTCGTTAGATTCTGAGTAAGGGAGAAAGTTATGAAAAGGGAAGGTATTAGCACCCCTTTCCATCCGTAGTTATCTACGGGCTCTTAGTTGCCTCTTAGATCACTTTAAAATTGTGCTTTCTGTGTGTTTAAAAAATGTTTTGAAAAGGCATTTCACTTTGACTTTGTAATGATTCATGTAGGAATGTATACAAAGCGTTCGGAAATGTTTCGTTTTGAAAAGAGTTTGAACTTTGAAAAAAGTGTGTGGTGTAAAAATATTTTGATAGAGCAAGCAACTAAAAGTCTTATTACCTACTCAGAATTGGTCGTTTTCGTGTTGTTTTACTTTCCTTTAGAATAGTGTTATCCATACCATTAGTTGGTAGGTAACTCCATTCGTTGGATGTAAACGGGACATTCGAAGGGACATCGGATGGTCATAGAAGGCAACTTGTAGGAAGTATCCTAGCACATTCGAAGGGACTATCATCATTTTTCGTAGGCAACAATCGAGGGTCAAGATCATGTATTCGGAGGCGACATCGTGGGTCTTATGATCTTTGTATCGAAGGGACTATGATGATTTGTTTTGAAGGCAACGGTGCTAGAATACCTCTACGTTCGAGGGACATGACCATTGTTTGAATTCGTAAGGCAACGAGAGAGAATTACCCTAAAGGGGTGCATGTGTGAAAGAGTGTGTTGAATTCAGATATTTTATCTTGAAAAAATTAGTGGGCTATGTTCAATTTTATCTTGCCATACACGCCTAATTACTAACAATTTATAGGGTGCGGAAAGTAAAATGCGGAATGTAAAGATGCGGAAAGATAAATGTCCTACGCTATTACATGGCTTTGGGGCAGATACATAATTGAAAGATGCGGAAAATAAAAGCCTAATTTAAAACTATTACATCCCATAAACAGATACATTATTAGAAAAAAGGAAATGATAAAGAAAAACGTCTGAATCGGATCAACCTGTAATAGAATGAGAAATCGGAAAAATGCGAGATGAATCGAACAAGAGAAAAATGTTAGTAAAAATGTAAATTTTTATATGAGAAAATTATTACATGCTGGAAATAATATAAATATGCAAAAATAATTTTTTGGGATTTTTGGATGCAATTTAATAATTAAAAATGCAATTAAAATTGAATTAAATGCTAAATTAGAAATAAAAATAAATATGCATGCAAAATTAAGTTTTTTAATTTTATAAATTAAATAAACATTTTATGAAATTAGTGTAAAAAGAAAAATAATTTTTGATGATTTTTTAATGCAGAAATAAAATATAGAAAAGAATTAAAATAACATGAAAATATTAAAATAAATGAAAATATGAAAAATAATGAAAATATGCAAGTTTGAAAAAGAAAAAAAACAAAACCAGGTCCCAGGCTGGCGCGAACTCATGACCCTGGGGTGAAAACTTGAGACCGCTTGCCTTTACCACTACGCCACTTGACACTTGGTGTTGGAAAAGTGAAAATCAGATGCATTTGAATGATGACGCGTCAGGGTTATGTTTGAAAATCAAGTCAGCACGCGTGGACCCCATTGTTTATGAACGAGCGAATCAGAACACTCCGTTGTGCCACGCCAACCATGCCGGAGTCAGATCGAGTCAACGAAGCCGGAGCCCTAGCTCCGGTCGTCTTCTCCGATCATGCAAAATTTGAAACCTGCAAAACACAACGATTAAATGGAAAAGGAAGACCCTACCCCCCCTAAATCGGACCCTACGAATCCATTGGTGGCCTTAGTTTCGCTTGAAAGTGCCTGTACAGGCCGGTTCGATCCAAACAGTTCAAGATGCCCTAGTTATGGTGATTTGAATTCTACACGTCTAAGCTTGCATGTAATGCTTCATTCATGACCTAACAAACATCCTGAATCGATACAAACACACAAGAAACGTTAACAATGCATGAATAATGAAATTCGAATTTCAAAAATATACCAAATCGGAGTGAGGTATTGGGCTCGATTCTGGATGGTTTTGCTTCGAGTAAAGGTTGATTTTGCTTGCTGGGATGTCAAGGAGTAAGATTGGATGGTTGAAACACCTTGAAACTGGCTGGAAAACAAAATTCGATTTTCAAAGATTCTTGAAAATTTTTGGCAAAATAAGGACTCTCTCTTGGACTAGGGTTTTCGTGTGGCTTGCTTGTGATGTTGCTGAGTATTTATAGAGAGGATTTGGAGAGAAAAAGGAGTGAAAAAAGATTCATTCTTGATTGTGCAATATTTTCCATTTAAAATAAAATCAAATATTGGCAAAAATTTGATTTTCTCATGAATGCCAAGGCTAGCACGAATTTGGTAAGGATCATGGGCTTTCTTGGACTTCAAGGAAGATATAAATCCATTCCTTTTGAAAAAATAATTTATTTTCATATTTTATATAATTTATTTTTGAATTAAATGTTCTAAAATTCAAAGATAAATCATAAAAATAGAAAATCACCATGGCCAAGCATTTATGGGTCAAGAATAATGTCATGAACAAATTTGGATCAAAAGATTATAGGCCCATTTGGAAAATTTTGCATTTTGACCAATATGTCCTTTTGTGCAATTGTCCAAAATTCCCCAACTTCTGAATAGTGTATCTTGCTCATTTTTCCACATTTTTGAGTGTTCTTGGACTTTTTGGAAAGCTCTAAGAGTCCTCTAAACAATGTCTTTGGTTTCATCTCAATTGGAGTTACCATGCTCAATATATCCTCAAAACAAAAAGTTGACTTTTTGTTGACTTTTAAAAGGACCTGTAATGTTTTGAGCCATACCCCTCAAATGAAGCATTTTTTGGACATTCTTGTGAGACATGAAGTTGTAGAGAATTGAATTTCCTTCAAAACAAGAGGTGGTGGAAAAATTTCAGAGAAAGTATGAGAAAGTTATGATCAGTCAAAGTTCAGTTGACTTTTCACCTAGAAACCCTAATTTGGAAAGTTTGACTTTTGAGCAAATCTTGAGTTTTCTTGATGAATCATGATCAACCCTTGATCAAATGATGAATTTAACTTCAAAATGAGGATGTTGACCAAAAATCGAAGTTTTGATGTATGTTGACCACAGTTGACTTTTTGTCCAATACAACTGATTTTCAACCATCTGAGCAATTGTCTGAGGAAACTTGACTTGTGAAGCTTGAAACTTGACATGGAGAATCTTTGAAGCATATGAGGAAGCATGAAAGCCATTGGAGGTGTTAGAAGTCCATCTGGATCTGAGAAATGCCAAACCCTAGTTTGGGTTGATTGTTTAGGAGAGAGTTTGTCTGATCAACTCTTGAGGAATCCTTGAGTATGGATGTATGGAATATTTGGAGAAGATGGAGGGAAAATTTTGGGGTATGACAGCGGTCTACGACCAAAAATATGGAATTGGGAGTCGGTTATGTAAGAGGAAGGTACTAGCACCTCTTACATCCATCGTACTCGATGGGACCCGTTTAATTCTAAGTGTGTGTGTATATTCGCTAATTTCTAAGTTATAGTTGAAAAAGAAACGGAATTTGTTTATAATTATTTTGAGTTTGGCACGGTTTCAAAACCGTGTGCCTACGTATTCCCTTGTGCAATGGGAAAGTCAAAACTCCGTAGTTCCTCTCAAAAAGGTTTTAAGTTAGTTGTGTTGATTTTATAAGAAAAATCGTGCATTAGACATTTCAAATGCTTGAACTTGGACTTGTTTAGTTTGTTTGAAAAGCTTAAGTCCACGTTCGTGTTTGAAATGGCTATTGCACACTCTTTGTCGGAAAAGAGTTTGATGATCGCATATGAGCGAGAAAAGGGTTTTGAGTGGGTTGAATTGTTTTTAAGTGGGTAAAAAAGTACCGAACAATAGGACTAACATCTTACGATTAAAATACTAGAAACCCGAGGAGCTAGTGCTTAGACGAGTCGTCTATCACCCAAAAAGGTTTTCTTATAAAAGAGTGAGGTGAAACAAGTTCCACGTTATTAGAAGTCTTTAAGCAACTGGTCTAGCGTCCAACGACTTAAAGACTAAGAGTTTATTTGGGGACAAGTTTTTAAACAATTGGCCTAGTGTCCAACGACTTAAAAACTTGGATTTTATTATGAAAAGGTTTAAAAAATGCACTCGACGTTGGATCGAGGTTTGTAGGTTAATTATGAAAGTGTTTTGAGATATGTGCTGAGATGAAATATGGAATTGGATTATGATTAATTAAGTATATGGACTTAATTAACCTCGTGAGGATAGGTGCTCCTATCCCCAACCATGATACCCTGGTGCATGGAAATTGGTATATAGACCAATGTTATTTTCGGGTTATGATTGATTAAAGCAACAAGGGCTTTAATCAACCTCGTGAGGATGGTCATGCCCATCCCCAACTATGAGACCCTTTAAGAAATCGGCATACGAGCCAATCGAAACAGAATCAAATTAATTTTAACATTTTAGTTGTGTGCGAAGTGTACAATAGTGAATAAATGCTGAACAAACAGATAATCATCACACAATACAATCGGAAATTTAAATAATTATTAGAAACGATTTTTTCTGTTCGATGAAAAATCGACTAATAGTTTAATCGATAAATCATCAAATAGAAACTATCAGAGCTAATTATTACTTAGTACATCGCACAAAAATATTATTTACGTAAGAATAAATTAATTGAAAAGGTGAAGGTTTAGAGATAGCCTGTATGAAGAGAGTCTGGGCGGTACGAAAAAAATCCAGAGATAATACTCTTGAGCCCAAATAAAGGGCCCAATGAGCCTTCAGAAAACCCCATATGGCGTGTCAAAGGGTGATGCGTCGTTGATCAGAAAACCAAAAACTCGAGGCAAACGAAAGCAAGACGGTACGGGTATATCATGAAGATAAAATAATACAAGTAAAAAAGAAAAGAAAAATGCTAAAAATTTCCCTAATCTAGAGATGGTGACAAATGTCACCACCAAACAATAAGGTCTAATTAATTAATATTATTATTTATTATTTTTATATTTTAAAAATATGTTAATCATTATTTTTATTAATTAAGAAAATAATGATAATAGTTATTAATTAGTTATATCATGCTAATCCTAATTATTAAACAAAACAAAATAACAACAAAAAAACAAAACACTCATCTGTTCTCTCTCACTCACGATGCACACGCTCAGAATCCCCAAACCAAACTTCTTCTTTCAAAACGCGAATCAGAAGAACAACAAACCCTCATCTCTCTCGCTTCCCTGATGGAAAACCCAGAAAGCTAACGGCTCTCTCTCTATTGTTTCGACGGAAAACTCTCGTCTCTCTCAGTAGCCCTCGGATGGAACCCTCTTTTCTCTCGATTTCGTGTTCTGTTGGTTTATTTCTTGCGTTTTTTTGGTTTTCTAACACTTGATGATGTTGCCTTTGCAGATGCTTACAAGATTCTTGGAACTTGAAGGGGGGTTGGAACCCTAGATGTTGGATTCGGCCTCCTTCGTCGCTCCCGGGTGAGACCGTTCCGAAACTTCTTCTCTCTCTCTCTCAGACGAAATTTGGTTTCTGAAACAATTTCTCTGAAGGGTTGTGTTGGGGGAAATGATGAATGGGTTAGGTTTGTTGATTGTTCTGTGTTTTGGCCATTTCTGTGTTTGAACGATGCTTTTTATTTTTTGGCTTGTGTTTTTGATTGTAGAACAGATGTTATACTTGTTTTCTTTATGGTTTTTTTTGAGGGTTTTCTTTAAAGAACAAATTCCATTTGGTCTTGGTCTTGGGTGTTTTTGTAAAGAACAGATACTAGCTTTCTTGGTTTTTGAGTGTTTTTGTAAAAGAACAGATGCTAGCCTTCTTGGTTTTTGAGTGTTTTTGTGAACTGGTAACCCCTGATGGTCATAGAACAGATGCTCTATATCTATGGTTATGGTTTGTGAATGTAAAGAACAGATGCTATGGTCTTTTGTAAAGAACAGATGCTATATCTCCCTTTTTCTCTTCTGTTTTGAATGTTATATCAGATATGTTTGGTCTTTCTGCTATCTCTGAACAGATACCATGCTTGTATATTTGGTTATCCTCTGATTTCCTATGCCATTTTTCGATTGGTTTGAAGCCTCTACCTTGGTCCCTGCTTTCGTGTTGTTTCCTTTATCACTTCTGTGCAATTCCCATCTGTCTCTCCTTAGAAACACAATCTGTTGCCTGTAGTTGCTTGTAGTTATTACTAATTTTCCTCTTTCAGCTATGGTTTACCATACTGCTTAATTCAAATTTTGGCTTTTTCTTTATCCCCTCTCTTCACACACTATATCTAGGTGAAAAAAATTCACTTATGCTGGTAACCATATATTTGTGGGGTAAAATGTGATTTCTGGTTTGCTGCCTGTTGACTTTATTTGGGCTGAGCTGACTTTTTTGGAACTTTTTGACAAACTGTTGGGCTAATTTTTTTTGGGAAAAATGATGTTTTTTTTCTGATTTTCCACCTCACACCTCCCTTTGTGAACCAACAACAAAAGTTGTTGTGATTTGCAACAGAGGTAGTGGCCGATGAAGGAACTTCGGTTTTGAGGCTTTGATCGCTTGAAACAATTAACCTTTCAACCTGATTCCCTAACACAACCCTCATGATGAGTTCGAAAAAGAAACTCTTTTGATTTTTCGTATGAATTTCGTTTATGTTTTGTAATCGCTAATCATGTTCACTTTTCCTTGTTTCATGTAACATTGGAATATGGCAATGGTGGTATGGCGAAAGTAGAGCAATGTAGAAGAAAAGATCGCGGATACACTTGAAGACATGAAGACCTTGAAGGCGCTAAGGAAGTTTACTTTTCTAGGATTTAGAATTGTAGTTTACAACCCCTTTGTAACAAAATTGTAATCTCCATGATAGAATTTGAATAAATTTGTAAATTTTTGTAATACACATGTGTAATTGAATTCCAATGAAATACTAATAATAATTTTTTCCCTTTCAACATTGAACTTGTAGTCCCATAATTTTGTGTATCTTGAGATGAATGAATACAAACTTGAGTACCATTTGCATAGCATTCCGATCGAATGAAAATCCACACAAAAAGAAAGGAATTAATCCTTGCTCGAGTACCTTTTCTTGAAACGAGTAACACTCAAAATAAATTGAATAACTATTCGTAACTATCTTTCTCCGCTAGCGAATTCAAATACCAAGAACGGTATCTTTCCCTCCATCGAACTTAAATTCTCCAAGTAACAAAGAAATTCTTTTAAAATTTAAATTCTAAAATAAATAATTATTTTTTGAATTCAAATTCCAAAAAAAACAAAAAACTCCTTTTCAGGCAAATAATTCCAAACAGTTCCTTTTAAACCAATAATCCGAAACCGTTCGAAATCTTTTGAATTTTGAATTATTCTCAAATTGAATCGGTAACAAAGTAAAACCTTCCTTCGAAACCCAGCACAGTTTTTTTTTTCAAAAATTTCCCAGTAGGAACTCCTCTGAAGCCACAATAAATGAACATCTATGCTTGAAACAATGAGGTAAAACGAAGGGGAAATTTTGGGGTGCGACAAATGTGTTGACGGATGAAGTGATAATCGATATCCACATGTTTGGACCTCTCATGACTCAAGGAATTCGAGGCCAACTGAATGGTTGTCATGATATCACAAATGTCCTAAACAATTGTTTAATCTAGAGCAACTTTGATGTGAGGAAAGCTAGGGAGCGATACTCAACTTTTGCAGATGATCGAGCCATAATAGGTTGTTTTTTATTTCCATGATATCAAGGCGTCTTCTAAGAAAATGAAAAAGCCAATAATGGATTTTCTTGTAACTTTACAACTGCCCTAGTTAGCATATGCAAATGCATTAAGTCGAAGAGAAGACTTAACAAGGAAGAACAAACCTTTTTCAAGAGTGCCCTTAAGGTACTGCAGGACATAGTGAATTGCTGTTAAATGAGTGGTGCGAGGGTGTTGCATGAACTTGCTTAACCTATTGACTGCATATGTAGTGTCAGGCCTTGAGATTGTTAAATACATAAGTTTTCCAATCAATCTTCGATAGACAAAAATGTCTTCTAAAGGTTCACCATCAATATCATTAAATGATACTGCAGAGTCCAAGAGAACACTAGCAGACTTGGAAGCAGTGTAATTTGTGTCTTGGAGGAGTTGCAGGGTATATTTACTTTGACATAGGTGGATACCTTTCTTTGATTTAGCAATTTGTAAACCTATGAAATAATGCAAATCTTTAAGCACTTTTAAATTGAAACATTGTTTAATGAGTGCTTCAACTTGTTTTAATCTCTGTGGATTAGGACCTGTAAGAACAATGTCATCTACATATACAAATAAGATTACCAAAGATGATCCATTAACACAAAAAACAAAGAATGATCTGCTGGAGATTGTTCAAAGCCCACTGAAGTGAATGTGGAGCTGAAATTTTGATACCACTGTATGAATGCTTTCCTTAATCCATACAGTGACTTGTTGAGTTTACAAACCAAGTTCTCCCCCTTTATTGGATAACCCTTAGGAAGCTGCATATATACTTCTTCAGATAGATTTTCATTGAGGAAGGTATTGTTGATGTCGATCTGAATAAAATATCATTGTTTATGTGTAGTAATTAAAAGAAAAATTTTCACAGTGGTGATTTTTGCTACAAGAGATAAAATGTCTAAGAAATCCATTCCATCCTGTTGTGTGAACCCTTGGGACACTAGGCGTGCCTTGTAACTATCCAGAGACCACAAACTATGAATTTAACCTTATAAATCCACCTACACCAAACATAGTTCTTGTCTTTAGGGAGGGTTTGAACAGACCATGTATTGTTTAATTCTAAAGCATAAATTTCTTAGCAACTACAATTAAAATTTTAATATAAAAACAAATTGACGTACACCCGTGCATTGCGCGGGTCCTAATCTAGTTTACAATAAAATGGAGAAAATATGTTGTTTCTCGTCAATTTTATTTAACAAGTATTAGTGTTAAAATATATAGCAAATCATGTAATTTTAATACTTCTCAAACACAAATATTTAGTATCAGTTTGAGAGTTTGGAAAGGAGGAAAAATGAGGATTTCAAACGTAATTTTTTTAAAAATAGAGAAAATTTTAATATATTAATAATTTTTTTTGTATAATATGATAAAAGATTATTTGTGTATAAAATATTTTAAATTTTTGAAATACTATAAAAAGATAAATTATATTTGAGTAATTTGCTTAAATCCTCCGAAGTCTATCTCCAATACGATTTTTTAACTCCCCAAAATTAAGAAATTTTAATTTTTGAATAAAAAAAGCCTTCAAAATCCTCCATGCATAAATCATTCTAGTCTTTTCACTAGATTCTTTCTCTTTTTTTCCCCCTCAAAATCCCCCCTTACAAACTTAGAAACAAAACTGTTTGATAATCACCACAACATGACATAATAGAAAAATGATGACAACAAGTTCAACCAAAATTTAATATTTAGTCTCAACACAAGTTTTATAACTTGAAGCAATATCATGTTTTCTTAAGCAATAAACTATGTTTTCGACCTTTTATTCTAACCCTAATTTAGTTGTAGTCTAATTTATTTCCATCCAATACGAAGAGTGGAGGGTACATGTTCTTATTTCATACAAAATAACATCCTACAATGATTGAACTATGAGAGGAAGTCCATGACTAGGTCTAAGAGACAACATGATAGTAGGAAAATGATGATAACTAGGGGAGAGTTTAAACTTAAACTTAGAGAGAAGTAGGGTTAGCACTATCTTATACTCCATGAAAGTGAAGTTCCTACCAACACATGCTCTTCCTCCAAAACCAAAAGGCAAGTATCCCAGTTTGTGGTTGCATTCCCCATTTGCATCATTCATAAATCTCTCTGGTTTGAACTTGTTGGCATCATTCCCCCATAATGTAACATCATGGTGCATTGCTACAACATCAATCCAAACGTTGGTCCCTTTAGGAACCTTTACATTGTCTACTTGAATGTCCTCCATTGTTTGCCTTTGCACATTTGGAGATGGTGGGTAGAGTCTAAGTGCTTCATTCATCACCCATTTCATCTGCATGTATTAAAATATTACATACATGTAAGACTATGATATAAGGCTTACTAGCATCAACACTTTAAAAATAAAGGTGTCATTGTTACTGTCAAACACAGATACAAGAATGTGATTACATTCAATTTATTTATTATTTTAAATTATTATTGTTGTCGATGCGTCAATGTTGATGTCGTGTCTGGTGTTTATTGGAAAATATTTAGCTTCGAATAATATGAGACACTTTTTAAACCATAAAGTTGAGTTGGAATTACCTTCTTTAAATCAGCAAGCAAGTTGATATCAAGATCTTCAATATTACCAACAACTTGTTTAATTTCATCTCTCAATTGGTTTTGCCAATCTTGATGCAAAGCTAGAAGTAACAAAGTCCATGTGATTGAAAGTGATGTTGTCTCATAGCCACCAAAGAAAAGTGTCTTGCACTCATCGACCAACTCCTTTTTTGTTAATGCTTTGTTCATTTGTCCATCAATCTCATTATTTTCTTTCAACAAATGACCCAACAAATCTTGTTCATGTTGTTTCTTATCATTTGAGTTCATCCTACTTTCTATTATGGATAACAAGAGCTTGTCAACTTGTTCACCTATTTTCTTGGCTTCTAAAGTTTTCTTAAAATTAAAGAATTTTCCAAAGGGAACCCCCACATATCTATTGATCTTAAAAAGAGTCATTTGCAAAGTTCTTAGTTGATCAAAAATTATTTTTCCATTTTCATCATCCATTCCAAAGCTTGCTCTTGCTATGATTTCTCCGGCCGTTGCTACAATCTCGCTTTCGAGGTCGAGTTCAAGGTGGCCGGAGTTAATCTGGGAATCCCATCTTTTGATCATTTTCTTTATCGAATCAACCATCATGTTTGCCATTGGCTAGAGAGGACAAAAATGTTGAAAATAAATAGTTAGGATTCATTATTACAGAATATAAAAAATAGTTATTTATGTATTGAATAATTTATAAACCAAAAAAAATATAAATTATTTGATTTGTGTGTGCTTACTACATTGAAAATTATTTTCCTTAGAAAAAGTAATCTATAAAAAAAATTATAAGAGCAATTGTTAAAATATCTTTTTATTTGAAAGAGTTTTTAGATTTTTTCTCCATCAAAATAATTGTTTTTTAAAAAAATATAATCTTAGTAATTTTTATTATCCTCGTTACTAAGTATAAAATTATCTTATTATTTTCGGTCTCTTTTTATATAATATTTTTAAGTTTTTTAGTTTTCACACTCTTTTTTAAACTAATTTTACCCCTGATTTTATTAAGTTTGTACTTGATTTCGTCTAAAAATCTACTATTAAGTTGGAGAGACTACAAAAAAAAATAGGGGTTAAACCCGAACGCGTGCCTGAACTCACTAAGCTATAGAACTGTCCTGCGTTTGACCTTATAATCACATTTCTTTGTATGTTTCAATAATTTATTAATAGCTTAATTATAATTTTGGTCCCCCTATTTTAAATTTAAACAGTTTTAGTCCTTCTAATTTAAATTTAAACAATTTTGATCCTCATATCATAGTTTTGCATTAATTTTTAATATTTATAAATCACTAATTAAAAAAATAATTTCTATATTATGCGTCAAATACTCTTATCAAAATATTCAATAATTCTCTTTTCGAATAATAAACTTGTAAAATTGAATAAATACTCATATATTCAACCAATATTTTTAATTCCTAAAATTTATTCTAAATAATTTTATGTTTATGAAAATTATTAAATATTATTATTATTATTATTATTATTATTATTATTATTATTATTATTATTATTATTATTATTATTATTATTATTATATAAAGAAAGTGATAAGAAATAAACCTAAACCAATATAATAGGGATGTCCAAATTCAAACTGATCTAAATAAAAATCAACCGTAAATTAATTAAAAAAACTAAAAACCGTCAAAAATCAAATATAATTAAATTTATTTGGATGTTATTTTGTGAAAATCGCTCGATTTAAATTTTATTTCAAATTAATTTTTTAAAACTGATGCAAACCGAGAAGAGAGTGTGAATCACAAAAACATTAGGCAAAATTTTATTGGATGATGTGATTTTTTATATTTTTATCTTATTGTAGTTATTTGAGGTCAATTATTTCATAATATATTAATTGTTTTTAATTTTTTTAATTTTTTTAATATAACTTATTATTATTTTGTCTATAAATAGAGATTTGATTCATTTAATTTAAATATAAAAAAAATTGTTTTATAAATAAAAATATAAAAATATAATTATAAAAAATAAAAATGGTGGAGCTGAATGTTAAATTTTATTTAAAAAAATTATTGTAATATATAAAATTGAATAAATATTTAATAATTAAATAAAAAAGAGAAAAGATAAAGTATAGTGTAAAAAATGAAAAGAAAGTTGTTAAATATGCAAGTATTGTAAAGATGATTTTAAGTATCCAATAATTTTCACGAAAATAGGAAGACTTTTTCCGACATAATGGCTCAGTACTAGTATCAAATTATTTCTTCCGTCGTAAGTTGTAAAACGTTTTGAATATTTTATAAATATTAAAAAATATATTTGATTTTATATGAGTAAAATAAATTATCTATAAATTTACAATAACACACTTCATTAACAGGACCGACCAAAGGCAACGAGACAACATTTATAATACAATCTTTTTAATGATAAATTGATAATGTTTTAATATATGTATTTTTGGGTTGGCAAAACACCTAATAAAATGAAGTTCATTAATCATATTTGTTATATTAAATTTTAAATATAATTAAGTTAAAAGAGAGTTTCAAATACACAATTTATAACTTTCAATTAATTCATAAACTAACTTTTTACCTTGTACGGCTTCGTTGTTTTTTACATGATTTTAAGTATTTAATGATTTGATGATAATATAAATTTTTTCTAACTTACTAACTGATGTGTCATATACATACATGGCTATTTTTTAAGGGCAATACTGTAAATGACTCTGTACTGTCATTTTTTAACTCAATATTTGAAAATATATCTTATTTTATTTGATACATAATTTTTAAATTTATAGTTGAATTGAGGTTTATATAATATATACCACATATAATTATTTGATATATTATTGAAGTAGATAAGATTAAATGAGTGTAAAATATTAGTCAAAAGTTTAATAAATTATTCTTATATATAAACAATAATTTTAAAAAATAATACCTTATAAACATAATCATATAATAAAAGTATTTGAGAGTGAAATGAGAGAGAATTAAACCTTAAGATTTATTGGAGTAAATGTTGGGGCTATAACATGTCGATGATGTACCCATATGCTACCTTCAGCCATCACCAAACCATTTCCAAACATTGCTTTTCTGTCTTTTCTAAAGACACTTGGTTTCCCCCATTTCTTGGCCATAACTTTTGCAGACATTTTCTTCAAGAATTCAGGATCTGCAACGTATAAAAATGGTTCCACCCCCAACCAATATATGAAAACTTTCCCTACAGACAAACATAAATGCATTATTCAATATAATATCAACCAATGTCTTTAGCCAGTCAATACGGTTAGTGAACGGTAGAATTGATCCCAGTTTAGACAGTTGTAATATCTGATATCTGAGTTTAAAAAAAAATAATATAATCGCTATAAAAAAAAATCAAGATTGTTAACTTACCAAAAGATTTTTGCCAAGAAAAATAGTAAGAAGAAACGGTAGAGTGAATATTATGAGAAATATCAAGTGAAGAAGAAAAGGAAGAATTTCTTATCATTTCTTTAATGTTTCCAAATGGAAAACTTGGTGTTGGCCCATCAAATCCACATTTCTTAAGGTTTTGAAGTTTATGGTTTGGTAAAATCCACCAAAAATATGTTAGTGTTGTGAGCAAGCAAAGACATATAGCAAATATTATTGAAATGAGTGCAAAGAGAATTTGTGACAATGCAACAAAAACCATCTTATTGTTGGTCTCTCTATCTCTCTATTCTCTCTACAAACTCCTCTTTTAAAGGAAAGTTATTATGGCACTAAATTTTTTGCTTGGACCTCGGTTTAAACGATGCTGTTGCAATAGTTTGCAAACGTGATTCATTCCCCCTAAATATATATTAACAAAACTAAAATATGAGAAGAAAATTAATAAATGCATCTACATGATCTTTTATTGAGAGACAAACAATATTATTATAAAATATTATAATAGAGATAGTGAGAAATAATTGTTATACTAAAATTTAACTAAATATAAAATATAACTCAGTTTTTAAATGTGTGTACAAATTTTAGTTATAAAAAAAATTCGGGGAGAGGAGGTGCATAGTATAAAATTGAGTTATATCATTTTACCGTTTGTTATATAAATGATTTTTAGTTTATTTGTCTGTAATTTTTTTATAAAATTAATCTTGTCACTTGAAGATTATGTCGTATTAAATTTTGTAAAATTTTTATTTTTAAAATCAACTTTGCCACTTGAAGAATTATCTCATTTTAAACTTTGTAAATTGTTTTTTAGTAAAAGTAACATTGTCCAGTCATGTTCAGATGATTTAAAATGATACAATCTTCGAGTTTATAATGTTTAAAATGACGAAATTTTTAAGTGGTTAGGTTGGTTTTAAAAACAAATTTTTTATAAGGTTTAAAATGACAAAATTTTCAAGTGGCAAAGTTAGTTTTACAAAAAAAATAAAAATATAAGGGGTATATCAGAAATCGCTTATAAGACACAAGATAAAATGATATTAATCCTATAAAATTTAGTTGAAGAGATAATTACATTTTTACGAGAGATAGAGGAATGCATGGGTTACGATTAATCAAGATTTCTTGACACCATATATTCACCAAATACAAATATGTATTATTTATTTTATATATCCAACTATAATTCAAGAGTCGTTACAAAAGATTACAAGAAAACAACCGCTAATTTCTAAGAACATTTCATAGTTTCTACCCAAGAGTTTTTCAGTATCTCGTGCTCTCACTATATGAATCACACTAATTCAAATTGATTAAAAGTATTTACTGATCCTCTTAAATATTTTCAAATATCTTCTAATTCTTATAATAATGAACCATAAGAGTCTTTGTCTTTGTCTCTCTAAATTTCTATCTCTCTCTCTCTAGAATTTTGCCACTCCAAAGTGATTGAAAATTGTCTCATACATACCTAAAAATGAAAAAAAATGATTCACAAACACAATTCACTTCTCACATGCCTTGTTAACCCGCCTTGCGGGTCAGTCATTCACCTTGCAGTATTGCAAGCGCCTCATGTGCACCTCCTCACAACATGTGGGTGAGATAAGAGCAATAATTAACCAATTGAACTCGATTAACGAGCCCGCCTCAATATGTTCTTTGCGGCGGTGACAATATTGTAAACTGATTTATTTGTTTTTGCCAAATCACTTGAGATTTTGAGACATTAACTTATGCTTGGTTCATCCCTTAACAATGTTGGAAGAGATTTTCTCTTGTATCCTTTATAACATTCTATTTTGATAAGTTTTTTTTTGTTGAGAATCAAATGTGAGGAAGAAGTCCCACATTGATTAGAAAAAAGAATATTAAACACTATATAAGTAAAAGAACTCAGACACCTATCACCTTAAGGTTTTAGATGGATATGTGGTGTGCCTCTCACAAAGATGTGTCCCTAATAAATATTCCTCGAATGCGAGATTATAACTCAATAAAAAAGCTAACTTATTACTAACCGCTATTTTTACCAAACAGAACCTAAATTTATTTTTACCAAACAGAACCTAAATTTATTTTAGATTTATTTAAAATTAACTATTTGATTTATCAATTCAGTCCACATCCTACATAGTTAAATAATATAATGATGCAAATTAAAGCTTCTTTTGTATAGTTAAGATAATTGAAAAAGAATATTTCTTACCCTAGGGGTACCACTAACTGCATCTTACCCTAGGGGTACGTACCACTAACGGCAATAGCCACATTGATTGTATCCAAGAAATTAGTGAAACATTGTCAATATCATCATAATATTGGGATGCAAGTTTTCTTCCTTTCCAATAATGACTAATAATAGGTGAATTAATTACACTGTACTATTGCTACATTTGTACTGAACAGAATCTTGACAAAATATACATAACACAAAGGGAGAAAACTTTTATATTGGTTTTTAGTTTCACACACCACAAGCAAGCTTCTCATTTTGGATACACATTTCGTCAAATTCAAAATTTTCCATTAGACATTTGCTAGATTTTTTTTACTTAAGTGATATTCAACCACCCATTTGTGTGGTGTAGAGTATGTAAGTTGAAAATATCAAGGACGTACAAAACTATCCATGGCATATGTTTTTTTTTTTTTTTTTAAACTTTAAATTGGAGAAAGTAAAGATTTTTTAAGCAAAATATGTATTAGTATATAAAACCGCAGCTAAATCCCTTAACGAAGAATTAAATGTAATAAGAGCATAAATCTCCATGAAAACAACCAACCAAAATATTATAAACACTTAAAATTGCTATTAATATTATGAAGATAGAAATCTCCGACCACACAGAAAAAGTGAGAAATTGAAAGATCAATACTATTTTAAATATAATTATTATTTTTACAATTTTTTTCTAGAGATTTAAATTATATTGTTTTTTTACAATTATTTTAAATATAATAATAATAATTTGCATAAATAGGGGCGTAATAGGTCGTTCATAGATTCAAAAGTGAAAGGACGTTTGTGAGTCCGAAGGGGCATTTGCGCATTACGAGAAACTCGTAATGTCCGTCGAAAGTCTGAAACGATGTATTATGATTGTCTTCTGATGCAATTCGGATATGGTGATAGCTCGAACGTAAATCTAAGTTGGTGAAAACATTAGCTGAACCCAGTTCATTCAATAGTCCATCTATTGTCGGGATGGGAAATCTGTCTTTAATTGTAACCACATTGACAACATGGTAATCCACATAGAAGCACCAAGTACCATCTTTCTTTTTAATAAGTAAGATTGGAGAAGAAAAAGGACTGTTATTAGGCACAATGATCTCGTCACGTAACATATCTACAATAATGATAGTCATAGCTTACTTTTGTGAATGTGGGTATTGGTATGGCTTGACGTTGATAAGGGATGTTTGGGTAAGAGCTTAATGTGACGGTCGTGAGGCCGGGGTTGGGGAAGTTCAATTGGGGGTTAAAAATGGTAGGATAGTTATGTAAGAGGTTATAAATTTCAGGGGGAAGGTCAAGAGGGAGGTCCTCTAAAACAAAAGCGTCTGTGGATTGGAAGGTGTGAAGAAACAAAAGGGTGTCTTTAATGGTTTGAAAAACCATTAAATATAGTGAAGAAACTGAATTTGTATGGATAAGTTGACAGAGTTGGTGAAAGTTAGTATGTGTTTGTTGTGATGTGGGGTCTCCTTGGATAATCATGTAGGAGTTGTCATGGGTAAAAGTGATTGACAGGATGGAGAAATCATGTTGAATTGGGTCTAAAGTTCGTAACCAAGCCATGCCAAGAATAACATCAGCGCCTTCAATTGAAAGTAAAGAAAAGGGAAGGTGGAAAGGTTTGTCTTTGAGGATAATTCAAACATTGTTGTATATACATTCACACTGTAAATGGGATTTGTTTCCCACCATAACTGAAAATGGATTCGAAGAGCTTTGAGGTTAAAATGATGAGCAATGTGAGGCTACATGATGTTATGAGTGATGCATGTGTCAACCATGACCATTACCGAGGGACTAAAGGTTGAGAAACACAAGAAATGGGGGTTTAAATTGGGTTTTTCTAAATTAAAACAATTTGACACAATTATTTTTATCCTGGTTCGTTTGAACTCAAACTACTCCAGTCCAGTCGTCAAGGTGATTTGCCTCTCTCAACGAGGTCTTCATCCACTATTCAATAATAGATTATAATTCACAATGACAACTGCCTTTGTCTTCTCGAGATACACCACAACTTGGTTTCTCAAGGTATTAGCAACTGACAGAAAAATATGTGTTTACAGTGCTTCTTAAAAGCTATATCACAACTGTGATGTATACGCTATTAGACTCAATGAAAATATAAGACAACTTTAAGTAATTTGAGATGAAAGCTTGAGCATTGTTTTTGCATGAGAAAGATTTGGCAACGAGACATGAAGATGATACATGTTTATATAGGCGTTGCATTTGAACCGTTGGGAGTCATCAGAGTTTGTAAAAGGAATGTTGATAAATGCATTAAGTGCTCCTTTCCTTAAATATAGATCCTGTCTGAAAATAACCGTTAATTTGAGTATTTCCATTTGAGTTTTGTAATGCATCAGAATCAGAGCTAAGCAGCCAGCATATAGGAATCATAGATTATAGTGCAGCATGGTGCTTTCAGAAGCTTTGTCATAATCAAAACTTCTTCTAATGAGCGTGATAGTCTTGAAGACAGCTTTAGAATTTCATTTACAAAATACCAGAACTTCTTATATCCTCAAATTTGTAACTTGTTCTCTTTCTACATCAGAATCAGAACTTCATCTGTATACTTTAATAATAGATTAAGAGACAACAATGTTTCAAACAAAATATTTATTAAACATGGTCAGAACATAAGCGTCATCAACAGTACTTGTTATCATCAAAACTTCTAAGATAGGTGTAGAACCAAATCATGTTCTAACAATCTCCCCCTTTTTGATGATGACAAAAACATAAATATTTTGAAAAGGAGAGGTCTCCCCCTGAGTTTGATATTCATTTAAGTTTAAAGACATTGTACTTCCCTGAAGAGTTTCGTCCAGAGTATGATGAGGGTTATGTTGAACCCAAGTTGATATCCAGAATTGATATTTCCTGTTTAATCTTTTTAGACACAAGGAAATCAAAAGTGATATCATAATGTTTGAGACTTCGTCTATTGGCAACTATGATGTTCAAAATATCTTACGTTCTCCCCCTTTTTGTCAAAAATCAAAAAGCAAATGTTTGTATAAAATAAACAGAACAAAAGGAACTGATTGCATTGATCAAATAAAAACAAAGTACATAAGAAAATATGCAGAAACAAAGGACAGAAAGAAAGGGAAACATGCAGAAGCAAAAAAAAACATTAAGAAAGAGGAGTTTTTAGAAGGCGGAGCAAGTCTTGTGAACAGTGCTTCCAACATACCTTTGATCTCAGATGTAGAATCTTCTTGTTTTCCCATCATCTCCTTGAGTTCTTGGTTTGTTTCATCTTTCTTGTCCAATATTTTTCTGACCTCCTCATTTTCCTTCTTTAAGGCTTCCAGAGTTTGAATAACAAAAGAAGGTGGAGAAGCATCCCTTTCAGCAGTAGCAAGAGACTCAGTTGCAGGAGCCTCAGAGGTTGCAGCAATAGATTTTCCTTTGTCTTGAAAAATAACCAGAGGTTGAGACTTTTCCTTATGGAGAGATGATTCTGCTGCAATGGATTCCCATGGAGCATTTGTCAGAATCAGGTTGTGGGCATCCTTAAGCCGAGTAACATGTTCTTCAAACATTTTCAGCCATTCACCAAACTTATGCTGAGCCAGACCATAACAAAGCTCCTTCTGCCTCTTAGATTCAAACATAAACCATTTTCTGAACTAATTTCAGAGAGAGTCAGATGTCGCTGGGTTCATATTATCCATAGAAGTCTGCTTCAGAGAATCAACCCATGCTTGGATTTCTGTTCCAAAAACCACTAAAGAATCACCAACATCTGCTTGGGAGGGTTGGGGTTTTGGTTTGGGAACTACTACTTTGTTTGGTTCAGTCAGAAGATAGTTTTAGGTATCTAGATCAATAATGGTTTTGCGAGGATCATCTGGAGATTTCTTAGGAGATGGAGAATCAGAGAGGACGATTGGAGAGTTTGGAGAATTTGGTGGAGTGGATTAATATGGAGATGGAATTTCTGGAATTGTAAGGGATGTTGAAGCTGGAATGGCGAAGGTGTTGTGATCAGATTGAAAAGAATTGAGAGGAACGGTGATGCCAGGAATAGTGGAATTTGTTTGTGGCGGGAAGTCAGAGGATTCATTTGGATTGTCTGGTTAGAAAGCAGTATTTTCTAATGGGGTAGAAGTGGTGGTAGCTTCTGGTTGTGTCTCAGAAGTTTCTTTTGGATTATTTAGTTGAGGAGCAGAAGTAGACGGAGGAGTAGCAACGATGGCAATTTCTGGTTGGGTTTCAATGGTGGAATGAAAAGTTTCAATATCTGGCAGAAATTTTGCAAGTTCTGGTTGAGGAGTGGTTACAGGTTCACTTGTGGGAATAGAGGTATCAATTTCAATGTCAAAATCATCAAGGAGTTGAGGTGAGTTTTCTGGTATGGTATTTTTGGGAGGAGAAGATGAAGTAGAAACAGATGTTGATGTCAATATTGGTTTAATAATAGAAACAAACATTGAGTTACCTTTCTTTTTGGCAGCTTTGGGTTGTTTCTAAGAAGTTCCTTCATCAGTTTCTTTTCTCTTAGATTTTCCAAGAGAAACATTGGGAGCTTGTTGGTGAAGATCTGAGATGTTGAGAATTGGATTAGTACCACTTTCTTTGCAGACTTGCATATAGTGGCAGATGATGTCAGGTCTTGAATCATCAATGTCTGAGAACAGAGGAAAGTCATCCAAGGGAATTATTTTGATGGAAATGTTTTCATTCACCACAGATGTGGGTTTCTTTTTAAGAGAGGGAATGATTTTCATTTTCTTCAGATTTTTGGCGTTCAGAGTTTTCCCAACAATAGGATTCAAATCATCTACAAGCTTGGCTTCACTTAGATGGTCGATCAACTTGTTTTCTCTCAGAATATCTGAGATGAGCCTTCCTAGAGGAATCCAGTCTATTTTAGTTCGTTCTCCTTCTCTTGTTTCTTTGACACTGGTCTTTATCTAATATAGAGGTCTGGTTCTCTATGTCTGTAAATGGATAGTTCAAGTGTTTGTTTCTGTTAGTGAGTCTCCTCTTGTGCTCTAAAAGAGGATGTTGTGTCAATCTGTGTCGTAGCATAGTTCTCAGATTGTGGGGGAGTATTAAGTATTTTCTTCTTCATGTGCATCATGACCCCATTTTTCTCCTTCTTTGTGAAGATGATGTCCCTGGTGTTATGTTTCCTATGCTATAGTGATTTCTCCTACAACAAGCCTTTGTCATATTATGGATAAAAAGATGAGAAGTGGTTATGTTATATCCCTGAAGAGAAACTTTTAAGGGGGAGAAACCTTATGTGATCTGTGGAAGCCTTAAAAGAGAAAGAACATTGGAGTTGGACCCGCTAGAAAGATGTCATAGTATGATGTTTCGCCATCATAAAAGAAGACTGAGGATTGTCACATGTACAGTTTGAAACATCATAAATAGTGACTACTGAAGACTTCTAAACTACCGCTGCTGGATTAAATTGTTTAAACCGTTGTATATTTTATTATGCTTTTGTACTACAAAGGTTATGTAAATTAGTTTTAGCCAAAATAAGCCAAAGGGGGGAGATTGTTGATTCTCTATTTTTTAGGATTGGCTTTATGTTTGGTAAAAATAATATAGCAGTAATAGGTTAAAAAGGATTTATAAATTGTAAGGAGAAGGCAGGTTAAAGTTCTATTTAATGAGGAAACATGTTGTGTTGAAGTGTTTCAACATCTGGAACAACATGTCGAAAGAGATGCCAAGCCATCGCGCATGCCTACTGAACTGTTAATTCAGTTACAGTTCTGTTTTAAAGTTGTGCAGAATATTTAGGAAATATTATGCAACAAATGTGGCGTGTCATTGAAGTAATTTGTGGAGGTCTAGAAGCTAAGGAGAAAAATCATTAAAGACCTTGATTGTAGCCGAAGTTATCTCCTTGTTTGTTTTTCTGCAGAATCTGTTACTATAGTTTGTTACAACTTTATGCTGTTGTTTGAAGGCCCAAATCCAGTTGGGTAGAAGGTTATAAATAAGCAGTTACAACCTAGTTTTAATAAGCTATCCAGATTTAGAAAGATGTAGTCTTTATTTTTAGCCATGTAAGTGAACCACTCGGATTATGGGATGGTAACTGCTTTGTACCTCGAAGCTTGTAGGCAAGAAGATTATTTTACTCACTTAGAAGCTGTGAAGCAATGAGTGCATTTGTGTCCTTGGAAGAAGTTGTGAAGTAATTCAAAATTTGTTTGTGTCGCGAGTTTGACTGTTTTGTGTTTGGAGTGATGGTCTCCAAACCAGTTTTGTATGTTGTAGGGGTTTGCAGCAGGTTTAGGTACCCGTAGGGAGTGAGCAGAGGTTCTCTTATCTTAGATGGGTTTCTAAGATAAAGGTTTCATTGGGTAGTGATTAGGTAGCCGGAGGTTGTTTCCTGTAAACCGGAGGTTGTTTACAAAAAATAATACTACTGATAGTGGAGTCTTCTTCCTGGCTTGGTAGCCCCTAGATGTAGGTTAGTTTGAACCGAACTGGGTTAACAATTCTGATGTGTTTTTGTTGTTTTTCTGCACTATTATTTGTACTCCTACCTTGTCTGTTTTTATAATGTCAGATCAGATATCAAGACATCCTTATATGACATCTGAGTCTGGTATTGCACCAGAATATCAATTGGTATCAGAGCAGGCATCCTGTCTGTTTCTGGATGAGATCCATGAGGGATACTTTCTGGTTGTGTACAAGGTAGAAGATTATTCTAACAAGGAGTTTTCATATTGTCTAGTCCCTTGAAGAGGAGGATGGACCTATTTGTGGAAGACTAGACCAACTTGACAGGGCTGTTGTACGTTCTTGATGAAAAAAGATAATGAAGCTAGAACAAAAGGAAGTTATATTCAAAGACTTCATGCGGGAGTGGAGAATTTGGATTAATTTTTTTACCTTATATTTAGCACATAGAAGACAATTGTCAAAACCTTCACACGGGAGTGAAGATATTGATAAGGTAACTCTTGTGCTTATGTGTTTCCTTCTGGTCATGGTATTGGTTATGTCTAGTCTATTGCTTGGTGAAGAAGCAAGTGTATTGTAGGGTTGATTTATTTTCAATCCTTGGATGTCATGCTTACATTTGAATTATGGAGTAAGCGTTATGTAAAATTCTGTTGAAGTATTGCTATATTCCACTGTATAGCTTCTGATACAACCCTTAAAGTGCAAGAAGAATCCTAGGGTTCTTTTTATTCAACAGAATATTTAGCAGATTTTACAACTTTATTAAAAGTGTAAAAGATACTTGAGATTGTTCTCAAGTCCACTCATAAAGGCATTTACCAATAGAGTTGATGAGTTTCAATTGATCAATGATCCTCATGCACATCTGCATATTGTTTGAAGACCTTGAAGACTGTCAAGGATGATGTGTTCCAAGAAGATGGAACTGATGTTCTATAGGATGTTAGAACATTGATTCAACAAATATGCAGCAGTTGAAGAACATATGTTTTGGGTGCTAAACAAATGTAGTGTTAGTACATATGTTTGGAATCTACTCCTGATTTGGAAGAGGAGACATCTACTTTGTATCAGTTGATCAGGACACGATCAACAAGTTTTTCTACTCCAGATGTCAGTTTATTTTTGACCTAAGCTTATGGGAGTATAAAATTTACGCTCTATGCAAGTATAAGGGTTCATAAAGGTATACTCTATAGTCCCTTTATGAGAAATCAAGATGAGCTTGTATCTAAAATATCCTTCTGATCAAAAGAACCAGATATGTGGAATCCTATTCATGACCGTAGAACAAATTTTGTTTGGAGCTGAATATTGTGATCCAAGCACAATGAATTATGGTCTTTAGTATTTGACTACCCTAAATAGTATCTTGGAAGGGTATTGTCTGGAATAATCAAGGAGATAGATTACTTGAAGAATCTGCATAATTTTGTGTTATGCCATGATTAACTCTGTTCCAGAAACGTAATTGAGGGAATCTCCTCTGTAGGTACAGACTATGGCATCCATCATCTCAAAATCAAAATGAATGTTGGAAGAAAAGCTTATTGAGATGTGGCTCATGTTATCCCTTGGTTATGTTGATTGTTTGGATGTAAAGTTGGTGTTTGTTGTGCTTCCAATGTTCCCCCCCAAGTGTTATGGATGATATATTATGGATGTTACCCCCATAACCATAAAGGATGACGTCGTATCAGATGTTAAAACATCATCTTAAAGTCTTCAGTCATGAGAGTATGTATTATTGCCAGGAAGTAAGTACAAGTGTGAAGAAGTAATCAGTCAGGATAATCTAGTGTGAGTAGAGAGTTCTAACTGACTAACTGGTAGGTACTTTGACGGGAGACTAAGTACTTATTAGTATGCATCCTGAATGCCAAACCACATATACTCTGCCGGGAGATGAGTATTTGTATGATGGGTTCATGCTATATTGTGAACTGAATATCAATATTAAAGTTCATTGTAATCTTCACAAGTTTTAGATGTGTTTCGACATTATTTGGTAATTATTTGAAGAGCTAATTCAAGTTAAGAGATGCATACAGATGTTGTCAAATATCTTGAGGGAAGCTGGATATTTGTGTGATAGCTTTGTAGAAATCTGAATCAAGAAGAGATGAAGTATGTGATGTAATGAAAGAAATGTTCTACATAGAGATGTGACATCACAACTGTAGAAGACACTAGAGATTGAAGAAGGCAGATAAGGTTCAGACTTATATTTTGAAGATGTATCTTTTGTTATACGCATGGGTGATAAAGTGGTTTCTTCTATAACAAGTTACACAACTTGGCAATCTGAATCTTGCGTAGCAAGTAAACTAAGGATTCTGTGGAAAATTCCAAATAAAGAATGCTTCTAGTATTATGAGGACCAATATCCAAGATGTCCTTATTTTGTGTAACTCAGATAGGGTAAATTGAGAGGAAAAGTGATGAGGTTAAGGGGAAGCAACTATCTGTATGTGTAGAAGGAGGAATTAATCAACACAGTTGTGAAGGGGTATTGAGATCAACAAAGACATTGTACTTCTGCCTCTAATCATATGGAAAGTCTTTTAAAGACTAATCTTTTCAAGCCAGAAGAATAGTGTTGAACAAGAAGTCAGGACATATCTCAAAACATGTTTTATCCTTAGAGACCAACATGGATAGTTCTTAAACTTTTCATCTAAGACGTGTATTGATGATGTGTATCTAGTGTTCTGCCTGGTGCATATTTTGGAAACTGTCAGTTTTAGAATAAACGGGTTATATTAAAGTCATTCATTGCTTTCAACCGGTGCACAAATTCACCTGATGTGGTTTTTGTTGAAGTAACGTTTCTTGACCAAGACAATTGTTATAGTCTAGGTACGTTATTTTAGTTGCTTAGGTATTTAGAGTGTCTTTTGTTTCTTTTTCTTTCCTTGACTTTTATGTGCATCTTTGATTGTTTTACTCTCATGTCCTTCATTCAAATATGGGTAAGTTTAGAGTCTGTGAAGGTTATATTTTACTCACTCAGAATATGTGAAGCAATGAGTGCAGTTGTGTCCTTAGAAGAAGCTGTGAAGCAATTCCAAGTTTGTTTGAGTCACGAGTTTGACAGTTTTGTGTTTGGAGTGATGGTCTTCAAACTAGTTTTATATGTTGTAGGGATTTGCAGAAGGTTTAGGTACCAGTAGGGAGTGAGCAGAGGTTCTCTTATCTTAGATAGGTTTCGAAGATAAAGGTTTCATTGGGTAGTGATTAGGTAGCCGGAGGTTCTTGCATATAAACCGGAGGTTGTTTACATAAAATAGGTCTACTTATAGTGGAGTCTTCTTCCTGGCTTGGTAGCCCCCAAATGTAGGTTGGTTTAAACTGAACTAGGTTACAATTTTGCTGTGTTTTTATTGTTTTCCTGCACTGTTATTTGTATTCATACCTTGTTTGTTTTTATAATGTCAGATCATATGTCAAGACATCCTTATATGACATTTGAGTCTGCTATTGCACCAGAATTTCAGATGTAAACTATACAAAATATACACAAAAGTTAAGGTTTATTTACGAAAAATAAACGAATTAAGTTAATGGATGTTAATTATTCACACTCAAAAACATAACAATTTAACACTCATCAAACTCTCCCCATCTTAGAACATTATTTGTCCTCAAACAAAGTCAAATAACTTAAAGAAACAAAAGACGATAATCTAAGAATCAAGAATCAACAAGTTTTTTAAAATGGAAAACAAATGTATGGTTCAAATTAAAAACGCACAAGCAAAGTAAACTCTTACAATAATCCTACAACGAAAACTTGAAAAAGAAACGAATCCTAAGTACAAAAATCATGCTAAATATTCTAAAAGAAAACAAGCTCAATCATGAATCACACCTAGTAAAAATCCATCGGTAGATGAAGAACACACAAAGATTAGGGACATAAACACTCATCCAAAAATCTTGCAAACAAGAGAGTAAATTATGCATTCATCCTAAAAATTTAAATTGAAAATATAAAGGTAAGAATCACAGGAACTTTTCAAAGTTGTAATGAGGCTTGGTTAATAAACAAGTGATAAGCCCTAAAGCTAATCAAAACAAAAACTTTCCTAAAATCTTAGTGGAGTGATTAACTCATAAAGTTTAAAACAATAGAATTTCAATCAAACTTTTTATTCATCCCAAGTTTCACACCAACACCATCACTTATTAACACAACATTATTCCATACTCTTTTTGTTATTGTTTTTCAAAGCTTTTTCAATTTTTTTTCTTTTTCTTTTCCTTCTTTTTCACACATTTTTTCTTTTCTTTCTCTTTTCACAACCTCATAGAAACTGAAATATAAATGAGAAAATAATGTTTTCCCCAACTTGAATTCAACCAACATCAAAGTGTAAATACTCCCTACTTTCTAAGGCAAGGTAAAAATTCAAATAAATCCTAGTTGAGAGTTCAAGAAAACAAAGAATTAATGTCCATTCAAAAAGGAAAACCAAATACTCATAGACAAGAATTAAGGTAAAAAATAACATGGACATTAACAAAAAGGCTCAAAAAGGGATAGTAGTGATCACACCCTCACAAGGTGAATTGACTATATTCCTAGGTAGTTGTACTCAAAGTTAAACAAAATTGATTGACCCTTTTCATGCAATCATACAATCAACATAAACAAAATATTAAGCATAATAAAACCTAGTTAAAACAAGAATTGTGGCCTCCAGCATATATGAACAACGAAAAACTTACTCACATTTGGGATAAAAAAGGAACTAAAGTGATTTAAGTCATGAGCAAGTAATGCAAAAATAATGAATGACATGGTAATTATACAAATCAAAAGTTTCATAAACATGTTATGCTTTAGAAAGTGATAAATGAGTACTTGACATGTACTAACTTCAAAACATTATCATTAATGAAATTCTGGTGCCAGCAGACTCAAATGTCATATAAGGATGTCTTGACATCTGATATGACATTATAAAACAGACAAGGTAGGCATAAAAATAAAAGTGCAGGAAACAAAAGAAAGGAAGTCCATTATCAGTAGTCCTAATTCAGGGTTAAACCTCCCTGTTTACACTGTTCACTTAATCCCTACCCAATGTCCCTTCTACCTAAGATACCTCACTTAAATATGAGAACCTTCGCTCACTCCCAATCACCGCAGTGATGTCTATCAGTCAACATCCTAGCCACTGCATCAATAACTTGACTCCTCAAACATAAAACTAGTTTGGAGAACATCACTCCAAACACAAAACAGTCAAACTAGTGACTCAAACAAACTAAGAATTGCTTCACAGCTTCTTTCAAGGACACAACTGCACTCATTGCTTCACAACTTCTGAGTGAGTAAAATAATACTCTTGCCTACAGTCTTCGAGGTACAAATCATTGATCATCCCATAATCCAGGTGGTTCACCTACAAACCAGCTCTCCTAGAGAGTTGTTACAGACTCATCCCTAAAAACTACATCATTACTAAATTCGACTGGTGCAAAACTTAGGTTACAAACTTCTATTTATAACCTATTACTCAACTAGATTTGAGCCTTCAAATCATAACAAACTGCTGCTAAAATGCTCCACATTATTCTCCAAAACAGCTTGCTAAAACTGCTCCAAGATATTCTCCATAAATTTAGGACTTCAAGTAACAACAATTAAGTTGTTACGAATATGCAAAAGATTCTCTTATAAAATCTTCCTTCAACATTTAGTTTCCTAAATGTTCTCCTTGATTTCAGATTGAGTCTCCTTCAATATAACGCCACATAGGATTCATAATATCTTAGGAATATTCTATTTTTGTTAAAGACATAACAAAATCCAATTTGTCAGCTCAAACATGATGTCGTGACATCTTCTTCGACATGTTGTTCCAGATGTTGAAACATTTCAACACAACATGTTTCTTCATTAAATAGAACTTCAACCTGCTTTCTCCTTACAAGTTATAAAGCCTATTTAAGCTATTGTTGTTGTATTATTTTTACCAAACATAAATCCAATCCTAAAAATAGAGAATCAACAATTAATATGCATCTGCAAGTTAAAATAGTCAAACTTAGAAAATCACTAAATGCACTTCAAGCTATCAAACCAGAATTCGAGTCCAAATTATAACAAACGATGAAAGTGAAATAAAAAAGTTAAAATTTGAAGATATGAAATTTTAGAACATGTCCAATTTCAACTTGTTTAAACAACAATCAACACACTACGTAAGCTAAGAAAAATGAAAAATGATAAGACATGTTTGTTTTACATCGTAAGCTCGACACCTGATATTTACAAACTAGCACATTTATTCAAATGAGTCAAATGCTTCACCCTGCCTCTGCTCTCATCTCTTCAAGCTAGAACCGGAACTACACATCTAACCACACTTTTGAAAAATGTGAAAAGAAACAAGTATACGATATACAAAATTCACAAATATGTAAAACATGTACAATTTACACGTTTGAGAAATATATACAAATAAATATACAATTAAACATAAACAAGTTCAATTACATATTCTATGAAACATATATATTTATTACAAAACTCAAAAACAAGAGAACTATCGCGATGCAAAAAAATTAAATCATCAATCCCTGACAAGGACTCCATTTTGTTGAAGTGGTATAGCGGCAAGCAAAAAGTAAAGTATTATTTTACGGGGTGATATAGGTGAAAACGAGTATTTTTAAAATTGTAATATAGCGACAATTGGCTCGAGTATCGTATCGCAAGAATTCTTATTTATTAACCAAAAGTAAAGTCGATTGGAACAATTGGAGTTTTAAGTTTCGATTAACAGAAAAGTAATGCAAATAAGTGATTTTTAAATAACTGATTAAAATAGGTTAATCTGCTGGTTCGAATTCCAAATTATCATCGATCAGTATAATTCCAATTTCCCGAATGAATTCAATACCTACTCGATTATAATATTAAACTAACAAGCGCAATTCATACTACAAGATGTAAATTCCTAAATTCCAAATTAAGCAAACAGATTAAAGTATTGTGAATTAAGCAAACACAATTGCGCTGATTAAGAAAACGCGATTAGATTATAGGAACAACAATCATCGAATCAAATTAATATTTATCCTCTGAAACTTGAATTAAGCAAAGAAGACACAAAGCATAATATTGAAAGGAATGAGAAATTTAATTGAAATTGATAAAAACCATTAAAGTAATTGGAATTTGACTTCGACAGATTTCACCTTCGGATTAGTTCTCCATGGAATTCATTACACAACTTCTCAATAATTTTGGAATAGTAAAAACGAGATTGTCCTCAACAATACGACTTCTAGGTATAAGATAAATAACCAATTCGGTTTACAACCCAACTGGGTCGAAAACATAACCCAGACCCAAAATAAATGACCCAAAACAAAAATATATCTAATGTTGTAACTTCAATGACTTTTTGAAGAAGTGGATGAAGGGAAATACTAAACAAATTCAATTTTTTTTCTCCAAATGGGCCATGGTTTTTATAGTTTGGACTTATTTCTAAGATAGTCCATGACTTCTAAGCCCACTTGAACGCCTCCCTGTAATTTATTTTATTTATTTTGGAATGTATTCATTTAAATTCAATTTTAATTAAAATAAAATACCAAAAATCAAATTGATGAATGCAAGCTGTAAAATCAAGTTCCTTGAAGTCCAAGATACTCAATAAAAGCTGGCAATTTCGAAATATCATTGATTGGCAAGAGATTGAACATGATTGAATCCAAAAAAGGCAATATTTGGTGCAAATTCTCAATCAAATATCTTTGCATTCAAGGCTTGATTCTTGATCAGAATTGTTGACCTAAATCCATCTACTATATATGCACATTGAACCCTAATGCTGAGGGGACGAATTCTTACCTCCAAGAACCCTAACCTAACTAAACAAATCCATGACTTGCAAGCCACTTGCAGACCAAGTTTTGCATCGATTCAAGCCATCCCAAGCATCAAACAACATTCTTGGGAGCTTTCTGAATCGATCCAGGCCATCACAGATCACTAATACCTCTTGAAATTTGATTTCAAGATCACGGTTTGCACACTTTTCTTTCAGTTTCAATTTCATACATATACACATATTTAACATGATTCGATTGCATATTTGTGTTTAAAATGATGTTTACAAGCTATCTGGATGGCTCGATTTGAGTTTAAGTGCAGGGATCGAGTCACACTATTGTTAGGGTTTCAAAGCTTCAAATTAGGGAAACCTAGTTAGGGGTAAAATTGGATCAAATCGAGGGCACTATCACACTCAGAAGGAAGTTTCTAGTTGAACCATGGTCTCACCTTTGATTTATATTGCATATTCTTGATTTTTGAAACTTGCATATTCTTGATTTTTGAAACTTGCAGATATTTATATTGCGTAGGTAAAAGTTTGAATTCAAAGTTGGGGACAAAGCCCCTGCGCGCGTTTTCTGTTTTTTTTAAATATATTTTAAAATTTTGTTTTATTATATATTATATTATTTCCATTCCATAACAGCAAAACATCACAACTCAATTGGAAAGGGAGGTGCGTGCATGACTATAAGGACCTGGGTTCGATCCCCAGGTCTGTATATATATTTTTAGCACTTTGTTTACTAACCCTTTTCTTATTTTTCTTTTCAATTTTGTTTTATTTATTTAATTCTTTTTAAGTATTTCCAAAAATACAACAACAATTAAAAAAATAATTTTCTTTTTTTAGAATTAAGTTTTAAAACTACTTATTTAATTTTTGACACCAAAAAATTCTTTTTTTCTCTTTATTTAAATTAATTATTTAATTAACCTTAAAATTAACTTTGAATTTATTTTCTCAAATAAAATCGATCCAGAAAAATTAAAAAAATATTTTTTATTGCTAATAATTAGGTTTACTAATCTTAAATATTTTTACTAACCTCAACATTTTTTTTATTTATTTATCACTTTTTTTCGCATTTAAATTCTAGAAATCAATGTATAGGTTGCAAGGTTATTTTTGTAATAACTTAGATACAAATTCTCGCATTTTACTTTCCGCACCTCAATTATGTAACTGCCCCAAAGCTTTGTAATGGCTTAGGACTTTACTTTTCCGCACTTTTACTTTCCGCACCTCTATTTTCAGTACATATATACACTGCTTAGATGTATGACTAATAGGATTGTATGATAAGATCTTAAAATCAACGTTAGATCACCTTAAACAATCAAGATAAAATATCTCAATCAACAAACTCTATCACACATGCACCCCCCTTAGGGTATCCTCTCTTGTTACCTTTAGGATAAACAATGGTGTAATACGGTGGGGGAACTGAATTTGGGAATTTGTTTTGCTTTTGATCGCAAATGTTGCGGATAGCAAGAGTCGCCACCTACTTTTCTTTTATCCAATTAAGGGAAGGTGAAAAGAACAGAAAAAGACCTTCGTTAGATTCTGAGTAAGGGAGAAGGTTATGAAAAGGGAAGGTATTAGCACCCTTTCCATCCGTAGTTATCTACGGGCTCTTAGTTGCTTTAGGTCACTTTAAAAATTTGCTTTCTGTGTGTATGTTTGAAAAAATGTTTTGAAAAGGCATTTTGCTTTGACTTCGTAATGATTCACGCTGGAATGTATACGAAGTGTTTGGAAATGTTTCGTTTTTGAAAAGTGTTTTAAACTTTGACAAAAGTGTGAGGTGTGAAAAGTATTTTGATAGAGCAACCAACTAAGAGTCTTATTACCTACTCAGAACGGTCGTTTTCGTGTTATTTTACTTTCCTTTAGAATAGTGCTATCCATACCATTAGTTGGTAGGTAACCCTATTCGTTGGATGTAAGAGGGACATTCGAAGGGACATCGAATGGTCATAGAAGGCAACTTGTAGGAGTATCCTAGCACATTCGAAGGGACGATCATCACTTTTTATAGGCAACAATCGAGGGACGAGATCATGTATTCATAGGCCATGTCGAGGGACTATGATCTTTGATTCGAAGGGACTATGATGATATGTTTGTAGGCAACGGTGCTAGGATACCTCTACGTTCGAGGGACTTGACCATTTGTTCGAAAGGCAACGAGAGAGAATGCTCTAGGGGGTGCATGTGTGAAAAGAGTGTGTCAAATTCAGATATACTATCTTGTATTTAGAGGTGATCTACGTTCGTTTTTATCTTGCCATACACGCCTAGTTACTAGTAGTTTATATGGGTGCAGAAAGTAAATTGCGGAAAGTAAAGTGCGGAAAGTAAATCCTACGCTATTACATGGCTTTGGGGCAGTTACATAATATAGGAGTGCGGAAAGTAAATCCTAATTAAACTATTACATTCCATGAGCAGTTACATAATATTGAAAAAAAGAATGCGAGAAAATAATCCTAACTATTACATCCTGGAAGCAGATACATAATAATCGGAAAAGAAAAGAAATTCGCATAAGAGGAAATGTGTTAGTAAAAAAAAAGATTTTTGAGTTAGGAAAAAGTTTTTAGTTAGTAATCCTAATTAGATGATAAAGCAATTTTTGGGAATTTTCTGGATTGGTTTTAGTAAAGAAAAATAATTAAAAGTCAATTTTATGGTTAATTAACAATTAATTAAAATATGCATGCAAAAATATTAATTTTTATGTCAAAAATAAAATAAACATTTTTCTGCCCTAAATTCAAAAAGAAATTATTTTTTGGTGATTTTTGATGTGTTAGAAAATTGTTTGAAAAGAAATTAAATTAGAAAAGAAAATATGGGAAAATAATGGAAAAAGGTTAGTTTTGCAAAGCTGTAAAAAATATTTGACAAAGCCAGGGATCGAACCCAAGCCTTCTTCCTCACATGCGCGCTGCCTTTACCACTGGGCCAACCTGCACTTGGTGTTAGTGATATGGAATAAAAGTATTATAAGGGAAATAGTTTTTTGGGAATTTATTTAAAATAGAAACCGCGCCAAGCTTCATCGTCTTCCTCGTTTGAGCCAAGCTTTTACCTACGGTTTTCTGTTCGTTGCAATAGCCTATAGTGACGGCTTCGTCCGTCACTATATCACCTGCAGATTTCCAAAATCACATACAAGCAATATAAATTTATGAGGAACACATGGATCGATTGCCTTCATCCACCTGAATACAAATATAACCCTGGTTTTGGCCAATTTTCCTAAATCGATGGATCCTAATTCGAAGCTCAGAAAACCTAACAATGGCATGTTATGATTCCTGTGTCTAAACTCAAATTGATCTATACAGAAACATTCCAAACATCAAAACGAACAAGAATATGCAATCAAAATGTATTTATAATGCACGAAACATAGAAATCGAATTTGGATAAAAGTTGTGCAAATCGTGATTGTGCTTTCTGGATTCTGAATGATTTTGTGATTTGTGAGTGTCTGGAATGGATCCGAGGACCTCCAGGAATGTGTTGGAATGCTTAGAATTGATTGAATTGGACTTAAAACCTGGCTGCCACTTCCCTGTATCACACAGATTTTTTGATGCTTGGTAGGGTTCTTTGAGGCCAGAATTTTGTCTCTTGTGCTTGTGGATGCAACATGTACTTATAGTAGAGTGAATTAGGTCAAGAATTATGAAGAAATTATATGCCAATCAATGAGAAAATATTTGATTTGGAATGAAACCAAATATTGCCTTTTTTGATCAAATCTCATTCAATTCCTTTTCCAATCAATGAATTTCGAAATTGACAGCTTGTATGGCTTGCTTGGACCTCAAGAATGAGAGAAAAATCCACATTGCAATTAATTTTTGATTTTCTATCTTTTATTTTAATTAAATTGGCTTTTAAAGGATTAAAATCCAAAATAAATAAAAAATAAAAGATAAATTTGTGGCCTTGGGCTTGGAGGTTCCAATTCAGCTAAGGAACATGTTTGAATCAAGAAAAGTTAGGCCCATTTGCAAATTTTTTGGTTTTGTCAAGTATTTCTCTTTGTGCACCTCCTAAAAAATGCTCAACTTGTGCAAGGTGTATCTTGCTCAATTTTTAACATTTTTGGGTGTTCTTGGACTTTTTAGAAAGCTCAAGATGTCCTATAAACAACCTCTTTGGTTTCATCTTCATTGGAGTTTCCATGCTCATGAATGACTGCAGATGGCTTACCATATATTCCTCCTCACCACATACTGTAACAATCTTCCCCTTCACTGGGTACTTCAGCTTCTGATGCAAGGTAGAGGTAACAGCACCTGCCCCATGTATCCAAGGGCGTCCAAGTAGGCAAGAGTAAGCTGGACGGATGTCCATGACAAAGAAAGTGGAGTCGAAAGTTTGGGAACCGACTTTAACTGGTAGAATGAGCTCTCCAAGTACTGTTCGTTTAGAACCATCAAAAGCTCTCACAATTATGTCGCTGGGCTTCAAGACCAATCCTTCAACATCAAGTCGGTCGAAAGCACTCTTCGGCAGGATATTCAGAGCAGAACTGGTATCTACCAAAACATGAGACAACGTAACGCCCTTACATTCAACAAAGATGTGCAAAGCTTTGTTGTGTTTCCTTCCGGCAGGAGTCAAATCAACATCAGAAAAACCTAGACCGTTGCTGGCATCCAGGCTAGCAATACAAACTTCAAATTGATCAGTAGTAGTGTCTTGCGGTATGTGAGCATTCTTCAGAAACTTCACCAAGGCCTTAGCATGAGCCTCAGAGCACAATAGCAGAGCAAGCATGGAGATTTTGGATGGAGTCTGTCCCAACTGTTCCACAACATTGTAGTCACTCTTGATGATCTTCAGAATTTCCTCCATTTCTTGCTTGGAGGTATCTTCAGCAACTTCCTTTGGTACTTCTGTCTGAGTAGGATGAGTCACTAGTTCTTTCCCTCTAGCTTCGGGAATTGGTTCAATAGCTGTAATGCGAGCTGGAGTCGCAATGTCTTTTGGAGGAGAGATCTCTGGAGAAAACACTTCCAGTTCTGGTTACTTTGCTTGATCCGGTGATGTTGTCGATGTCAGGATCAGAAGCTTCAACTGTGTCTTCAATGGTCAAAGGGTCTTGCTTGACGCCATGATAATAAACTTCAGCTCCATAGTTCCACGGTATAGTTTTGTCAGAGGAGTATGGAACTGGTCTGGCAGAAGTAATGATGAGAGGTGCCACTCTAGGTGTAGGATCGACAGAGGAGAGCCTTATTGTGTTCACATCAACATAGTCTTCTGGGAAATCGTCTCCCCATCTGGTTGCCTTGACATCTTCAATAGGAATCTTGTAGCTTTCAAGAACGGTATACTTCACCATGTAATCAAACTTTCCACTTGGCTGCACCAAGGTGTCCCAGACTTCTGGTACGACTTCGCTCACATCTTCGATCTTCAAATTCTTAGACATGTCTTCACAAAGATTCTCCACAGGCAAAGGTTTCAGAAATAGCACTTCGCGGTTATCCATTATGCATTGAATACGCCTTCTAACCAAGCACATCCGTCAGGTGCTAAAGGCACCAACAACAATTCTCCGGGCATCCTGGATTGACACCGGCTTGCAGCAGATTCTTCTTAACAGTCATCAGAGGAATAGTCAAGTTGTTCACATCATAAACATAAGAGTTCTTGTCAATAACATTGGAACTTTTGCTGTGGTTGGGCATTGGCGCGTTGATCACTTTCGGAGTTTCAGCAGGAGGATCAAACTCAATTTCTTTAGCTTCAATCATGTCTTGATTCTTGTTCTTCAGAGCCCAACAATCGTCAGTGTCGTGCCCTGGGCTGTTGGAGTGGTATGCACACTTTGAATTAGGATTGTATTTTGGAGAGGAAGTGTTGATGTGTTGAGGAGGATCCCTCAAGGTAATCAGCTCTGCTTTCAACATATGTTGCAATGCTTGCGACAATGGCATGTTGATCTTCGTAAACTGTCTTCGTGGCGTGTTCTGGTTACGCGCGTTGTTTTGCTGAGGTTGCACTGGTGTAGGATTGGAGATCACAACTGCCCCCACAGATTGAGTACGGTCAGCTTTGACACGGCTTTTCTGACCATACACAGCATTGGATTCTTTCTTACCATCGAAAGATCTCTTCACAGCATTTGAAGATGACTCCACCTGAATCTTTCCGCTCTTGATTCCAGCTTCAATGCGTTCTCCTGTCAATATCAGCTCGGTGAATCCGGCTGAAGAGTTTCCAATCAGATGATTGAAGAATGGACCTGTCAATATTCCCATAAACATATCAACCAACTCCATATTGGACAAGGGTGGTTGAACTCTGCCTGCTAGATCTCTCCATTTCTGAGCATATTCTTTGAACTTCTCGTCACGACCCATAGACATGCTCTGTAGTTGCATGCGAGTAGGTGCTAGTTCAACATTGTACTGGTACTGCTTGTAGAAAGCATCTACTAAGTCATTCCAAGTATGGATGTGGGTACTCTCTAGCTGATAATACCACTCTAACTGAGCTTCGGATAAACTCTCTTGGAAGTAATGGATCCACAACTTCCTGTCATCAGTGTGAGGATGGATCTTCTGAACATAGGACTTCAAATGCAACTTCGGACAAGAAATGCCATCATACTTGGCAAAAGTAGGAACCTTGAACTTGCGGGGAATCACCACACCAGGAACTAAACTCAGATCATCAAAATTTAGCCCGGACATCTTCAGATTTTCCACAACATTTGAATGGTCTTCAAGTTGTTTGTATTTGTCATCCTCAAGAGAATACTGCTCGTTCTCATAGTCTTCTTCTCTGTTTTCAGACTCATGCTGGCCTTCTTCGTTGTTCTTGATACTTTCATCAGTTTCAATGCTCTTGTCTGAGAGCTCTAAACGGCTGACCACCCTAGGTCCGCCCTTATGACGTCTTCCCATGTTGAGGACACCGATGACCTTCTTCTTTCTGGCGATGAGTTTCTTCAAGTCTTCCTGGCCTTGGACCAAGCTGGTGACCACTTCCTGGAACTGAGCATTCTGAGCCTGGAGATCTTTGACAGTCTGTTCAAGAGCCATTTCTGCTAAAATAAATAGCGAGAGAATGAGAAAACCGATCTTCAATGTACCTGTTATGAAATGTCATGCCATGATATGCGATGTTTATGCAATGCAATGTTTTCAAGGACCTCAGGAATTTAAATTTGTTAAACAAGCACGAACAAACTTTTATTAGTTTCTTTTTTCTTTCTTTCTTTTGTTTTAAAGTACAAAAGATAGTTTTGAAAATAAAAGAACAAAAATCCTAAAGCTCTAAGTCTCCCATGGGCGCTTCCTCTTGGGGTTGAAGTAGGCGTTGATGTTTCGCTCCTCGTGAAGTAGCTTGGTCAACTCTAGTACCTTCTTCTCGCTTGCATAACATTGAGCTTCGAACGTATCCCTTTCTTCTTTAAGCTGAATCCAGGATCTCTTCAAGTCTTCAAAATCAGTAGGCATTTCCGGATGGAGAACGATATAGGCTACGTCACCTATAGCAACAGGTTCCATAATTACTGGTAACACGGGGGTAAATGGCATCATGAGGTTTTGAGCTCGAGCTCGCACCCATTTGAGGTAAGGTTCCCAAGGAATGGAGTTTTGGTGTCCCAAAGTCTTGGTATCAGTCTTCTTTACCATGCCCCAAGCGTGTATGAACCTTCGATGGTAATTCTGGAGATCGTGGTTGTAGTCGAACACAATATCTTAGAGAAGCATATCATGAGGACCATCTCTTCGAGCATAACTAAACTAATGTAGAGCTAGAGAAGGGTTGTAGGTGATACCTCCCCTTATGCCAAAGAGTGGTACATTAGGGAATTCTCCGCAACGCTCAATGAATGTGAAGTCCTTTTGAGAGAAGAGACACCAACAGATATCTGGATGAGAGAGTGACATCAGCCTTTGAGACCACTTCAATCTTTGCTCGTTCTTCATTACTGATTGAGGAAGGTGCGAAATAAACCACCTGGAAAGTAACGGTATGCAACACATGAGAGTTCCTTGTCGTTTGGTGGTACGAGTGTGGAGAGAATGCAGGATGTCCCCAAGTAAGGTAGGCACATGATTACGAGTGAGGAATATCTTGATGGCGTTCACGTCTATGAACTGATCTGGATTAGGAAATAACACCAAGCCATAGATTAGCAAGGCCAAAATGTCTTCGAATGCATGGAAACTCATAGCTTTGAGGAATTCTCGAGCTTTCTTTATCAGAAACTTGGCAAGAAAACCCTTAACTCCGCTTCTTGTTTCCCAATTGGCTTCAATGTCTGAGCGCTTTAGATGTAATGCTGATGCGATGTCTTCATACTTAGGAGCCTTTTCTGAACCGGTGAATGGTATCTGATCAAGGATAGGTATCCCAAGTAATTTAGAGAACTCTTCCAAGGTAGGAACCAACTGATAATCTAGGAATGTAAAGAAATGGTGTTTCGGATCGAAGAACTGGAATAAGACGTGCATCATATCTTCTTCAAAACCGGAGATAACCAAGTCAAGCAGATAACCATGTCTCTTAATGAACTAAGTATGATCGGGAATTTCTGAAACCAATTCTTTGAGTTGAGAAGGTATACCCATGAAGTTGATTCAGATAGTCTTTCTGGAAGCCATAATTCCTACAAAACAAAGCAAAGATAAATCCCTAGGTCCTTGAAATGGTTAGAAATGATATGCAATGTCATGATGTTATGATGTCATGTTTGAACAAGCACAAGCAAATCACACAATAGCCCTAGGTTTAAGGCTTGCATGAGGTATAAGTGTCTACCCTACCAATGTTTGAGTGGGTTCTAGGAATCTCATATCATTGATCTTTCTCGTAGGCTTTATTTCAATACGACTACCAAGTGATCGACCGAAACATCCCGAAAGTCGGATCTTAATGAGCGTAGCATCGAGTATCAACCAACCTTAGTCTATACCAAAGCCGGCCATCTCACTACCTTCTAATGGCCAAGATGGGTCAATTAGGACTCTAGAAGTTGAGTTAGTGCTGATGACACCATGCAGATGCCAAATAATTTCCTCAACTTGAGCATGAGGAGCATCAGGACATCCAAAGTGTCGCACTAACATAGCCATCATGTTGACCGTTTCAGTATACGCCTAACGGTCGCGACGATTTATTGCTACTTACCTAAGGAAACCTGGATCTGGGTGTAGGATCCCCCACAAGTATAATACCCAAGCAACCCTTTAAAAGTAAAGCATACAAGTCAAACAGAAAGCAGTAAAGTGATCTAAAATCCCTAAGGTATTCTCTCTTTAGGGTGTTTCCCCAGCAGAGTCGCCAGTTCTGTAATACGGTGGGAGAACTGACTTTGGGAATTTGTTTTGCTTTTGATCGCAAATGTTGCGGATAGCAAGAGTCGCCGCCGACTTTTCTTTTATCCAATTAAGGGAAGCTGAAAAGAACAGAAAAAGACCTTCGTTAGATTCTGAGTAAGGGAGAAGGTTATGAAAAGGGAAGGTATTAGCACCCTTTCCATCCGTAGTTATCTACGGGCTCTTAGTTTCTTTAGCTCACTTTAAAAATTTGCTTTCTGTGTGTGTGTTTGAAAAAATGTTTTGAAAAGGCATTTCGCTTTGACTTCGTAATGATTCACGCTGGAATGTATACAAAGTGTTTGGAAATGTTTCGGTTTTGAAAAGTGTTTTAAACTTTGACAAAAGTGTGAGGTGTGAAAAGTATTTTGATAGAGCAAGTAACTAAGAGTCTTATTACCTACTCAGAACGGTCGTTTTCGTGTTATTTTACTTTCCTTTAGAATAGTGTTATCCATACCATTAGTTGGTAGGTAACCCTATTCGTTGGATGTAAGAGGGACATTCGAAGGGACATCGGATGGTCATAGAAGGCAACTTGTAGGAGTATCCTAGCATATTCGAAGGGACGATCATCACTTTTCGTAGGCAACAATCGAGGGACGAGATCATGTATTCGTGTAATACGGTGAACTGACTTTTTTGTGTTTTGTATCGCAAATGTGCGGATAGCAAGAGTCGCCACCGACTTTTATTTTTATCCAATTAAGGGAAGGTAAAAGTACAGAAAAAGACCTTCGTTAGATTATGAGTAAGGGAGAAGGTTATGTATTAGCACCCCTTTCCATCCGTAGTTATCTACGGGCTCTTAGTTGTTTTCTAGATCACTTTTGAAAAACTCGTGCTTTCTGTGTGTTTGAAAAAATGTTTTGAAAAAGGCATTTCGCTTTGACTTTGTAATGATTCATGTAGGAATGTATACAAAGTGTTCGGAAATGTTTCGTTTTGAAAAGAGTTTGAACTTTGACAAAAGTGTAAGGTGAAAAAGTATTTTGATAGAGCAAGCAACTAAAAGTCTTATTACCTACTCAGAATTGGTCGTTTTCGTGTTGTTTTACGTTCCTTTAGAATAGTGCTATCCATACCATTAGTTGGTAGGTAACCCTATTCGTTGGATGTAAGCGGGACATTCGAAGGGACATCGGATGATCATAGAAGGCAACTTTTAGGAAGTATCCTAGCACATTCGAAGGGACTATCATCATTTTTCGTAGGCGACAATCGAGGGTCAAGATCATGTATTCGGAGGCGACATCGTGGGTCTATGATCTTTGTATCGAAGGGACTATGATGATTTGTTTTGAAGGCAACGGTGCTAGAATACCTCTACGTTCGAGGGACTTGACCATTGTTTGAATTCCTAAGGCAACGAGAGAGAATTACCCTAAGGGGTGCGTGTGTGAAGAAGTGTGTTAAATTCCGATATTTTATGTTTGAATTAGAAGTGAGCTATTGTTGATTTTATCTTGCCATACACGCCTAATTACTAACAGTTTATAAGGGTGCGGAAATTAAAATTCGGAATGTAAAGATGCGGAAAGATAAATCCTACGCTATTACATGGCTTTGGGGCAGATACATAATTTAAACTTTGCGGAAAATAAAATCCTAATTTAAACTATTACATCCCATGAGCAGATACATTATTAGAAAAAAAAGCAATAAAAGAAACCGTCCGAAACGGGATAACCTGTAAAAGAATGGGAAATCGGGAAATAGATGAAATCGAAATAAGAGAAAAATGTTAGAAAAATGCAAATTTTTATATGAGAAAATTATTACATGCTGGAAATAATATAAATATGCTAAAATAAATTTTTGGGATTTTTTGGATGCAATTTAATAATTAAAAATGAATTAAAAGTGATTAAAATGCAAAATTATGAATAAAAATAAATATGCATGCAAAATTAAGTTTTTTAATTTTATAAATTAAATAAAGGTTTTTCTGAAAATAGTGTAAAAAGAAAAAAATTATTTTGATGATTTTTTAATGCAGAAATAAAATATTGAAAAGAATTAAAAATAATGCAAATATTAAATATGAAAATATAAAAAATAATGCAAGTTTTGAAAAAAGGAAATGCAAAACCGGTGCCCATAGGGATCGAACTCAGGACATGGGAGAGGATCCAGGAATAGTGAGCGCTTTAACCACTAGGCCACGTTGCATCTGATGTTTGAAAACGGAATGAGTGGGATCAAAACACGTGTCATCTCCTGGCTTCCTCCCGCTCGCGCCAGACTTCATCTTCAACCTTTTGAATTTTTGAAAGATAGCGTCGGCTCTTGCTCGACGCTACAGGTCCTGGCAAAATCAAAAAGCAAGCACACGTAATATAAATAAATTCTAAAGGCATGTTTCGATTCCTGGGGTCATTCCGAACACGATGGTATAGGTCTCATGGTCCAATTTTTCCTATTTTGTGAAACCCTAAAACGGCATAGGAAACCCTAGCAATGGTGATACGTGTTCCTGGCCATGGAAATCCAATTAAAGTACCCAGAAAGCTTGCAAACTCATCACTAATCACAAAAACAAACACAAAACATGTTAATAATGTATGAATGAAAGAATACGATTTTTGAAATTTCAAGAACAAACCAATTTCGGTTTTCACGATTCTTGATGTTTTTTGGCAAAGTAAAGGTCTGGAATGCTTCCTGGGATGTCAAGGAATATGTTTGAATCCTCAAAATCGTTTGAAACCAGCTGGATCGATGGCTGCCAGTTGCTTCAAGTGCACGAAATTTTTGACTTTAGGTTAGGGTTGTTGATCCAATTTTTCTCTCTTTTCTTGATAGGTATGCATCATGTATTTATACTGGATGGATTTGGCATGGTTTTTGGTAAGAATCAATCAATATTCAATGCAAATCAAATTTGATTTTTGTACAAAATCAAATTTTCAAAATTTGATTAATTTCCAATCCAATCTTGCCATATTGATCAAATTTCGAAATTTGCTGGCCTTTGTGAGTTGCTTGGGTCTCAAGGAAGGAATAAAAATCCATTTTGCAATTAATTTTGATTTTACACTTTATTTTTGAATTTAATTTGTATTTAAATGAATAAATTCAAAAAATAAAATAAAAATTCGTGGCATTGGGCTTGGATATTCCTAATTGTATGAGGAATAAGTTTGGATGAAGAAAAAGCAAGCCCATTTGCAAAAAATTTGATTTTTAGAGGTATCTCCCTTTGTGCATTCTTTCAAAATTCCCCAACTTGTGAATGGTGTAACTTGCTCAATTTTCCACATTTTTGAGAGTTCTTGGACTTTTTGGAAAGCTCTAAGAGTCCTCTAAACAATGTCTTTGGTTTCACTTCAATTGGAGTTACCATGCTCAATATATCTTTAAAACAAAATGTTGACTTTTTGTTGACTTTGAAAAGGACCTGTAATGTTTTGAGCTATACCTCTCAAATGAAGCATTTTTTGGACATTCTTGTGAGACATGAAGTTGTAGAGAATTGAATTTCCTTCAAAATGAGCTTTGGTGGGAAAATTTCTGAGAAAGTATGAAGAAGTTATGACCAGTCAAAGTTCAGTTGACTTTTCACCTAGAAACCCTAATTTAGAAAGTTTGTCTTTTGAGCAAATCTTGAGTTTTCTTGATGAATCATGATCAACCCTTGATCAAATGATGAATGTAACTTCAAAATGAGGATGTTGACCAAAAATCAGAAGTTTTGACTGTATGTTGACCACAGTTGACTTTTGACCAATACAACTGATTTTCAACCATCTGGGCAATTGTCTGAGGAAACTTGACTTGTAAGGCTTGAAACTTGACATGGAGAATCTTTGAAGCATATGAGGAGTCATGAAAACCATTGGAGATGTTAGAAGTCCATCTGGATCTGAGGAATTCCAAACCCTAGTTTGGGTTGATTGTCTAGGAGAGAGTTTGTCTGATCAACTCTTGAGGAATCCTTGAGCATGGATGTATGGAATGTCTTGAGAAACATGAGGGCAAATTTTGGGGTATGACAGCTGCCCCTGTTCAATCTTCTTGTACTGGAAGGGTTAGATTGGCATGCTTTGCCTTTCGTGACCTGGAGGTAGAAGATGATTGAACACTCGAGTACACCTGAAAATTTGCACTCGCTGTCGACTGATAATGCGGGAATGGGCTTATAGATGCCATTTGGAGATTTCGCTGAGGAATGAGTCGTACGCTAGACTCGAGATTGCGGATAAGATAGGAGACTGTCGGAGATGGGCTTAAGATGCCATCTGGAAAGATCGACGTTGGGGAGTGAACCGTACGCTAGGTTCTGTTAGACGCTTCTGGAAAGAGCAAGGAGATGGGCTTAAGATGCCATCCGGAGGGAGTCGTACGTTAGACTTTGTACGCATCTTGGAATGAGGTTATTGGTTTGTATTGATTTTTAATCAAATATGCAGCATTCTGAAAGTGGAGAAATGTTGACAAGTAGTCGGAGATGGGCTTAAGATGCCATCCAAGGCAACTGAGTCGTACGCCAGACTCTGTAGTTGTTGTTGATAATAAGAAGGAGTCAGAATAGTTCTTCGTGTCGACTACTCTGAGGGGATAATAGTTGACGAAATGTGGATATTTCCCTGTTGTGCATCGGGTGTTGATCCACTGCCTGTTATCGGAGGATAACTTGTGATCGTTCGGATAGGGTTTCCCGTCTGGCTTCGGGTATTAATCCTGGATCTGTTGTCGGAGGACAACGAGGTTGGTCGTTCAGATAGTTTTCCCGTCTGGATTCGGGTATTAATCCTGGACCTGTTCGCGTCAGAAGCGACTTTCACCTGTTTTGGAGAAAACAAGAGAAATTTTGATAGCATATTGTTAGTCTTATGCAAAGTATGATGCATGACAATGTGTATGAATAATGTATGCACAGTTTATGACTTTTATGAGTAATGTATGCATGATAGATGTTGCGGTATTTCAAAACATATCCATCTTGAAGAAGATGCAGATGTCCTGTTTGAGGATTTCTGTCTTTTGTTTGGGGATGGAGACCCTGAGAAGAGAAGAACTTTGATTCCTCCGGTGCACTATCTGACCAAGGCTTGGGCCTTGATATTGTTGAGGCTGGGAGAGTCCGGGAGGCAATCCGTTGGGGATCTTGTGTGTAGATCCTGCTGGGAAAAATGAAGAGGCGCTCTACTGGGGATTTTAAGTGTAAATCTTGTCGGAGAGCATTTGATAGCTACTGGGAGACCGGGTTAGAAGGATCTAGGGCCCGTGGTAATCTCTGGTTGAGGTATAAGAGGTGTAGGTTTCCTCCGGTGCCCTATCTGACCAAGTTCCAAGTCTGGATACTATTGCTGGAGAAAACGGGGAATTGTTGAGAGATATTTGCTGGAGATAGATATCTCTTGGGATGAAGTATTCTTGACCGATGTAACATGATTCTAGTTGAGTAGAATTATTGCTCGTGGACTGACACATACTCCGCTGGGGAGGGTTTGTAGTGAGTGACACCTCTGTGGAGATTGGTGTTCTGCGGGGGAATGCTTTTGGTGACCTTCGTCGTCATCTCAATTCCTGGAGCCTGTAGTAAGTACTTTTGTATGTTCACTTTTCGCATGTTTGCGAACAAGTTCTTATTGTTGGATGCATATAATCATTCGAAGCAAACGTTGGACTTTATGCAAATAACAATAGTGAAAATTGTAAAGAGAAAGGATTCATATTTATTCGAAATGTGGCGTATGGCCAAGTAGTTTGTACACAAGAAAGGTAAAAAAGCTATGCGGAAACAATCTCGTTAGGTTCCAACTATGCTAGTACTCATATATTTCAACTATCTCATCTCCTTGCTGTCAGTAGAAAGTGAGTGAATTGCTCCTCGCCATTTGAATCTTGAATCTTGATAGTAGTGCGGAAGTAGGTGATCCGAAGAGACATAGTCATACGCTTAAATCCCTAACTTTTCCTAGACCGCCTTTCGGGTTTTTCCACGGATACCCTTTTTGCCCAAGCCGCCTTTTCGGTTTTGACTTGCGGGTGTACAATTTTTGTATATATCCTTAACTTTTGGCGAACCCTTTTGGTTCGCCAGATGCCCTATTTTGCCTAGGTTCGTCGACCTAGCGGGTCTCTTTATGTAGTATTTTTGACTATGTCTGCGTTCACGGTGTGGGAAGTCTTCGCCATCCATGGTGCTAAGTATCATAGCTCCTTTGAAAATCTGTCTTGACTACAAATGGTCCCTCATAGGTGGGAGTCCATTTGCCCAGGATCACCTTGTGGAAGAATGATGCGCTTGACTACTAGATCACCGACTTGGTATACTCGGTGTTTGACTCTTTGTTGAATGCTCGATCATTCGCTCGATAAATTTGTCCATGGCGGATGGACGCTAGTCGTTCTCATCAATCAAGTTGATCGGTCAAGGCGAGTCGGATCCAATCATCTTCGCTAACTCTGCGTCTGGAGGACTCGGTTGAGGGTATCCGAACCTCGATGGGCGGATCGCTTCCATACCGTACACAAGAAGGGGTTGCCCTGTTGATGTCCGTCTTGTGCGATAACCATGAAGAGCAAATGGTAACATCTCATGCCAATCCTTGTAAGTCACCGTCATCTTCGTATAATCTTCTTAATGTTCTTGTTGGCGGCTTCCTGCGCCATTCATCTTAGGCCGATATGGAGAAGAATTGTGATGCTTGATCTTGAGCTGCGTGCGAGTTCGGTGATCATTTTGTTGTTGAGATTAGAGCCGTTATCGTGATAATCCTTTCGGGAGTGCCATATCGGAGATAAGATTATGTTTAATGAATCGAGCCACAACATTCTTGGGCAGATGCGACGAGGTCGCTTCTACCCACTTGGTGAAATAGTCAATTGCCACAAGGATGAAACGATGTCCGTTGGAAGCTGTGGGCTTGATTTCTCCAATCATGTCAATGCCCCATATTGCAAAAGGCCAAGGAGCTGTTAGAACATTTAGAGGTACTGGGGGTACGTGCACTTTGTCTGCATATATCTGGCACTTGTGACAAGATCGAGCATAGCGGTGACAATCAGCTTCCATGGTGGACCAATAGTAACCTGTTCTCAGAATCTTCTTAGCCATCGTATGACCACTGGAGTGGGTACCGAATGCGCCTTCGTGTAACTCTTCCATGATAAGTTCCGCTGTTCTCCGGTCTACACAGCGTAGTAAGCACAAGTCATGATTGCGCTTGTACAAGATGCCGTTGCTGAGGAAGAATTTGGATGCAAACCTTCTCATGAATTTCTTATCATTGACAGATGCCCCTGCGGGATATTCCTGAGTCTCAAGATACTTCTTCACGTCGTAGTACCAAGGTTTCTCTTCTGTGTCAAGTTCATAACAATACGCTGGTTCGTCAAACCTCTCAATGATGATCTGGGGAGCCTCGTTGTCCCACCTAACCTTGAACATAGATGACATAGTAGCTAATGCGTCTGCCAACTGATTCTCTTCTCGTGGAATATGGTCAAAAGTAATCTCTTTGAAGTGGGGGATCAAACTCAAAACATGCTCTCGATAGGGAATGAGGTTCGATGCCCGTATCCCTTTTAATCGACGATCACTAAAGCCGAGTCTCCATATACTTGCAAGAACTTGATTCTTAAGTCAATAGCGACTTGAATACCCATGATGCACTTCAGTATTCGCCATGTTGTTAGTGCAATGAAACATAATCTGGCGGTGAAAGGTATGTCCGCTGGGAGATGTAATGATGGCGCCAATGCCATTGCCAAGTCGTTTGAGGCTCCATCAAAGACCATAGTCCATCGGGATCCTTGTTCGTGTCCTTCGTCTGGTCTTGGTTCTTCGCAATCGTAACTAGTAAAACATCTTCGTCTGAAATTGAACGCATAGCGATAGTCATCTACGGCTTGATGAGCCAAATGATCGGCTACTACACTTCCTTTGATCGCTTTAGAAGTGTCTTGGATGTCATATTCGGTCAAGATCATTTGCCATCTTGCTATTCTTCGAGAGAGTGGTTTCTCAAATATGTATTTTATCGGATCCATCTTGAAATCAATAAGGTAGTGTGAGTCAACATATCTTTGTCGGCGAGCAGCCCATGCCAAAGCATTGCAAGTTTTCTCGAGTGTGAGTATCTTGTTTCACAGTCGGTAAACTTTTTGCTAAGGTAGTATATTGCATGCTCTTTTCGACCAGACTCGTCATGTTGTCCCAACACACACCCCATTGAGTTCTCTAACACTATCAAGTACATGATAAGAGGTCTTCCTTCGGCAGGCGGCATCAAGATAGGAGGATTCTGTAGGTACTCCTTGATTTTGTCAAAAGCGATCTGGCAATCGTCATTCCATTCCACCACTTGATCTTTCTTTAGTAACTTGAAGATTGGCTCGCAAGTAGCAGTTAGGTGTGCAATGAATCTGGCAATGTAATTCAATCGGCCCAAGAAACCTCTGACTTCCTTCTCGGTACGGGGAGCTGGCATTTCTTGAATAGCTTTAACCTTGACGGGATCAACTTCAATACCTTTACCACTGACAACAAACCCTAGGAGTTTACCGGATCTGACTCCAAAAGTGCACTTGTTAGGATTAAGTCTCAGCCTGTACTTCTTCAACCTATCAAATAGTTTCTGCAAATGATCGAGATGTTCTTCTTCAGTCTGTGATCTAGCTATCATGTCGTCGACGTAGACCTCTATCTCGTGATGAATCATGTCATGAAATAATGTTACCATAGCACGCTGATAAGTGGCGCCTGCATTCTTCAGTCCGAACGGCATAACTTTGTAGCAGAAAGTACCCCACTGTGTAACAAAAGTAGTCTTCTCCATGTCTTCGGGAGCCATTTTGATCTGATTATAACCGGAGAAACCATCCATGAAGGAGAAGACCTTGTGCTGAGCAGTGTTGTCAACCAGAACATCAATATGAGGAAGCGGAAAATCGTCTTTCGGACTTGCTTTGTTCAGATCTCTGTAATCCACACACATTCGTACTTTACCATCCTTCTTAGGTACGGGCACCACATTTGCAACCCACTGCGGATAAGAAGTAACGGCTAAAAAACCTGCGTTGAACTGTTTCATAACTTCGGCTTTGATTTTCTCGGACATCTCAGGACGCATACGACGAACCTTCTTTCCAGGAGAAAACCTTCGTCGGCAACCGTGTACCACAATATCAATGTCTAAACCTGGCATGTCTTCGTATGACCAAGCAAAAACCTCAACGTAGTCTCGTAGCATCTGAATCAACCTTTCTTTAACACTGTTCTCAAGACCCGCTCCTATCTTGATCTCTTTTCTGTCTTCGTCAGTACCCAAATTCACAACCTCAACTTGCTCTCCGTGTGGCTGTATAACTCGATCTTCTTCGTAGCGATCGACAAGTTCTCCGGCACTTCACAATCTTCCTCACTTTCGTCTTGGCTTGGTAGATCGGATTATCGAAGTCATATTTAGCACTAGCATAGTTGTTATTAACGAGATTCGGAGTGATTCGTTGTATCACGTGGGTGTGTGTAAGAAACACATAGCCTTTTGAAGGGTGATAAAGTAAAAGAAAGAAAACACAATTGAATGCAAAAGTCCAACGAATTTATTGAATGAAAATACGAAACGACAAATAATAACCCTCGCAAACGAGTCATGATGCCCCGGGTAAGGCACCAGGCTTTAGAGTTTATTGTTTAAAACATAAAGAAATACGAAAAGCAAACAAGACAAAAATAATTACTCCTAACTAAAGGAGATTGGTATGACGTCTTGAGTCTTCCAATTGCTGAGCCCACGATGCGGGTTGGAAAGATCCATTTGCTGATGTCAAGTCGTTGTCGCCGTCTTCTATAGCATGGATTCCACTCCGGGCGCGGAAAGGAAGTTGGCGGCACGCCGCGTATCATCTTGACCCTTGATGGTGAAGCCTAAACCAGTCTTGTCAAACTTGAAAGGAAGATCAGGGAGCTGACCCCAAATAGCACTACCTTCTTCAACAGCAGCTTGAGCATCTTTCAGGGAGGCCATTCTAGACGGAGCTTGTGTAACTTCTGGAGTAACAGGAGAGTCAACAGGCATGACTCTGGGGATTGTTTCAAAATCTTGACAGGGAGTCTCGACGAATTCACCTTCCATCTCGAAGTAACGAAAAGATTTCAGATGACTGACCATATATTCTTCTTCACCACACTGTCATACCCCAAAATTTGCCCTCATGTTTCTCAAGACATTCCATACATCCATGCTCAAGGATTCCTCAAGAGTTGATCAGACAAACTCTCTCCTAGACAATCAACCCAAACTAGGGTTTGGAATTCCTCAGATCCAGATGGACTTCTAACATCTCCAATGGTTTTCATGACTCCTCATATGCTTCAAAGATTCTCCATGTCAAGTTTCAAGCCTTACAAGTCAAGTTTCCTCAGACAATTGCCCAGATGGTTGAAAATCAGTTGTATTGGTCAAAAGTCAACTGTGGTCAACATACAGTCAAAACTTCTGATTTTTGGTCAACATCCTCATTTTGAAGTTACATTCATCATTTGATCAAGGGTTGATCATGATTCATCAAGAAAACTCAAGATTTGCTCAAAAGACAAACTTTCTAAATTAGGGTTTCTAGGTGAAAAGTCAACTGAACTTTGACTGGTCATAACTTCTTCATACTTTCTCAGAAATTTTCCCACCAAAGCTCATTTTGAAGGAAATTCAATTCTCTACAACTTCATGTCTCACAAGAATGTCCAAAAAATGCTTCATTTGAGAGGTATAGCTCAAAACATTACAGGTCCTTTTCAAAGTCAACAAAAAGTCAACATTTTGTTTTAAAGATATATTGAGCATGGTAACTCCAATTGAAGTGAAACCAAAGACATTGTTTAGAGGACTCTTAGAGCTTTCCAAAAAGTCCAAGAACTCTAAAAATGTGGAAAATTGAGCAAGATACACCATTCACAAGTTGGGGAATTTTGAAAGAATGCACAAAGAGAGATACTTCAAAAAATCAAATCTTTTGCAAATGGGCCTACTTTTTCTTCATCCAAACTTATTCCTCATGCAATTAGGAGTATCCAAGCCCAAAGCCACGAATTTTTGATTTATTTTTCTATTTAATTTGTAATTTATTCATTTAAATGCAAATTAAATCTTAAAATAAATTATAAAATTGAAATTAATGGCAAAGATTGATTTTATTCTTTCCTTGATGTCCAATTAACTCACAAATGCCAGCCAATTCGAAATTGAAGCAAAAAAGGCAAGATTGGATTGAAATTGATCAAGTTTTGAAAATTTGATTTTCATGAAAAAATCAAATTTGATTTCCATTGAATATTGATCAATTCTTTCCAAATTCAATCCCAAAACCTTCCAGTATATATACCTAATGCATACCAATCACAAGAGGACAGAAAAATTGCTCTACAAACCCTATTCCAAAAGTAAAAAAATCGTGTTCTTGAAGCAAGTGGGAATCCTATTTCCAGCCATTCTCAATCGTTTTTAAGGTGTCCAACAGGTTCCTTAACATCTCCAGAAGCGAATCAGACCTTTACATTGCACAAATCCATTCAGAATCGTGAAATCAGTGTTTGGTTTGTTCTTGAAAATCTCAAATTCGATTCCTCATATTCATGCATTATTAACTTGTTTTGATTGTTTGTCTGTGTTTAGAATCAAGCTTGCAAGCTTTCTGGGCAAACCAATTGGATTTCTATGGCCGGAATCGTGTTTTACCATGACTAGGGTTTATGTGACCGATTTAGGGTTTCACGAAATAGGAAAAATTGGCCAACAAGACCTATGCTAGTGAATTCGGATTGATGTCCTGAATCGAACCATGGCCTTGGATTTTATTTATATTACGTGTGTTGCATTTTTGATATTTGCCAGGAACCTTGCGTCGAACAGAGACCGACGCTAAATTCAAATATTTGAAACGAAGAAGATGACTGGATGGCGCGAGATCGTGGCGAAGGAGAAGGCAACGCGTGTATTCCACTCAGCTCCGTATCCAAACAGTTGGCACACCCAGCTCAGTTGGTCAGCGTGTTGATTTTCAAAGTTTGAAGCCCAGGGCGTGAGTTCGAACCATGCCAGGACCAACCTTGGTTTTTCTTTTTCAAAACTCATATATTTTCATATTTTCATATTTTAATATTTTAATATTTTTCATTCATTTTAATTTCTTTTCTATATTTTATTTCTGCATTAAAAAATTATCAAAAAATATTTTTCTTTTTACAGTAGTTTTATAAAATGTTTATTTAATTTATAAAATTAAAAAATATAATTTTGCATGCATATTTATTTTTATTAGTAATTTTGCATTTAAATCATATTAAATTAGTTTTAAATTACTAAATTGCATCTAAAAATTCCAAAAAAATTATCTTAGTATATTTATCTTATTTCCAGCATATATTAATTTTCTCATATTAAAATTTTCATTTTTCTAACATTTTCTCTTATTTCAATTTCATCCTATTTCCCGATTTTTCATTCTTTCACAGGTTCATCCGATTCAGACGATTCTTCCGTTTTTTTATTTTATTTTTCAATAATGTAATTGCATATGGGTTGTAATAGTTTAATTAGGATTTTTACTTTTCCGCATTCTGATTATGTAATTGCCCCAAAGCCATGTAATAGCGTAGGATTTACTTTTCCGCACTTTTACATTCTGCATTTTAATTTCCGCACCCTATAAATTGCTAGTAATTAGGCGTGTATGGCAAGATAATAATGAACTTACCCCACTAATTTTCAAGATAAAATATCTGAATTCAACACACTCTTTTCACACATGCACCCCTTAGGGTAATTCTCTCTCGTTGCCTTACGAATTCAAACAATGGTCATGTCCCTCGAACGTAAAGGTATTCTAGCACCGTTGCCTTCAAAACAAATCATCATAGTCCCTTCGATACAAAGATCATAAGACCCACGATGTCGCCTCCGAATACATGATCTTGACCCTCGATTGTCGCCTACGAAAAATGATGATAGTCCCTTCGAATGTGCTAGGATACTTCCTACAAGTTGCCTTCTATGACCATCCGATGTCCCTTCGAATGTCCCTTCTACATCCAACGAATGGAGCTAGCTACTAACTAATGGTATGGCTAGCGCTATTCTAAAGGAAAGTAAAACAATACGGAAAAACGACCAATTCTGAGTAGGTAATAAGACTTTTAGTTGCTTGCTCTATCAAAAACTTTTTACACTTCACACTTTTTTCAAAGTTCAAACTTTTTTCCAAACGAAACATTTCCGAACACTTTGTATACATTCCTACATGAATCATTACAAAGTCAAAGTGAAATGCCTTTTTCGAAACATTTTTCAAACACACAGAAAGCACAAGTTTTTCAAAGGTGATCTATAGAGCAACTAAGAGCCCGTAGATAACTACGGATGAAAAGGGGTGCTAATACCTTCCCTTTCATAACCTTCTCCCTTACTCAGAATCTAACGAAGGTCTTTTTCTGTACTTTTACCTTCCCTTAATTGGATAAAAATAAAAGTCGGTGGCGACTCTTGCTATCCGCACATTTGGATACAAAAATCCTAAAAAAGTCAGTTCACCGTATTACAGAACTGGCGACTCTGCCGGGGAGACACCCTTAAAGAGAGAATGCCTTAAGGATTTATAGCTCACCTTTATTGCTTTTTGTTTGACTTGCTTGCTTTACTTTTAAGGGTTGCTTGGGTATTATATTTGTGGGGGATCCTACACCCGGATCCGGGTTTCCTTTTAGGTAAGTGGCATTAGATCATCGCGACCGCTAGACGTATAACTAAACGGTCAACATGATGGCTACGTTAGCGTGACACTTTGGATGTCCTGATACTCTTCATTCCCAAGTTGAGGATAGTATTTGGCTTCTGCGTGGTGTCATCAAGCGCTAACTAAACTTTTAGAACCTTAATTGACCCATCTTGGCCATTAGAAGGTAGTGAGATGGCCGGCTTTGGTGTAGACCGAGGTTGGTTGATACTCGATGCTACGCTCATTGAGATCAGACTTTTGGGACATTTTCGGTCGACCACTTGGTAGTCGTATTGAAATAAGCGCCTACGAGAAAGATCAATGATGTGAGATTCCTAGAACCCGGTTACTATTATAGGACAGGATGAACCAACTCAAACTTTTGGTAGGGTAGTCACCCAGACCTCATGCGAGCCTTAAACCTAGGCTCATTGTGTGAATTGCTTGTGTGTGCTAAACATGACATCATGACATCATTCGCATTGCATATCATATCTAACTATTTCAAGGACCTAGGGATTTATCTTTGCTCTGTTTTGTAGGTGTTATGGCTTCTAGAAAGACTATCCGAATCAACTTCATGGGTATACCTTCTCAACTCAAAGAATTGGTTTCAGAAATTCCCGATCATGCTCAGTTCATCAAAAGACATGGTTATCTACTTGATTTGGTTATCTCCGGTTTTGAAGAAGATATGATGAATGTCCTATTCCAGTTCTTTGATCCGAAGCATCATTGCTTTACATTTCCAGATTATCAGTTGGTTCCTACCTTGGAAGAGTTCTCTAAGCTACTTGGGATGCCTATTCTTGACCAAATGCCATTCACCGGTTTAGAAAAGGTTCCTAGGTATGAAGACATTGCATCAGCCTTACATCTTAAGCGCTCAGACATTGAAGCCAATTGGGAAACCAGAAGTGGAGTTAAGGGTTTACTTTCTAAGTTTCTAATTAAGAAAGCTCGAGAATTCCTCAAAGTTATGAGTTTCCATGCATTTGAAAACATTGTGGCCTTACTAATTTATGGTTTGGTTCTATTCCCTAACTCGGATCAATTCATAGATGTCAACGCCATCAAGTTGTTCCTTGCCCGCAACCCAGTTCCTACTTTGCTTGGGGATATCCTACATTCTCTCCACACTCGTACTACTAAGAGACAAGGAACTCTCATGTGTTGCATACCGTTACTTTCTAGGTGGTTTATTTCGCACCTTCCTCCATCAGTTTTGAAAAACGAGCAAAGGATGAAATGGTCTCAAAGGCTAATGTCACTCTCTCATTCAGATATCCGTTGGAGTCTTTTCTCTCAAAAGGACTTCACCTTCATTGAGCGTTGTGGAGAATTCCCTAATGTACCACTCCTTGGTATAAGGGGAGGTATTACTTACAACCCTTCTCTAGCTCTACGTCAGTTTGGTTTTACTCGAAGATATGGTCCGCATGATATGCTTCTCCAAGACATTGTGTTCGACTACAATCACGATCTCCAGAATTACCGACGAAGGTTTATACACGCTTGGGGCATGGTAAAGAAGACTGATACCAAGACTTTGGGACACCAAAACTCCATTCCTTGGGAACCTTACCTCAAATGGGTGCGAGCTCGAGCTCAAAACCTCATGATGCCATTTACCCCCGTGTTACCAGTAATTATGGAACCTGTTGCTATAGGTGACGTAGCCTATATCGTTCTCCATCCGGAAATGCCTACTGATTTTGAAGACTTGAAGAGATCCTGGATTCAGCTTAAAGAAGAAAGGGATACGTTCGAAGCTCAATGTTATGCAAGCGAGAAGAAGGTACTAGAGTTGACCAAGCTACTTCACGAGGAGCGAAACATCAACGCCTACTTCAACCCCAAGAGGAAGCGCCCATGGGAGACTTAGAGCTTTAGGATTTTTGTTCTTTTATTTTCAAAACTATCTTTTGTACTTTAAAACAAAAGAAAGAAAGAAAAAAGAAACTAATAAAAGTTTGTTCGTGCTTGTTTAACAAATTTAAATTCCTGAGGTCCTTGAAAACATTGCATTGCATAAACATCGCATATCATGGCATGACATTTCATAACAGGTACATTGAAGATCGGTTTTCTCATTCTCTCGCTATTTATTTTAGCAGAAATGGCTCTTGAACAGACTGTCAAAGATCTCCAGGCTCAGAATGCTCAGTTCCAGGAAGTGGTCACCAGCTTGGTCCAAGGCCAGGAAGACTTGAAGAAACTCATCGCCAGAAAGAAGAAGGTCATCGGTGTCCTCAACATGGGAAGACGTCATAAGGGCGGACCTAGGGTGGTCAGCCGTTTAGAGCTCTCAGACAAGAGCATTGAAACTGATGAAAGTATCAAGAACAACGAAGAAGGCCAGCATGAGTCTGAAAACAGAGAAGAAGACTATGAGAACGAGCAGTATTCTCTTGAGGATGACAAATACAAACAACTTGAAGACCATTCAAATGTTGTGGAAAATCTGAAGATGTCCGGGCTAAATTTTGATGATCTGAGTTTAGTTCCTGGTGTGGTGATTCCCCGCAAGTTCAAGGTTCCTACTTTTGCCAAGTATGATGGCATTTCTTGTCCGAAGTTGCATTTGAAGTCCTATGTTCAGAAGATCCATCCTCACACTGATGACAGGAAGTTGTGGATCCATTACTTCCAAGAGAGTTTATCCGAAGCTCAGTTAGAGTGGTATTATCAGCTAGAGAGTACCCACATCCATACTTGGAATGACTTAGTAGATGCTTTCTACAAGCAGTACCAGTACAATGTTGAACTAGCACCTACTCGCATGCAACTACAGAGCATGTCTATGGGTCGTGACGAGAAGTTCAAAGAATATGCTCAGAAATGGAGAGATCTAGCAGGCAGAGTTCAACCACCCTTGTCCAATATGGAGTTGGTTGATATGTTTATGGGAATATTGACAGGTCCATTCTTCAATCATCTGATTGGAAACTCTTCAGCCGGATTCACCGAGCTGATATTGACAGGAGAACGCATTGAAGCTGGAATCAAGAGCGGAAAGATTCAGGTGGAGTCATCTTCAAATGCTGTGAAGAGATCTTTCGATGGTAAGAAAGAATCCAATGCTGTGTATGGTCAGAAAAGCCGTGTCAAAGCTGACCGTACTCAATCTGTGGGGGCAGTTGTGATCTCCAATCCTACACCAGTGCAACCTCAGCGAAACAACGCGCGTAACCAGAACACGCCACGAAGACAGTTTACGAAGATCAACATGCCATTGTCGCAAGCATTGCAACATATGTTGAAAGCAGAGCTGATTACCTTGAGGGATCCTCCTCAACACATCAACACTTCCTCTCCAAAATACAATCCTAATTCAAAGTGTGCATACCACTCCAACAGCCCAGGGCACGACACTGACGATTGTTGGGCTCTGAAGAACAAGAATCAAGACATGATTGAAGCTAAAGAAATTGAGTTTGATCCTCCTGCTGAAACTCCGAAAGTGATCAACGCGCCAATGCCCAACCACAGCAAAAGTTCCAATGTTATTGACAAGAACTCTTATGTTTATGATGTGAACAACTTGACTATTCCTCTGATGACTGTTAAGAAGAATCTGCTGCAAGCCGGTGTCAATCCAGGATGCCCGGAGAATTGTTGTTGGTGCCTTTAGCACCTGACGGATGTGCTTGGTTAGAAGGCGTATTCAATGCATAATGGATAACCGCGAAGTGCTATTTCTGAAACCTTTGCCTGTGGAGAATCTTTGTGAAGACATGTCTAAGAATTTGAAGATCGAAGATGTGAGCGAAGTCGTACCAGAAGTCTGGGACACCTTGGTGCAGCCAAGTGGAAAGTTTGATTACATGGTGAAGTATACCGTTCTTGAAAGCTACAAGATTCCTATTGAAGATGTCAAGGCAACCAGATGGGGAGACGATTTCCCAGAAGACTATGTTGATGTGAACACAATAAGGCTCTCCTCTGTCGATCCTACACCTAGAGTGGCACCTCTCATCATTACTTCTGCCAGACCAGTTCCATACTCCTCTGACAAAACTATACCGTGGAACTATGGAGCTGAAGTTTATTATCATGGCGTCAAGCAAGACCCTTTGACCATTGAAGACACAGTTGAAGCTTCTGATCCTGACATCGACAACATCACCGGATCAAGCAAAGTAACCAGAACTGGAAGTGTTTTCTCCAGAGATCTCTCCTCCAAAAGACATTGCGACTCCAGCTCGCATTACAGCTATTGAACCAATTCCCGAAGCTAGAGGGAAAGAACTAGTGACTCATCCTACTCAGACAGAAGTACCAAAGGAAGTTGCTGAAGATACCTCCAAGCAAGAAATGGAGGAAATTCTGAAGATCATCAAGAGTGACTACAATGTTGTGGAACAGTTGGGACAGACTCCATCCAAAATCTCCATGCTTGCTCTGCTATTGTGCTCTGAGGCTCATGCTAAGGCCTTGGTGAAGTTTCTGAAGAATGCTCACATACCGCAAGACACTACTACTGATCAATTTGAAGTTTGTATTGCTAGCCTGGATGCCAGCAACGGTCTAGGTTTTTCTGATGTTGATTTGACTCCTGCCGGAAGGAAACACAACAAAGCTTTGCACATCTTTGTTGAATGTAAGGGCGTTACGTTGTCTCATGTTTTGGTAGATACCAGTTCTGCTCTGAATATCCTGCCGAAGAGTGCTTTCGACCGACTTGATGTTGAAGGATTGGTCTTGAAGCCCAGCGACATAATTGTGAGAGCTTTTGATGGTTCTAAACGAACAGTACTTGGAGAGCTCATTCTACCAGTTAAAGTCGGTTCCCAAACTTTCGACTCCACTTTCTTTGTCATGGACATCCGTCCAGCTTACTCTTGCCTACTTGGACGCCCTTGGATACATGGGGCAGGCGCTGTTACCTCTACCTTGCATCAGAAACTGAAGTACCCGGTGAAAGGGAAGATTGTTACAGTGTGTGGTGAAGAAGAGCACATGGTCAGTCATCTACAGTCATTCCGATATCTCGAGATGGAGGGTGAATTCTTTGAGACTCCCTGTCAAGCTTTTGAAACAGTCCCCAGAGTCGTGTCTGTTGACTCTCCTGTTACTCCTGAAGTTACCCAAGCTCCTCCCAGGATGGCCTCGCTGAAAGATGCTCAAGCTGCTGTTGAAGAAGGTAGTGCTATTTGGGGTCAGCTCCCTGATCTTCCTTTCAAGTTTGACAAGACTGGTTTAGGCTTCACCATCAAGGGTCAGAAGATGATACGCCGCGAGCGTGCCGGCCAACTTCCTTTCCGCATCAGTCAGAGTGGAATCCATGCTATAGAAAACAACGACAACGACTTCGACATCAGCAAATGGATCTTTCCAACTCCAGATCGTGGGCTCAACAATTGGAAGACTGAAGACGTCATACCAATCTCCTTTAGCCAGGAGTAATTATTTTTGTCTTGTTTGCTTTTCGTATTTCTTTATGTTTTAAACAATAAACTCTAAAGCCTAGTGCCTTGCCCGGGGCATCATGGCTCGTTTGCGAGGGTTATTATTTTGTCGTTTGCGTATTTTCATTCAATAAATTCGTTGGACTTTTGCATTCAATTGTGTTTCTTTCTTTTACTTTTATCACCCCTTCAAAAGGCTATGTGTTCTTACACACACACGTGATACAACTGAGTCACTCGAATCTCGTTGATATGACTATGCTAGTGCTAAATATGACTTCGATAATCCGATCTACAAGCGAAGATGAAAGTGAAGAGAACGAGTTCGAACTGAAGATCGAGTTATACCTGAAGGAGTTGTTTGGGTTGAGGTTGTGTGCGGATTATAGGAGGGTCTTAGACAAAGACATTGGTACAGAAAGAAGGTTTTCTTGGTCGACTCGTAGCATGTTGGTTGACCTTATTGCTCAGCACTTGGTTTTCTCCTATCGATGGATGTGGTTAAGGTTGCAAGAAGGATCAGAAACGAAACGAAGGGCAGCAGAGATGACGGTTGACACACTTCTCCTTCATGGGGTTACTTTTCTCCTACAATGGTTATGACCGTTACGGGGTTTAGCTACAAGGTTATGCCGTTCGGATAGGCGCGCTATGGTAACATTGTTCCATGACATGATCCATCACGAGATAGAGGTCTCGTCGACGACATGATAGCTCGATCGGTGAGGAAGAACATCTCGATCATTTGCAGAAACTATTTGACAGGTTGAAGAAGTACAGGCTGAGACTTAACCCCAACAAGTGCACTTTTGGAGTCAGATCCGGTAAACTCCTAGGGTTTGTTGTCAGTGGTAAAGGTATTGAAGTTGATCCCGCCAAGGTTAAAGCCATACAAGAGATGCTGACTCCCTTCGAGAAGGAAGTCAGAGGTTTCTTGGGCCGATTGAATTACATTGCCAGATTCATTGCACACCTGACTGCTACTTGTGAGCCAATCTTCAAGTTACTAAAGAAAGATCAAGTAGTGGAATGGAATGACGATTGCGAGATCGCTTTTGACAAAATCAAGGAATACTTACAGAATCCTCCCATCCTGATGCCACCTGCCAAAGGAAGACCTCTGATCATGTACTTGACAGTGTTAGAGAACTCAATGGGGTGTGTGTTGGGGCAACATGAAGAGTCTGGTCGAAAAGAGCATGCAATATACTACCTTAGCAAAAAGTTTACCGACTGTGAAACAAGATACTCACAACTCGAGAAAACTTGCGCTTTGGCATGGGCTTTCGCCGCTAAGGCAGATATGTTGACTCACACTACCTTGTTGATTTCTAAGATGGATCCAATAAAATACATCTTTGAGAAACCAGCTCTCTCCGGAAGAATAGCGAGATGGCAAATGATCTTGACCGAGTATGATATCCAGTACACTTCTCAGAAGGCGATCAAAGGAAGTGTAGTAGCCGATCATTTGGCTCATCAAGCCGTAGATGACTACCAGGCTATGTAGTTCGAGTTCCCAGATGAAGATGTTTTACTAGTTACTGATTGTGAAGAACCAGGCCCAGACGAAGGACCTGAACAAGGATCCCGATGGACCATGGTCTTTGATGGAGCCTCAAACGCACTTGGCAATGGCATTGGCGCCATCATTACATCCCCTGCAGGCGGACATACTCCTTTCACCGCCAGATTGTGCTTCAGCTGCACTAACAACATGACCGAATACGAAGCGTGCATCATGGGTATTAAAGCTGCTATTGACCTAAGAATCAAGTTCTTGCAAGTGTATGGAGACTCGGCTTTAGTGATCGGTCGATTAAGGCGAGTGGGATACGAAGCATCCGAATCTCATTCCGTATCGAGCATGTTCGAGTTTGATTCCCTACTTGAAGAGATTACTTTTGATCACATCCACAGAAGAGAATCGGTTGGAGCGTTAGCTACTATGTCATCTATGTTCAAGGTTAGATGGGACAACGAGGCTCCCGGATCATCATTGAGAAGTTTGACGAACAGTATTGTTATGAGCTTGACACAGAAGAGAAACCTTGGTACTACGATGTGAAGAGGTATCTTGAGACTCGGGAATATCCAGGGGCATCATCAATGATAAGAAATTCATGAGAAGGTTTGCATCCAAATTCTTCCTCAGCAACAGCATCTTATACAAGCGCAATCACGATTTGTGCTTACTCCGCTGTGTAGACCAGAAAACGGCGATACGCATCATGGAAGAATTACACGAAGGCGCATTTGGTACTCACTCCAGTGGGCATACAATGGCTAAGAAGATTTTGAGAACAGGTTATTATTGGTCCACCATGGAAGCTGATTGTCACCGCTATGCTCGATCTTGTCACAAGTGCCAGATTTATGCAGACAAAGTGCACGTACCTCCAGTACCTCTGAATGTCCTAACAGCTCCTTGGCCTTTTGCAATGTGGGGCATTGACATGATTGGAGAAATCAAGCCCACAGCTTCCAACGGACATCGTTTCATCCTTGTGGCAATTGACTATTTTACCAAATGGGTAGAAGCAGCCTCATTCGCATCTGTTACCAAGAATGTTGTGGCTCGGTTCATCAAACATAATCTTATCTGTCGATATGGCACTCCCGAAAGGATTATCACAGATAACGGTTCTAATCTCAACAACAAAATGATCGCCGGACTCTGCACGCAGTTCAAGATCAAGCATCACAACTCTTCTCCTTACCGGCCTAAGATGAATGGCGCAGTGGAAGCCGCCAACAAGAACATTAAAAATTTTATCCAGAAGATGACAGTAACTTACAAGGATTGGCATGAGATGTTACCATTTGCTCTTCATGGTTATCGCTTTCTGATGCGGACATCAAGAGCAACCCCTTCTCTCTTGTACGGTATGGGCCGTCCTACCTATTGAGGTTCGGATACCCTCAACGAGTCCTCAGACGCAGAGTTAGGCGAGCGATTGGGTCGACTCGCCTTGACCAGATTAACTTGATTGATAAGAAGCGACTCGTCCATCGCCATGGACAGATCTATCGAGGCGAATGATCGAGCATTTAACAAGAAGGTCAAGCACCGAGTCTACCAAGTCGGTGATCTAGTAGTCAAGCGCATCATTCTTCCACAAGGTGATCCCGGGGCAAGTGGACTCCCACCTATGAGGGACCATTTGTAGTCAAGGCAGTGTTTTCGGAGCTATGATACTAAGCACCATGGATGAAGACTTCCCCACCACATGAGCCGACATAGTCAAAAATACTACGCATAAAAGAGACCCGCTAGGTCGACGAACCTAGGCAAAAATAAGGGCATCCTGGCGAACCAAAAGGGTTCGGGCAAAAGTTAAGGATATATACGAAACATGTACACCCGGCAAGTCGAAAACCTGAAAAGGCGGCTTGGGCAAAAAAGGGTATCCCGGTAGACTGAAAACCCGAAAGGGCGGTCTAGGCAAAAGTTAGGGATTTAAGCGTACGACTATGTCTCTTCCAGATCACATACCTTCAGACTACTATTAGCATACAAATTCAAATGGCGAAGATCAATTCAATCACTTTCTACTGACAGCAAGGAGATGAGATAGTTGAAATATATGAGTACTAGCATAGTTGGAACTTAACGAGATTGTTTCCGCATAGCCCTTTACTTTTCTCTTGTATAAACTACTTGGCCATACGCCACCTTTCAAATAAATGCAAGTTTCTTTCTCTTTACAATTCTCGTGTGTTGTTGTTTGCATAAAGTCCAACGTCTGCTTTGAATGATTATATGCATCCGACAATAAGAACTTGTTCGCAAGCATGCGAAAAGTAAACATACAAAGTACTTACTGCAGGTTTCGGGAATTGAGATGACGACAAAGGTCCCCACAGAGCATTCCCGCAGGACACCAATCTCCAGAGGTGTCACTCACCACAAACTCTCCCCAGCGGAGTATATGCCAGTACACGAGCAATATTTCCACTCTACTAGAATCGTGTTACATCAGTCTCCAAGCAATAGCACTTCATCCCCAGCAGAGATATCTATCTCCAGCAAATATCTCTCAGCAATCCCCTTTTCCCCGGCGAGTGGTACCCGAGATTGGTCGGCTCAAGATTATGCGGAGAAACCTCGCCTCTATTTGATGCGTCCACTTCATTATCAAGCAGAGCATCCGCATCTTCCTCAAGATGGATATGTTTTGAAATACCATAACATTTATCATTCATACATTATTCATAGTTCATACATATGTCATTCATACACATTGTCATGCATCATGCTTTGCATAAGACTAACAATATTCTATCAAAGCTTCTCTTGTTTTCTCCAAAGCAGGTGAAAGTCACTTCTGACGCAAGCAGGTCCAAGATTAATACCCGAATCCAGACGGGAAAACTATCTGAACGACCCACATCGTTGTCCTCCGACAACGGATCCAGGATTAATACCCGAAGCTAGACGGGAAACCTTATCCGAACGATCACAAGTTATCCTCCGATGTGCGTGGATCAACACCGATGCAGGAAATATCCACATTTTGTCCCCCCAGAGTAGTCGACACGAAGAACTATTCTGACTCCTTCTTATTATCAACAGCAACTACGAGAGTCTGGCGTACGACTCGGTTGCCTTGGATGGCATCTTAAGCCCATCTCCGACTACTTGTCAATATTTCTCCACTTTCAGAATGCTGCATATTTGATTAAAAAAAATCAATACAAACCAACAACTTCACTCAAAGTGAACACGAGGTCTAGCGTACGACTCCTTCCGGATGGCATCTTAAGCCCATCTCCATCTTCCTCCAGAAGCATCTACAGAGCCTAGCGTACGGCTCACTCCCCAGCATTGACCTTCCCAGATGGCATCTTAAGCCCATCTCCGACGGTTCTCCTATTCATACAACCATCTCGAGTCTAGCGTATGGCTCATTCCCCAGCGAGTCTCCGATCTCCAAATGGCATCTATAAGCCCATTCCCGCATCATCAATCAACGGCGAGTGCAAATTTTCAGGTGTACTCGAGTGTTCAATCATCTTCTACCTCCAGGTCACGAAAGGCAAAGCATGCCAATCTAACCCTTCCAGTACAAGAAGATTGAACAGGGGCAGCTGTCATACCCCAAAATTTGCCCTCATGTTTCTCAAGACATTCCATACATCCATGCTCAAGGATTCCTCAAGAGTTGATCAGACAAACTCTCTCCTAGACAATCAACCCAAACTAGGGTTTGACATTCCTCAGATCCAGATGAACTTCTAACATCTCCAATGGTTTTCATGACTCCTCATATGCTTCAAAGATTCTCCATGTCAAGTTTCAAGCCTTACAAGTCAAGTTTCCTCAGACAATTGCCCAGATGGTTGAAAATCAGTTGTATTGGTCAAAAGTCAACTGTGGTCAACATACAGTCAAAACTTCTGATTTTTGGTCAACATCCTCATTTTGAAGTTACATTCATCATTTGATCAAGGGTTGATCATGATTCATCAAGAAAACTCAAGATTTGCTCAAAAGACAAACTTTCTAAATTAGGGTTTCTAGGTGAAAAGTCAACTGAACTTTGACTGGTCATAACTTCTTCATACTTTCTCAGAAATTTTCCCACCAAAGCTCATTTTGAAGGAAATTCAATTCTCTACAACTTCATGTCTCACAAGAATGTCCAAAAAATGCTTCATTTGAGAGGTATAGCTCAAAACATTACAGGTCCTTTTCAAAGTCAACAAAAAGTCAACATTTTGTTTTAAAGATATATTGAGCATGGTAACTCCAATTGAAGTGAAACCAAAGACATTGTTTAGAGGACTCTTAGAGCTTTCCAAAAAGTCCAAGAACTCTAAAAAATGTGGAAAATTGAGCAAGATACACCATTCACAAGTTGGGGAATTTTGAAAGAATGCACAAAGAGAGATACTTCAAAAAATCAAATCTTTTGCAAATGGGCCTACTTTTTCTTCATCCAAACTTATTCCTCATGCAATTAGGAGTATCCAAGCCCAAAGCCACGAATTTTTGATTTATTTTTCTATTTAATTTGTAATTTATTCATTTAAATGCAAATTAAATCTTAAAATAAATTATAAAATTGAAATTAATGGCAAAGATTGATTTTATTCTTTCCTTGATGTCCAATTAACTCACAAATGCCAGCCAATTCGAAATTGAAGCAAAAAAGGCAAGATTGGATTGAAATTGATCAAGTTTTGAAAATTTGATTTTCATGAAAAAAACAAATTTGATTTCCATTGAATATTGATCAATTCTTTCCAAATTCAATCCCAAAACCTTCCAGTATATATACCTAATGCATACCAATCACAAGAGGACAGAAAAATTGCTCTACAAACCCTATTCCAAAAGTAAAAAAATCGTGTTCTTGAAGCAAGTGGGAATCCTATTTCCAGCCATTCTCAATCGTTTTTAAGGTGTCCAACAGGTTCCTTAACATCTCCAGAAGCGAATCAGACCTTTACATTGCACAAATCCATTCAGAATCGTGAAATCAGTGTTTGGTTTGTTCTTGAAAATCTCAAATTCGATTCCTCATATTCATGCATTATTAACTTGTTTTGATTGTTTGTCTGTGTTTAGAATCAAGCTTGCAAGCTTTCTGGGCAAACCAATTGGATTTCTATGGCCGGAATCGTGTTTTACCATGACTAGGGTTTATGTGACCGATTTAGGGTTTCACGAAATAGGAAAAATTGGCCAACAAGACCTATGCTAGTGAATTCGGATTGATGTCCTGAATCGAACCATGGCCTTGGATTTTATTTATATTACGTGTGTTGCATTTTTGATATTTGCCAGGAACCTTGCGTCGAACAGAGACCGACGCTAAATTCAAATATTTGAAACGAAGAAGATGACTGGATGGCGCGAGATCGTGGCGAAGGAGAAGGCAACGCGTGTATTCCACTCAGCTCCGTATCCAAACAGTTGGCACACCCAGCTCAGTTGGTCAGCGTGTTGATTTTCAAAGTTTGAAGCCCAGGGCGTGAGTTCGAACCATGCCAGGACCAACCTTGGTTTTTCTTTTTCAAAACTCATATATTTTCATATTTTCATATTTTAATATTTTAATATTTTTCATTCATTTTAATTTCTTTTCTATATTTTATTTCTGCATTAAAAAATTATCAAAAAATATTTTTCTTTTTACAGTAGTTTTATAAAATGTTTATTTAATTTATAAAATTAAAAAATATAATTTTGCATGCATATTTATTTTTATTAGTAATTTTGCATTTAAATCATATTAAATTAGTTTTAAATTACTAAATTGCATCTAAAAATTCCAAAAAAATTATCTTAGTATATTTATCTTATTTCCAGCATATATTAATTTTCTCATATTAAAATTTGCATTTTTCTAACATTTTCTCTTATTTCAATTTCATCCTATTTCCCGATTTTTCATTCTTTCACAGGTTCATCCGATTCAGACGATTCTTCCGTTTTTTTATTTTATTTTTCAATAATGTAATTGCATATGGGTTGTAATAGTTTAATTAGGATTTTTACTTTTCCGCATTCTGATTATGTAATTGCCCCAAAGCCATGTAATAGCGTAGGATTTACTTTTCCGCACTTTTACATTCTGCATTTTAATTTCCGCACCCTATAAATTGCTAGTAATTAGGCGTGTATGGCAAGATAATAATGAACTTAGCCCACTAATTTTCAAGATAAAATATCTGAATTCAACACACTCTTTTCACACATGCACCCCTTAGGGTAATTCTCTCTCGTTGCCTTACGAATTCAAACAATGGTCATGTCCCTCGAACGTAGAGGTATTCTAGCACCGTTGCCTTCAAAACAAATCATCATAGTCCCTTCGATACAAAGATCATAAGACCCACGATGTCGCCTCCGAATACATGATCTTGACCCTCGATTGTCGCCTACGAAAAATGATGATAGTCCCTTCGAATGTGCTAGGATACTTCCTACAAGTTGCCTTCTATGACCATCCGATGTCCCTTCGAATGTCCCTTCTACATCCAACGAATGGAGCTACCTACTAACTAATGGTATGGCTAGCGCTATTCTAAAGGAAAGTAAAACAATACGGAAAAACGACCAATTCTGAGTAGGTAATAAGACTTTTAGTTGCTTGCTCTATCAAAAACTTTTTACACTTCACACTTTTTTCAAAGTTCAAACTTTTTTCCAAACGAAACATTTCCGAACACTTTGTATACATTCCTACATGAATCATTACAAAGTCAAAGTGAAATGCCTTTTTCGAAACATTTTTCAAACACACAGAAAGCACAAGTTTTTCAAAGGTGATCTATAGAGCAACTAAGAGCCCGTAGAAAACTACGGATGAAAAGGGGTGCTAATACCTTCCCTTTCATAACCTTCTCCCTTACTCAGAATCTAACGAAGGTCTTTTTCTGTACTTTTACCTTCCCTTAATTGGATAAAAATAAAAGTCGGTGGCGACTCTTGCTATCCGCACATTTGGATACAAAAATCCTAAAAAAGTCAGTTCACCGTATTACACCTTGTAACAACCTTCCCTTTCACGGTATTTGACCGATGCAAGGTAGAGGTAACAGCGCCTGCCCCATGTATCCAAGGGCGTCCAAGTAGGCAAGAGTAAGCTGAACGGATGTCCATGACAAAGAATGTGGAGTCAAAAGTCTGGGAACCAACTTTGACGGGCAGAGTGAGTTCTCCAAGCACCGTTCGCTTAGAACCATCAAAAGCTCTCACAATTATATCACTGGGTCTCAGAACCAACCCTTCGATACAAGTCGATCAAAAGCAGTCTTCGGTAGGATGTTCAGAGCAGAACCGGTATCCACCAACACATGAGACAATGTATTGCCTTTGCATTCAACAGAGATGTGAAAGGCTTTGTTATGTTTTCTTCCGGCAGGAGTCAAATCAGCATCAGAGAAACCTAGGCCGTTGTTGGCAGCCAGGCTAGCAATACAAACTTCAAACTGGTCAGTGGTAGTGTCTTGCGGCACGTGAGCATTCTTCAGAAACTTCACCAAGGCGTTAGCATGAGCCTCGGAGCACAAGAGTAGCGCAAGCATGGAAATCTTGGATGGAGTTTGTCCCAACTGTTCCACAACATTGTAGTCACTCTTCTTGATAATCTTCAGAATTTCCTCCATTTCTTGTTTGGATGTGTCCTTAGTAACTTCCTTTGGTACTTCTGGCTGAGCAGGATGAGTCACTGGTTCTTTCCCTTTAGCTGGGGAAATTGGTTGAGTAGCTGGAATGCGAGCTGGAGTCGCAGTGTCTTTTGGAGGAGAGATCTCTGGAGAGAATACCCTTCCGGTTCTGGTCACCTTACTTGATCCGGTGATGTTGTCAATGTCAGGAATAGAAGCTTCAACAGTAAGATCTTCAATGGTCAGAGGGTCTTGTTTGACGCTATGATAGTAAACATCAGCTCCATAATTCCAAGGGATAGCCTTGTCAGAGGAATATGGAACTGGTCTTGGAGAAGTAATGATGAGAGGTGCCATTCTAGGCACAGGATCAGCAGAGGAAATCCTTATGGTGTTAACATCAGCATAGTCTTCTGGGAAGTCGTCACCCCATCCGGTTACTTTAACATCTTCAATAGGTATCTTGTAGCTCTCAGGAACGGAGTACTTCACCATGTAATCATACTTTCCACTTGGCTGCCCCAAGGTATCCCATACAGATGGTTCAGTTTCATTCACGTCTCCGATCTTCAGTTTGGTCATATCTTCACACAGCTTCTGCACAGGTGGTTTCAGAAATAGTATCTCGCGATTATCCATCATGCACTGTACACGTCTTCTCAACCAAGCACAACCATCAGTTGCAGATGGGCACCAACGACTTCTCTGGACATCTGGATTGACACCCTTGCGCAATTCCTTCTTAACAGTCATCAGAGGGATGGTCAAGTCATCTATGTTGAAAATATAAGTATCGTCACCAACAGCATTGGAACTCTTGTCATGGTTAGGCATAGGAGCGTTGATCACATTCGGAGTCTCGATAGGAGGGTCAAACTCAATCTCCTTTGCTTCAATCATATCTTGAATCTTGTTCTTCAGAGCCCAACAATCATCAGTACTATGTCCGGGGCTATTGGAATGGTAAGCACACTTAGCATTAGGATTATATCTCGGAGAGGAAGTGTTGACATTTTGAGGAGGTTCCCTCAAGGTAATCAGCTCTGCTTTCAACATGTGTTGCAAGGCTTGCGACAACGGCATGTTGATCTTCGTAAACTGTCTTCGTGGCGCGTTCGCTACGCGTTGTCTCACGAGGTTGTCCGATGTAGGATTGGAGATCACAACCGCCCCCACATTGAGCGGTCGGTCTTGGCTCGGCTTTTCGACCATACACAGATTAGCTTCTTTCTTACCACCAAAGATTTCTTGTGACATTTGATGATGACTCTACAGAATCTTTCCGCTCTTGATACCCCGATACGCTCTCGTCAATATTTCGGTGAATCCGGTCAAGAGTTTCCAATCGATGATTAAAGAATGGGCTGTCGGTGTCCCCATGAACATATCAACCAACTCCCTATTGGACAAGGGTGGTTGAACTCACTGAATCTCTCCATTTCGAGCATACTCCTTGAACTTCTCATCACGACCCATAGACATGCTCTGTAGTTGCATGCGGTGGGTGTCAATTCGACATTGTATTCATCTGCAGAAAGTGTCACCAAGTCACTCCAAGTACGGATACGGTCATTCTCTAGGCGATAATACCACTCCAATTGAGTTCGGACAAACTCTCTTGAAAGTAGTGCATCCACAACTTTACATCATCGGGATTGATCTTCGAACATAGGACTTCAAGTGCGACGGACAAGAAACGCCATCATACTTGGAAAAGTAGGAACTTTGAACTTAGGAGGAATCACAACACGTGGACAAGACTCGGATCATCAAAATTCAGCCGGTCATCTTGTGTTTTCCAAAGATTCAGACGGTCTTCAAGTTGCTTGTACTTGTCATCTTCATCGAGTATTGGCTATGATCGTATTGATCGTCTCTCCTTTCTCGTGCTCACGCTGGCTGCCTCGCCATCACCCTTGGTACTCCCCTCATTCTTGACACTGTCCTCAGAGAGTTCAATCTGACTGACCACTTTAGGACCACCTTTGTAGCGTCTGCCCATGTTGAGTAGACCCACAACTTTCTTCTTCTTGTTGATGAGCTTTTTCAGATCTTCTTGGCCTTGGACCAAGCTAGTGAACATCTGCTGAAACTGAGCATTCTGAACCTGGAGATCTTTGACAGTCTGTTCGAGAGCCATTTCTGCTAAAATAAATAGTGTGAGAATGAGAAAACCAATCTCCAATGTACCTGTGATGCAATGTTATGCTATGCTATGCGATGTTTATGCGAATGCAATGCAATGTTTTCAAGGACTCTAAGGGATTTAAATTTGTTAAACAAGCAATGAACAAACAAATATTAGTTCTCTTTTTATTCTTTTTCTCTTTTTAAGTTCAAAACAATAAAAGAAAAACATAATAAATCCTAAAGCTTCAAGTCTCCCATGGGCGCTTCCTTTTGGTGCCGAGGTAGGCGTTGATGTTGCGCTCCTCGTGAAGTAGCTTGGTCAACTCTAGCACTTTCTTCTCGCTTGCATAACACTGAGCTTCAAAGGTATCCCTTTCTTCTTTTAGTTGAATCCAGGATCTCTTCAAGTCTTCAAAATCAGTAGGCATGTTAGGATGGAGAACAGTATAGGGTACGTCACCTATAGCAACAGGTTCCATAATCACTGGTAGAACAGGCGCGAATGGCATCATGAGGTTTTGAGCTCGAGCTCGCACCCATTTGAGGTAAGGTTCCCAAGGAGTGGGGTTCTGGTGTCCCAAAGTCTTGGTATCAGTCTTCTTTACCATGCCCCAAGCATGTATGAACCTTCGTCGGTAATTCTGGAGATCGTGGTTGTAGTCGAACACAATGTCTTGGAGAAGCATATCATGAGGACCATCTCTTCGAGCAAAACCAAACTGACGTAGAGCTAGAGAAGGGTTGTAAGTAATACCTCCTCTTATACCAAGGAGTGGTACATTAGGGAATTCTCCACAACGCTCAATGAAGGTGAAGTCCTTTTGAGAGAAAAGACTCCAACGGATATCTGAATGAGAGAGTGACATTAGCCTTTGAGACCATTTCATCCTTTGCTCGTTTTTCAAAACTGATGGAGGAAGGTGCGAAATAAACCACCTAGAAAGTAACGGTATGCAACACATGAGAGTTCCTTGTCTCTTAGTAGTACGAGTGTGGAGAGAATGTAGGATATCCCCAAGCAAAGTAGGAACTGGGTTGCGGGCAAGGAACAACTTGATGGCGTTGACATCTATGAATTGATCCGAGTTAGGGAATAGAACCAAACCATAAATTAGTAAGGCCACAATGTTTTCAAATGCATGGAAACTCATAACTTTGAGGAATTCTCGAGCTTTCTTAATTAAGAACTTAGAAAGTAAACCCTTAACTCCGCTTCTAGTTTCCCAATTGGCTTCAATGTCTGAGCGCTTAAGATGTAAGGCTGATGCAATGTCTTCATACCTAGGAACCTTTTCTAAACCGGTGAATGGCATTTGGTCAAGAATAGGCATCCCAAGTAGCTTAGAGAACTCTTCCAAGGTAGGAACCAACTGATAATCTGGAAATGTAAAGCAATGGTGCTTCGGATCAAAGAACTGGAATAGGACATGCATCATATCTTCTTCAAAACCGAAGATCACCAAATCAAGTAGATAACCATGTCTTTTGATGAACTGAGCATGGTCGGGAATTTCTAAAACCAATTCTTTGAGCTGAGAAGGTATACCCATGAAGTTGATTCCGATAGTCTTTCTAGAAGCCATAATCCCTACAAAACAGAGCAAAGATAAATCCCTAGGTCCTTGAAATAGTTAGAAATGATATGTAATGCGAATGATGTCATGATGTCATGTTTAGCACACACAAACAATTCACACAATGAGCCTAGGTTTAAGGCTCGCATGAGGTCTAGGTGATTACCCTACCAAAAGTTTGAGTTGGTTCATCCTGTCCTATAATAGTAACCGGGTTCTAGGAATCTCACATCATTGATCTTTCTCGTTAGGCGCTTATTTCAATACGACTACCAAGTGGTCGACCGAAAATGTCCCAAAAGTCTGATCTCAATGAGCGTAGCATCGAGTATCAACCAACCTCGGTCTACACCAAAGCCGGCCATCTCACTACCTTCTAATGGCCAAGATGGATCAATTAAGGTTCTAAAAGTTTAGTTAGCGCTTGATGACACCACGCAGAAGCCAAATACTATCCTCAACTTGGAAATGAGGAGCATCGGGACAACCAAAGTGTCACGCTAACGTAGCCATCATATTGACCGTTCAGTTATACGTCTAGCGGTCGCAACGATCTAATGCCACTTACCTAAAAGGAAACCCGGATCCGGGTGTAGGATCCCCCACAAGTATAATACCCAAGAAACCCTTAAAGATAAAGCAAACAAGTCAAACAGAAAGCTATAAATGTAATATATAAATCCTTAAGGCATTCTCTCTTTAGGGTGTCTCCCCGGCAGAGTCGCCAGATTACATGTCTTGAACCGACTTTTTGTGTTTTGTATCGCAAATGCGGATAGCAAGAGTCGCCACCGACTTTTATTTTTATCCAATTAAGGAAGGTAAAAGTACGAAAAAGACCTTCGTTAGATTCGAGTAAGGGAGAAGGTTATGAAAAGGAAGGTATTAGCACCCCTTTCCATCCGTAGTTATCTACGGGCTCTTAGTTGCTTTCTAGATCACTTTTGAAAAACTCGTGCTTTCTGTGTGTTTGAAAAAATGTTTTAAAAAGGCATTTCGCTTTGACTTTGTAATGATTCATGTAGGAATGTATACAAAGTGTTCGGAAATGTTTCGTTTTGAAAAGAGTTTGAACTTTGACAAAAGTGTAAGGTGAAAAAGTATTTTGATAGAGCAAGCAACTAAAAGTCTTATTACCTACTCGAATTGGTCGTTGTTGTTTCGTTCCTTTAGAATAGTGCTATCCATACCATTAGTTGGTAGGTAACCCTATTCGTTGGATGTAAGCGGGACATTCGAAGGGACATCGGATGATCATAGAAGGCAACTTGTAGGAAGTATCCTAGCACATTCGAAGGGACTATCATCATTTTTCGTAGGCGACAATCGAGGGTCAAGATCATGTATTCGGAGGCGACATCGTGGGTCTATGATCTTTGTATCGAAGGGACTATGATGATTTGTTTTGAAGGCAACGGTGCTAGAATACCTCTACGTTCGAGGGACTTGACCATTGTTTGAATTCGTAAGGCAACGAGAGAGAATTATCCTAAGGGGTGCGTGTGTGAAGAAGTGTGTTAAATTCAGATATTTTATGTTTGAATTAGAAGTGAGCTATTGTTGATTTTATCTTGCCATACACGCCTAATTACTAACAGTTTATAAGGGTGTGGAAATTAAAATTCGGAATGTAAAGATGCGGAAAGATAAATCCTACGCTATTACATGGCTTTGGGGCAGATACATAATTTAAACTTTGCGGAAAATAAAATCCTAATTTAAACTATTACATCCCATGAGCAGATACATTATTAGAAAAAAACGAAAGCAGTAAAAAGAAACCGTCCGAAACGGGATAACCTGTAAAAGAATGGGAAATCGGGAAATAGATGAAATCGAAATAAGAGAAAAATGTTAGAAAAATGCAAATTTTTATATGAGAAAATTATTACATGCTGGAAATAATATAAATATGCTAAAATAAATTTTTGGGATTTTTTGGATGCAATTTAATAATTAAAAATGAATTAAAAGTGATTAAAATGCAAAATTATGAATAAAAATAAATATGCATGCAAAATTAAGTTTTTTAATTTTATAAATTAAATAAAGGTTTTCTGAAAATAGTGTAAAAAGAAAAAAATTATTTTGATGATTTTTTAATGCAGAAATAAAATATTGAAAAGAATTAAAAATAATGCAAATATTAAATATGAAAATATAAAAAATAATGCAAGTTTTGAAAAAAGGAAATGCAAAACCGGTGCCCATAGGGATCGAACTCAGGACATGGGAGAGGATCCAGGAATAGTGAGCGCTTTAACCACTAGGCCACGTTGCATCTGATGTTTGAAAACGAAATGAGTGGGATCAAAACACGCGTCATCTCCTGGCTTCCTCCCGCTCGCGCCAGACTTCATCTTCAACCTTTTGAATTTTTGAAAGATAGCGTCGGCTCTTGCTCGACGCTACAGGTCCTGGCAAAATCAAAAAGCAAGCACACGTAATATAAATAAATTCTAAAGGCATGGTTCGATTCCTGGGGTCATTCCGAACACGATGGTATAGGTCTCATGGTCCAATTTTTCCTATTTTGTGAAACCCTAAAACGGCATAGGAAACCCTAGCAATGGTGATACGTGTTCCTGGCCATGGAAATCCAATTAAAGTACCCAGAAAGCTTGCAAACTCATCACTAATCACAAAAACAAACACAAAACATGTTAATAATGCATGAATGAAAGAATACGATTTTTGAAATTTCAAGAACAAACCAATTTTGGTTTTCACGATTCTTGATGTTTTTTGGCAAAGTAAAGGTCTGGAATGCTTCCTGGGATGTCAAGAAATATGTTTGAATCCTCAAAATCGTTTGAAACCAGCTGGATCGATGGCTGCTAGTTGCTTCAAGTGCACGAAATTTTTGACTTTAGGTTAGGGTTCTTGAGCCAATTTTTCTCTCTTTTCTTGATAGGTATGCATCATGTATTTATACTGGATGGATTTGGCATGGTTTTTGGTAAGAATCAATCAATATTCAATGCAAATCAAATTTGATTTTTGTACAAAATCAAATTTTCAAAATTTGATTAATTTCCAATCCAATCTTGCCATATTGATCAAATTTCGAAATTTGCTGGCCTTTGTGAGTTGCTTGGGGTCTCAAGGAAGGAATAAAAATCCATTTTGCAATTAATTTTGATTTTACACTTTATTTTTGAATTTAATTTGTATTTAAATGAATAAATTCAAAAAATAAAATAAAAATTCGTGGCATTGGGCTTGGATATTCCTAATTGTATGAGGAATAAGTTTGGATGAAGAAAAAGCAAGCCCATTTGCAAAAAAATTGATTTTTAGAGGTATCTCCCTTTGTGCATTCTTTCAAAATTCCCCAACTTGTGAATGTTGTAACTTGCTCAATTTTCCACATTTTTTAGAGTTCTTGGACTTTTTGGAAAGCTCTAAGAGTCCTCTAAACAATGTCTTTGGTTTCACTTCAATTGGAGTTACCATGCTCAATATATCTTTAAAACAAAATGTTGACTTTTTGTTGACTTTGAAAAGGACCTGTAATGTTTTGAGCTATACCTCTCAAATGAAGCATTTTTTGGACATTCTTGTGAGACATGAAGTTGTAGAGAATTGAATTTCCTTCAAAATGAGCTTTGGTGGGAAAATTTCTGAGAAAGTATGAAGAAGTTATGACCAGTCAAAGTTCAGTTGACTTTTCACCTAGAAACCCTAATTTAGAAAGTTTGTCTTTTGAGCAAATCTTGAGTTTTCTTGATGAATCATGATCAACCCTTGATCAAATGATGAATGTAACTTCAAAATGAGGATGTTGACCAAAAATCAGAAGTTTTGACTGTATGTTGACCACAGTTGACTTTTGACCAATACAACTGATTTTCAACCATCTGGGCAATTGTCTGAGGAAACTTGACTTGTAAGGCTTGAAACTTGACATGGAGAATCTTTGAAGCATATGAGGAGTCATGAAAACCATTGGAGATGTTAGAAGTCCATCTGGATCTGAGGAATTCCAAACCCTAGTTTGGGTTGATTGTCTAGGAGAGAGTTTGTCTGATCAACTCTTGAGGAATCCTTGAGCATGGATGCATGGAAAGTCTTGAGAAACATGAGGGCAAATTTTGGGGTATGACAATTCGTAGGCCACGTCGAGGGACTATGATCTTTGATTCGAAGGGACTATGATGATATGTTTGTAGGCAACGGTGCTAGGATACCTCTACGTTCGAGGGACTTGACCATTTGTTCGAAAGGCAACGAGAGAGAATGCTCTAGGGGGTGCATGTGTGAAGAGAGTGTGTCAAATTCATATATATTATCTTGTATTTAGAGGTGATCTACGTTCATTTTTATCTTGCCATACACGCCTAGTTACTAGCAGTTTATATGGGTACAGAAAGTAAATTGCGGAAAGTAAAGTGCAGAAAGTAAATCCTACGCTATTACATGGCTTTGGGGCAGTTACATAATATAGGAGTGCGGAAAGTAAATCCTAATTAAACTATTACATCCCATGAGCAGTTACATAATATTGAAAAAAAGAATGCGAGAAAATAATCCTAACTATTACATCCTGGAAGCAGATACATAATAATCGGAAAAGAAAAGAAATTCACATAAGAGCAAATGTGTTAGTAAAAAAAAAGATTTTTGAGTTAGGAAAAAGTTTTTAGGTTAGTAATCCTAATTAGATGATAAAGCAATTTTTGGGAATTTTCTGGATTGGTTTTAGTAAAGAAAAATAATTAAAAGTCAATTTTATGGTTAATTAACAATTAATTAAAATATGCATGCAAAAATATTAATTTTTATGTCAAAAATTAAATAAACATTTTTTTGCCCTAAATGCAAAAAGAAATTATTTTTTGGTGATTTTTGATGTGTTAGAAAATTGTTTGAAAAGAAATTAAATTAGAAAAGAAAATATGGGAAAATAATGGAAAAAGGTTAGTTTTGCAAAGTTGTAAAAAATATTTGACAAAGCTACGGATCGAACCCAAGCCTTCTTCCTCACACGCGCGCTGCCTTTACCACTGGGACAACCTGCACTTGGTGTTAATGATATGGAATAAAAGTATTATAAGGGAAATAGTTTTCTGGGAATTTATTTAAAATAAAAACCGCGCCAAGCTTCATCGTCTTCCTCGTTTGAGCCAAGCTTTTACCTACGGTTTTCTGTTCGTAGCAATAGCCTATAGTGACGGCTTCGTCCGTCACTATATCACCTGCAGATTTCCAAAATCACATACAAGCAATATAAATTTATGAGGAACACATGGATCGATTGCCTTCATCCTCCTGAATACGAATATAACCCGGGTTTTGGCCTATTTTTCCTAAATCGATGGATCCCAATTCGAAGCTCAGAAAACCTAACAATGGCATGTTATGATTCCTGTGTCTAAACTCAAATTGATCTATACAGAAACATTCCAAACGTCAAAACGAACAAGAATGTGCAATCAAAATGTATTTATAATGCACGAAACATAGAAATCGAATTTGGATAAAAGTTGTGCAAACCGTGATTGTGCTTTCTGGATTCTGAGTGCTTTTGTGATCTGTGAGTGTCTGGAATGGATCAGAGGACCTCTAGAAACGTGTTGGAATACTTAGAATTGATTGAATTGGAAAGAAAACCTAGTTGCCACTTCCTTGTATGACACGGATTTTTTGATGCTTGGTAGGGTTCTTTGAGGCCATAATTTCGTCTCTTGTGCTTGTGGATGCAACATGTACTTATAGTAGAGTGAATTAGGTCAAGAATTATGAAGAAATTATATGCCAATCAATGAGAAAATATTTGATTTGGAATGAAACCAAATATTGCCTTTTTTGATCAAATCTCATTCAATTCCTTTTCCAATCAATGAATTTCGAAATTGACAGCTTGTATGCCTTGCTTGGACCTCAAGAATGAGAGAAAAATCCACCTTGCAATTAATTTTTGATTTTCTATCTTTTATTTTACTTAAATTGGCTTTTAAATGATTTCAAATCCAAAATAAATAAAAAATAAAAGATAAATTCGTGGCCTTGAGCTTGGAGGTTCCTATTCAGCTAAGGAACATGTTTGAATCAAGAAAAGTTAGGCCCATTTGCAAAATTTTTGGTTTTGTCAAGTATTTCTCTTTGTGCACCTCCTCAAAAATGCTCAACTTGTGAAAGGTGTATCTTGCTCAATTTTTAACATTTTTGGGTGTTCTTGGACTTTTTAGAAAGCTAAATATGTCCTCTAAACAGCCTCTTTGGTTTCATCTTTATTGGAGTTTCCATGCTCATGAACAATCTTTACAAAAAGTTGACTTTTTGTTGACTTTTAAAAGGACCTGTAATGTTTTGATCCATAACTTCCAAATGAAGTATTTTCTGCCCAAGCTTGTGAGACATGAAGTTGTAGAGAATTGAATTCTCTTCAAAATGAGCTGTGGTGGGAAAATTTCTGATAAAGTATGTGAAAGTTATGCCTAGTCAAAGTTCTGTTGACTTTTGTCTAAGAAAGCTCAATTTAGAAACTTTGACTTTTGATCAATTCTTGAATTTTCTTGATGAATCATGATCAAACCTTGATCAAATGATGAATATCACTTTAAAATATTGATGTTGACCAAAAATTATGAAGTTTGACTGTATGTTGACCATAGTTGACTTTTTGTCTAATACAACTGATTTTCAACCATCTGAGCAATTGTTTGAGGAAACTTGACTTGTAAGGCTTGAAACTTGACATGGAGATTCTTTGAAGAATATGATGAGGCATGATGACCACTGGAAATGTTGGAGGCCCACCTTGTTTTGAGAATGGCCAAAACCCTAGTTTGGGTTGACTGCTTAAGAGAGGGTTTGTCTGGTCAACCCTTGTGAAATCCTTGAGTGTGGATATGTGGAATGTCTTGAGAAATAAGAGGGAAAATTTTGGGGTATGACAAATGGTCATGTCCCTCAAACGTAGGGGTAACATTAGCAAAGTCCCTCAAAAATCATCACAAAGATCATAGTCCCTCGATGACCCTCGATGTTGCCTACGAATATATGATATCGTCCCTCGGTTGTTGCCTACGAATAAGTGATGCTCTTCCCTTCGAATTTCTAATGTATCCTTACATGTTGCCTTCAATGACCATACGATGACCCTACGATTTTCCTTTCACATCCAACGGATAGGGTTACCTACCAACTAATGGTATGGGTAGCACTATCCTAAAGGAGAAGGAAAATAACAAGAAATGACCATTCTAAGTAGGTAAATAAGACTCTATTTCTTGCTCCAATCAAAATTCTTTTCACACCTCACACTTATTTTCAAACTATTTTTTCAAACAAACACTTTGTATACATTCCAACGAGATTCATTACAAAGTTCAACATTTTCCAAACAAATATTTCCGAACACTTCGTATACATTCTTGAGGACTGACACAAGAATCATTACGAAGTCAAAGACAAATACTTTTTAAATACATTTTTTTCAAATCACATACACACAGAAAGCAAGTTTTCAAAAAGTGAGTTAAAGCAATTAAGAGCCCGTAGATAACTACGGATGGAAAGGATGCTAATACCTTCCTTTTTCATAATTACCTCCCGTACTCAGAATCTATCAAAGATCTTTTCTATTATTTTTACCTTTCCTTTATTGGATAAAATAAAAGTCGGTGGCGACTCTTGCTATCCGCAACATTTGCGATAAAACTCAAAACAAACAAGTCAGCTCTCCCACCGTGTTACATATGTCACCAATGTAAATTTGACATATCAGAATATCATTTTTAAATGTCTTACAGAATAAATTTGTGTCCACTTTCCCTCTGGTAAAATCTTTTTCTAAAAGAAAATTACTTAGTCTTTCATACCAAGCTCTGGGTGCTTGTTTTTGACCGTATGAGGATTGTTTAAGCTTATAAATAAAATCGGGATGTTTTGTATTTTCAAAACTAGGGTGTGGTGAACATAAACTTCTTCATCAATGTAACCATTTAAAAATTCACTTTTTACATCCATCTGATAGAGAGTAATATTGTGATTAACAGCATATGAAATTAAGAGTCAGATAGATTCTAACCTTGCGATTGGAGCAAAGGTTTCTGTATAGTCTATCCCTTCTTGCTGACTATAACCTTGTGCTATCAGTCGAGTTTTGTTTCTGACTACTTCTCCTTGTTCGCTAAGCTTGTTTCTGAAGACCCACTTAGTTCCAATAATGTTGAAACCTTTTGGTTTGGGAACAAGATCACATACATCGTTTCTGGTGAATTAATTTAGCTCTTCTTGCATTGCCATGATCCAGTCATTGTCTTCAAGAGCTTCATCTATAGAAGTTGGTTCAAACAAGGACACCAGACCCATGAGATATTCTTCAGAGTTTCTGAATGTTGATATGGTTCTGATTGAATCATCTTTCGTTCCCAAAATCATTTCCTCAGGATGAGCTAAGCTGCTTCTGGATGGTTTCTTCTGGATGGGTTCTTCAGAAGTTTCTTTGATGTCTTCTTTCGAACTTGTGTCTTTGTCAGGGATATCTTCTGTTAATGTAATTTGAACTTTTATATCTGCAAGAGGATCTTTTTTCTTTGACTTTTGAAGGCTAATCTTATCATCAAATATGACATTAATAGATTCTTCCATAATTCGTGTTTCAGTGTTATATACTCTGTAGCCTTTTGGGCGTTCAAAATATCCTAACATTAAACACTTTTGTGCCTTAATATCAAATTTGTTCAGATAATCTTTGGTATTCAAAATAAAGCAAGTGCATCCAAAGGGATGAAAATAAGAAATTTTGGGCTTTTTGTTCTTCCACAATTCATAAGGAGTCTTATCTAGAATAGGTCTTATGGAGATTCTATTCTGGATATAGCATGATGTGTTCACTGCTTCTGCCCAGAAATGTTTAGCAATGTTAGTATCATTCATCATAGTTCGAGCCATTTCTTGTAAAGTTCTGTTTTTACGTTCTACAACTCCATTTTGTTGTGGAGTTTTAGGACAAGAAAAATCATGAGAAATACCATTTTCATCAAAAAGTTTTTCAAAATATTTATTTTCAAATTCTCCACCATGATCACTTCTGACTTTTACAATTATAAACTCTTTTCCATTCGGACTAAATTACTGAAGTTAGCAAACACAGAAAGTGACTCATCCTTGTGTATTAAGAACTTTACCCATGTCCATATGTTATAATCATCTATGATCACTATGAAATCACCCGGCTGAATTTCCGACTGATAGGATGTATCAATGGAGTCTCCATCGAACGTTTTTTTTATCTCGCGGAGGAGAAAGGAAAACATCGAGTAAACCTAAGGGGGAAGAAACCACGATCTCATGACCGAGAGTTCTAGGTAAGGGAGTTTGTTACGCGAGGGGAAGGGATTAGCACTCCACATGCCCGTAGTACTCTAAGGTATCAACTTCTATTTTCTAGCTAAGGGGTGTGTTATATCTATCTATGCTTAACCTCTAAAATTCATGCAAAAGAAAAGGAAAATAAATAAACCACGGGGAAAAGAAGGAAGTTTTTACAAGTTGTGCTCGATCGAGCCCCGTGACAAGATGCCTACGTATTCCCTCGTGGAATGGGAAATTCAGAGCGCCGTAGTTCATCTCATTTATTTTGGTGGGTTTTGTGTTTTTTACTTATGAAAAGGTTTTAAACACAAAAAGAAAATGCGACCGTAGGAGAAAAAGAGTTTCTCTTGGTTGATTTCTTTTACCTTTAAGAAAGGAATTCAAACCACTATTAAGTGTTTTTGTTTTCAAAAGAAAAAGAAAGCATGTTTTGGTTTTAATTACATGGAAGGATGTAAAAAGAAACAAGCAAAACAAAAGGGAGACTAACTAGTACTAGCCTTAATGTTGTCATGCAAAGATTGGACCTATGGTTGAAGATAAGAGGAGTCTCTACCTATGTTGACATGCAAAGATGTATATCCTAAGGTCTAGACTCGAGAGCTATCCTAATCGAACTGTCCTAAGGGAAAGCTATCCTATATCCTTCGTGGTTGTAAAACCAAGGGATGCAAAGGGATGAAGCAATCAAGTGCCTTGGCAGAAGCACACAAGCAATGCAATGCACAAGCAAATGTCATAGAAGCGCAGGAGAAGGAGAATGTCCCATAGCCTACAACAGCAAGCTGAGGGACAGAAGCAACCAGGAACCAACACATTCTTATTCCCGTGAGTGGTATCACCGCATGACATGAATTGTCAAGTGTGAAGAGCAAATGATGCGAGTTCAGCAGTAAATACGAACCCCAGGAAAGCGTGGAGAGTCAGAATAGAGAACTCTTGCCACTTTATTATTATTGACTCGATAAAGGAAGAAACACGATTCGCGTGTGCTGAGCCGACATGGACTAAAACTGTGCGGGGGTCGATTGTGGACCCTTTCCGCATGCCCATCATATCATCATCATATAGCAGGAAATATAAAACGAGGGACTTTGCTTGGTGGTGCCATGTCAGGTTGCCTAACCACTCTTGACCTATGCAAGCACAAATTTAAACACTTACTGAGAATTACCTCCCTATGCATGATGAAAGATTTTAAACAAACCAAACACAATTAGCACACAATTTGCGGAATACCTAGCTATAGGTCTTTAAACAGCGACTTTGAGCCCAACGCTCCTATCCTAATCATGGCAATAGGAAGCTGTAAAACCCCTACTTCTCATGATATCTAGGAAGGCTGTAAAGAATGAGATAAACAAGGGATAGCTAGTACCAAACGGATAGCAAATCCATAGAGCACGACAAGCTACGAATACTTCGGAAAACTTCAAGTACTGCAGCCAAGCAATAAGAGTAAACTGGTGAAAAATGCTCAAGGAATCAATAGCATAGACGGAATACGCGTTCATGCATATCCGAAGCAATGACACCTGCAAGAGATGAGAAAACCCAACAAACAGACAATAGAATGTACGCATATGCGCACAAGCCAAGGAACATGTGTATACACATTCCATACAAGGACACCTGCAAGAGAACCACGCAAGTAGACAATATAATGTACGCATATGCGCACAAGCCCAGGAACATGTGTATACACATTCCAGTACAAGGATACCTGCAAGAACGAAGTTAGACCAAAAAACAGATAAAAAGAATGCACACGTATGTGTACAAATGCAAAGCACATGTAAAAATGGAGTAAAACCCAAGAAACATGTAATAGAATGTACGCACATGTGTACAAGCACAAAACACCTGCAAGAATGGAGTTAGACCGAAAAAGCAGATAAAAGGTATGCACACGTGGGTGTGCAAACGCAAAGCACCTGTAAAAAGAGAGTAAAACCCAAGAAACAGATAATAGAATGTACACGTATGTGTACAAGCACAAAACACCTGCAAGAACGGAGTTAGACCAAAAAAGAAGATAAAAAGAATGCACACGTGGGTGTACAAACGCAAAGCACCTGTGAAAAGGGAGTAAAACCCAAGAAACAGATAATAGAATATACACGTATGCGTACAAGCACAAAACACCTGCAAGAACGAAGTTAGACCGAAAAAGAAGACAAATAAAACGCACATGTGGGTGTACAAACACAAAGCACCTGTAAAAAGGGAGTAAAACCCAAGAAACAGACAATAGAATGTACACGTATGTGTACAAGCGCAAAACACCTGCAAGAATGGAGTTAGACCGAAAAAGCAGACAAAAGGAATGTGCACGTGGATGTACAAGCGCAAAAATCGAAAGGTTGTGTCATATGCATTTACAACACAAGCACCTGCATCAAATACATCCCAAACTAGGTTCTAGAGTGTAAGAACATGTGAGATTTCGTGTTTAAAAGTCAGAAAAATAAAGTTTTCAGCTCCAGGTTGCGCTAAGCCTGGTATATGGCGCTAAGCGCGGCCTCTTGCACAAAAAAAACCCAAAAGTCAGTGAATTTGGCGCTTAGCGCGTCTCTGGTGGCGCTAAGCGCGGCCTGCTGCATAGACAAACCCAAAAGTCAGAGAATTTGGCGCTTAGCGTGCCTCTGGTGGCGCTAAGCGCGGCCTGTAACCTGCAGAATTTTTATGCTGCGAACCAAATCTTCTTTCCATGATGTTTTCATGCCAAAAGTCGATCCAAACAATCAAATAACAATGAAAAGTGCTTACTTGAAGCACTTATACTCAAAAGCCATCATTCGCAAGAAAAATGCATAAGAACAAGACATGTCAAAGCAACTATGTAGTCTTAAGCATGCAAAAGCAAATAATAAAGCGTTAAACCAAAATTCATGTGCAAAGGGATTCAAGAGCATACATTACAATATGAAGAATGCATATCAAGGTGAAACATGAATTATCCACAAGACACAAAGGTATGCATGAACATGTGAGGAATACAAGTTAAGCCTTAAAATCATAAGATTAGGTGCATGTATGAGATATGTGCAATGCAAATGCACCTAATGATCAAAATGCACTTGAATCTACATTCCGACACACTTTTGCAAACAAATCGACCTTGATTCACAAGATTCAATGCATGTTAATCAATCTAAACACTCTCTAATGCATGACCATGTGATAGATGATGCAAAATTCACAAATTAGTGACATAAATGCAAGAAAATGCAACTACACAAGTGTATGTGTGTGTTATGTACACATTTCCTTCACATTGACACAATAACGTTGCGAAATTCAATTCAATTCGAAGATAAAAATTCAAGAATCGAAATCTACACGGAATTTCCAAGAAATTTTAATATTCAATTTCAAGAAAAGATAAAAGTCAAAAATAGCTTAAAATAAGTGCTTAATTGAATTAAACACTTACTTGCACTTGAAGCTTGAGTCAAATTGAAGAGGAATTCCTTGAGATCTTCAAAGAAAATATCAAATCAATGCTAAATTGATGATAATACTTGAGATCAAGCTTATTTCCTTGAAGATCTTGAAGCTTTCATGGAGGATTGAAGAAGATGAATAAGAATTTCTTAATTCTTGGAAATTGAAGAGAAATCAAGAGAAAAGAGTTTCTTCCAGATCGAATTCGACAAGAAGGAGAAGAATCTGGTGAAGAAATTGCTCCGATGAGAAGGTGAAGTTCCGGCTAAGTCGCAGGCTGCGCTTAGCGGCAGGGGGCGCGCTTAGCGCGGTCTTTGATGATGACCGGTGCTACGGAGGAGCTAGGTGGTGGCCTGTGGTGGTTGCTTGGAGGGAAAATTGCTTCCTTTAGATTTTCTGTATTTGTGAGTTGAGAGAGAATTAGAGAGAGTTAAGAGTGATTTTGTGTGTAATTTGAGAAAATAATTGTCCTCTTCTAATTTTTGAAGGTAAAGATATATTTATAGTATGAGTTTGGGCCTTTTAGTGCCTTGGATCCACAATCAAGCCCAAATCGCGATTATCCGAATAATTTTCGTAATTAGTCCAAAACAGCCAAATCTGTCAGGAATTTGATGTCGGCATGTAAACGAAAAATTCTCGGAACGTGATTTTGCTTGAAAGTGACAAAATTTTGACTCAATCGGACGATTGGTCTAGGAGATACGAATTTTTGAAGTTTTAACACAATTTTTAGGTGCTTGACACATGCAGAATTTTCAGTGCCCTCTTCGGAGAAAATGCCTCGAACGAGGGTCTTCTGATCAAAATTGAACTCGTCTATTTCTAAGACAAATGAAGCCAACGTAATTTTTGAAATTTTGGCACTGGTCCCACATCGTTTCAATAAAAATTGAGTGAGATATAATTTTTCGAAGTTCACGTATCAGATGAAAATTGCTCGAATCAGCTCTAAAACAACTCTGAAGAATAAAAAACTGGTCTTAAATGGTGAGGAATCAACTCCCGAGTTGTGAACGAGAATTGTAGGGGGTTTCGACACGGATTTTTAGAAATCAGCCCTGCTCATTTTCGATTTTCTAGCTAGGAGATATGAATTTTTTAGTGCGCAGAATACACGGTACATCACTAAAATTCAGTTTAATCCACTTAAAAATTCAATTTCTTTGGGGACCTTCCTCACATGATTTGCTTTCGGCTTTCAAACGAAAGTTGTAGATAATAATGAGAGGGACTTGCCAGTCAAAAATAATTAGAAAATACCCAACGAGCTGAGAGATACGCCTTATGGAGTGCCCAAAACGCACTGAAAAACCCAAAATCCACTTTACTGAGAAATAAGCGAATAAATCCTTTTTCTTGACGAAACGGCTTTCGATCTATACAGATAAACTGGAGAACATATCAAAATGATTCCAATTCTTATGGAATCAAATCGAAATAGCTTTCCGACCAGAATATGTTGTATTGCGCATGCGAATCAAAAAATATCGATACCGGACTCAAAGTGATCTGAGACAACCGAAACGCACCATTTCTTTCACCACTTGAGATAACTTGAACCTGGTAACCCTAAGATCAATGCTATGCATGTGACTACATGTATGTTTATGAAATGGAATTATAAGCCAGAAATACAGAAAAGAAGAGGGTAAATTTTGGGGTACAACACACTAATCCATACTTCTGGCCACTGATGGATGCAATTTTCACTAGTCCAAACAAATCAATATGCATAACTTCTATTGGCCTAGAGGTAGAAACAACATTTTTTGGTTTAAAACGAGGTTTTTCAAATTTGCCTTTTTGACATGCTTCACACAGAGCATCTGAGCTGAACCTCAAATTTGGAAGTCCTCTAGCTAGATTGAGTTTGGTAATCTAAGATATTCTTCTCGTACTAACATGCCCCAATCGTCTGTGCCAGGCCCATTGCTCATTATACACAGACATAAGGCATTTAACATTATGACTCTTAATTTAAGAAAATTTGATTTTATAAATGTTGTTTTTCCTTTTACCATTAAAGAGGATTGTTCCATCTTTCTGACTAACAGCTTTACAGGACTTTTGATTAAAGATTATATCATAACTATTTCACTTAATTGACTCATGGATAACATATTATGTATTAATCCATCTACTAACAGAACATTAGTAATAGAGGGTAAAGAATCGTTACTGATAGTTCTAGAGCCAATGATTTTACCCTTTTTGTTGTCTCTGAAACCTACGTAACCTCCAGATTTAAGTTCCGGACTTTGGAACATATGCTTTCTTCCCGTCATGTGCCGAGAGCATCCATAGTCCAGGTACCAAGACTGGTGTTTCAACTCTGCTATCAAAGAAATCTGCAACATATACTATTTTGTCCTTAGGTACCATATCTATTTGGGTCCTTTCTAGTTAGTGTTTCCAAAGTTCTGTTTGAACTTTGGTTTAACATAAGATTTTGCATAATTTGATTCACTGATATATTTTATGTCATGTGGGTGACCATAAGTGAAGTGAGATTTCAGAGGAGTGCATTTAATAACCATATCATCTATTTCAGGATAAGGTTTATCATTTTTAGAAGGCACATATCCTAAACATTTTCTACTATTTCTGCTAACTTTATAGATCATTGAAGCCATCTTGCTTATGTGTATGCTTTTAGTAAGAAACTCTTGAAAACCAATGTCATATTCTTTTATAATTTTATCATAATCACCTAGCACTTCTGAAACAAATTTTTCTTGAGCTTTTTGTAAATCTTCTTTAAAAACAGAGTTTTCAATTTTTAGTTTAGAAATGGTTTCCTTAAAGCTCATAATTTTCTTTTTCAAGTTTCTTAGTGCCTTCAGAACCAGATGCAAGATTCTGTTTCAGATTCTTGTATTTGATTTGAAGTTTTTGATAGTTTTCAAGTATTTCAGATAAACTTTATGCTAAATCAACATTAGAGAAATTAATAGCAAAATTAGGAAATACCTCTTTAGTATCAGAATCAGATTCAGAGGAATCTGAGTTGTCAGCTATGTTGGCCATCAAAGCTATGTTGGCTCTTTCATCTTCTGATTCTGATGAAGCTTCAGAAGAATCAGAATCATCCCATGTTGCCATAACACTTTTCTTCTTTTCTTTGTCAAACGTCTTCTCTGGCTTCTCTTTCTGAAGCTTAGGACAGTCTCTTTTATAGTGACCAGGTTCCTTACATTCGTAGCAGACAACTTCTTCACTTCTTGTCTTATTGTATCCAGAGGATGAATTAGAGAAATTTCTAGATCTTCTTGGATTTCTGAACTTCCTTTGTCTATTCTTCCAGAGTTATTGTACTCTTCTGGAGAGCAAAGAGAGCTCATCTTTTTCTGATGATGATCCTCCAGAGTTTTCTTCTTCATCCCGAAATGCTTTAGAACCATATTTTGTGTTATGTTTAAGAGAAATAGACTTACCTTTTTTCTATGGCTCATCTTCTTCTAATTATATCTCGTGACTTCTTAATGAGTTGATGAGTTCTTCCAGAGAAGTCTCGTTCAAATCTTTTGCAAGCTTGAGAGTTGTAACCATGGGTCTCCATTTCTTGGGTAAAATTCTGATGACTTTCTATACATGATCTACAATTGAATATCCTTTGTCCAGAACTTTTAGACCATCTACCAGAATTTGAAACCTTGAGAACATTGCTTCAACATTTTCATCTTCCTCCATCTTGAACGCTTCGTACTTCTGAATGAGAGCTAGGGCTTTTGTTTCTTTGACTTGTGTCTTGCCTTCATGTGTCATTCTTAAGGAGTCGAAGATGTTCTTAGCTGAGTCTCTGTTTGTGATCTTCTCATACTCAGTGTATGAGATAACACTTAGGAGGATAGTTCTGGCCTTGTGATGATTTTTGAATTCGTTCTTTTGTTGATCTGACATTTTCTTCCTTTCAATCTTTTGACCGCTTGCGTCAACAGGGTGAGTGTAGCCATCAGTTATCATGTCCCAGAGATCAGCGTCATGAGCCAGAAAGAAACTTTTAATTATGTCCTTCCAGTAATCAAAATATTCTCCATTAAACATTGGAGGTTTGCCACTGATTATGTCTTTGTCGTCATAGTGATCATTGTTGTTCTAAACTGGTTCTACCATTGTGTTTTTCAAACTAGATCTGTTATCTGACACGGTTAAGTGTTAGCACCTAGAACTAAACGCTCTGATACCAATTGAAGGTTGAAAAACACGAGAAAAAGGGGTTTGAATTGGGGTTTTGAAATTAAAAGCAATTTGACAAGACAATTTTCATCCTGGTTCGTTTGAACTCAAACTACTCCAGTTCACCCGTCAAGGTGATTTGCCTCTCTCAACGAGGTCTTAATCCATAAATCAATACCTGATTACAATTCACAAAGACAACCGCCTTTGTCTTCTTGAGATCAATCAGAACTTGGTTTCTCAAGGTATTAACAATTTACATAAAAGATATGTGTTATCAGTGCTTCTTATAAGCTATATCACAATTGTGATGTATACACTATTTTTGACTCAATAAATTATAAAAACAACTTTAAGTAAATTAAGATGAGAGCTTGTGAGTTGTTTTTGCTAGACTGTAATTCGGCAACCAAAGCTTGATGATGAAATTCCTTTATATAGGCGACGCTTTTGAACCGTTGGGAGTCACCAGAATATGCAAAAGGAATGTTGATAAATGCATTAAGTTCTTCTTTCCTTAAATATAGATTTTGTCTAAAAAAAAGCCGTTACTTTGAATATTTTCATTTGAGTCTTGTAAGGCATCGAAATTAAGCAGCCAAAATATAAAAATCAGAGTTTGTAATGCAGCATGGTGCTTTCAGAAGTTTGGTTCGAACAGAGCAGAACTTCTTCTAAAGAGCGTGATAATCTTGAAGACTGCTTTCACATGTGTATCTTTCTTATAAGTTCTCTTAGTATGTCATTCTTCATTATATATCATAACTTCTTCTGTATATTTCGTTAAAAAATTAGGAGGCAACAATGTTCTATACAAAATATTTATCAATCAGAGTCAGAACATAAATATCATCAATTGTATTTGTTATCATCAAAACTTCTCAAAGAAACATAGAACCGAACTATGTTCTGACAAATACGTCAGTAATAGTTGCTGAATTAGCGTTTTTTCATTTTATTAATTTTTAACAAATAAAGCATATAGTTAAACCAAAATTAATGATACAATTTTTTTGTATAGTTGTAATAATGAAATTATATAGTAAAATTTAATTTATTTTATTAAATCAATAAATAAAATATTACTTTGTATATTCATAAACTATATATATATATATATATATATATATATATATATATATATATATATATATATATATATATATATATATATATATATATATATATATATAGGGCATATCATATGAGAATGTGAGAATGAATAACAACGGTTGGATTTAAAACTAAAGATTGAGATTAAATTGTGATTTTTACTAAATCTCTTTCCTATTAATGACACATGTTTAGTAAAGATTACAATTTAATCTCAACCATTCCTTTTAAATCTAACGTTGTTATTCATTCTCATGATATGCTCTCTCTCTCTCTCTCTCTCTCTCACACACACACACACACTCTCTCTCTCTCTCTCTCTATATATATATATATATATATATATATATATATATATATATATATATATATATATATATATATATATATATATATGCTCTCTCCTCTCTCACACACTCTCTCTCTCTCTCTCTCTCTCTCTATATATATATATATATATATATATATATATATATATATATATATATATATATATATATATATATATATATATATATATATGAGTTGTCCTAGTGGAAAAACTATGCATGCTTTAATGTAATTTTGCGAGTTCGATACTTGCTTGCAACAACTTTAATTATCAAAAGATGGTTGTTAAAATTTCGGTCACTAAAATCAGTTTCTAAATCTATCACAAATTCGGTCACTAATTTTCAGTCTCGAAATTCGTCACAAAAGGTTAACGACTAGCACTTTTTCAACCTAATATTGATAGTGACTAAATCGGTCGCAAAAAGTTATAGTGGTCGATTTTAAAGGTTTTTTGGTCTCTAATTTGGTCACTAAAATGAATTTTCTAGTAGTGTGAGCCAACGCAATTGAAGATCAAAATTCTTCAATTATTTGTAATCTCTATCTTTAATGTATTTGAAATTCTTTTGAACAATATGAATAGTTAAAATCCCCAATACTAGGGGGTTTTCCTTTATGCATTTGTAATGATTTGAATTCCTATTTTTATAATACAATAGTTTTACAATTTTAATCACTCAATGTTTTTTAGGCTTCCCTATCGGACAAATAGGGATTGATTAACGATTACCAATTAGGACTGAATCGCCATTGTTTAGGTTTTTGTAAGATTAAACTATAGTAGATATCACCTAGGACTAAGGATACCCTATAGTTATCGATTAAATCTTGATAAAATAATGGCTTGGTTTCATCACAATTCTCTAAGGACCTAGATATTAGGATGAATGACCAAATTTTTCCCACTAAGGACTCAAGGGAAAACAAACTAAAGATCTGGTAATTGAATGTTTAGAAACTTGTTGAAGAAATTAGGATTCCAGGGTATTACAGGGAAAATCACAAACCTTACCCTAACATGTTCCTCATATTTGTGAAAAAGTCAAATTTTACATTCAGCTTATTTTAATTATTGTCAATGATAAATTCCAAACTAAATAAAACTTATTTTTTTGTTTAACTAAACCAATAGTTAAGCTTCATACATATACGCAGTCCTCAAGATCGATATTCGGGAAAATTTCCTGTTATTACTATAGAGGTAAATTATTACACTTGCTAATTTTCAGATCAGTTAGTCAGATGTCAATGGTCTTTTGTGGACGGTTATATGACTTGGTTCTATAGTGTATCACACCCTTTCATGACACTAGACACTCCTGGACGTCAACAAAACCCAGCTCATGAGGAGATCCTAGAGAATAAGTAGGCCATGAATCATCATGTCATTGATGTGTTGTCGATCTGTTAAAATATTATGCGGCTTACGTATGATGGCATAGAGATCATCCGATTTGAGAGAGGTGACAATGAAGAGGTTGTCATCGCACGAGCTATTCTTACCGAGTCATAAAATGATTTGGATTATCGGCGAAAGAGGAAGAGCCAGTGGTTAGGATTAGATATACACAATAGGTTATGATTTTATTTTTGTATTTTGGGATGTTTTATTACTATTTTCATTACTTTGAAAATAATATTTGTATAATTTATGTGATATTTTTTAATTTATGCATTGCTTTATTCTATAATGTGTTTGTTCATTAATGTTTGAATCAAATTATAACTTTGTTAGTCGGATTCAAATGACTTTGCCTTAAAAAAATACAAACTTAGAAAAATGTTTATGTCCAAGATGCATCTATGGAAGTTTTCGGAGTTGCATATCCAAAATAATGTTTTCTAAATAGCTTAAAATGTATTATGTGGAGTTTTCGGAGATGCATCTCCGAATACACGCTGTAGTATCTGAAATACAAACGTTTAAATAGCTAAAATTGTACTCATGACTGTTTTTAGAGATGCATCTCCAAATAGACTCTATAAAATTTTCACGGATGTATCTTCAGAACAATTTTAGATAAGAAAAATAGAGTAGTTATTTGATTTATAAAGGATGAGATGATTTAAGGTGCGTTCAAAACTTCATCTCAAAATATACCTTAGAGCAATTTGAGATTTTTCAGATGTGTGAGCTACACCCCATACGGATTGGATAAGAAATGTCCATACTAAAAACAAGTCTGCTAAAAAGAAATGTGCCCAGCCAAAAGGAAAATATATGAGAATATTTAAAAGACATATGTTTAAAAAAGGAAAGAAGATAATCTCGATAAACATGAATTTATTTCAAGAAAAGTATATGTATATATATGGCACAATAATACAGATCACATATAGATGAAGGTTATTCAGTACATATCAATATATAATTTTAATTAATATCATAATATACTTTCACACACTCACATATTTGCTTCATCTTGATATCGATAACACACAAACCATGCCCAGAATCTCCCATCACGAAATTAGGCTTTCAGTTCTTACACTTCTTAAGGTATTGAAGACAATATTTAGGAGGATTAAGTACACACAACTTATGCAATTTGGAACATATTGTAAACGGGAACCCAATATCTGGGAAAAACTTAAACCCTTTGGCTGTTATATGATATTTGTTAATATCAGCTTCATCTTTCTTCATTTGATTCCAACTTCTTGCACCCTCAACAACACTGTAGCCATTCAGAATTAATGCCATACAAATGACAAGTAGAACAAGTGAAGCCGTGATTTTTGCCATCGTGCGCAGATACTTCTTATGAGATGTTGTTTAATATAGAATAAAATTGGCCTTATATTACTCCAAATTATATAGCACTGATTATTTTCTTAAATGACAAAATTAAACAATAAATGTGGCTTTGCGTAAATTTTTTATTTTTTTACCATATTAAGATAGTTAAACCGTGTGGGAAGCATGCAAGGTGTTAAATATGAGAGTTAATTAATTGACCAGTGGATATAGAAATTAATTAGTTTCATGATAAGAAAACTTGCTAACAAACTAATGAAAATATAGTGCGATAAGTTTTGATACATCTTCACTTTCACTTGGTTGTTGATTCTCTTTCAGAGTTTTTATTGATAGTCACTAACACAATTCATATTATTACTTAAAATTGTAAATGAGTATGAAATTTAAAAAAAATAAAATGCATATGATAGAATAACATAAAATAGAATGTACAAGTGTTATACAACTTACTATACAAGTTTTTATACTCTTCCAGAAAATTTTAAGTACCAAGTTGAGTATTTTTTTAACTATTAAACTAAAAAAATCATAAATATAAAATAAAGTTTAAAAAATTATGATAAATGCTTAAGTAACTTGTTGTTTAAGTGATTGTATGTAATGAGAAAGCATGTATGTGGTATTTATTTATATCCACATTGCACCCTACGCAGGTCATTAAAACAAAACAATAAAAAAACCACTCATGAAAGTGAGCATGTAAAACGAAATAAACTTTTTTTTAAAGGCAATTATAATATATAATAAAAGAGAGAGGCACTAACCGCCAAAAATACATATAGTCCGAGATGGAGGGGCATATGGAATGTCAAAAAAGGAAAAATGTGGTAGGTAAAGTCTCCGAGTGCAACTGGATTTCCTTCTTAAGCAAGTTATCTTTGGTAGGGATATAATCCCTAAGTAATTGTCAAGAGAAAACTATAACTTTAAAAGAAGTCTAACTAACCCAAATAGACAGGGGGACTAAGTCAACGGGAGGGGCGTACTGATCAGGGGAATTGTCGGGAGAGAAGACTAGATTAAGCAGAAGTCACAGAATAATCACCATCACTCAAATCACGCCACCTCCACACATCACTCTCCAACGATGATCTAAAACCATTAATCACTAACTAGAAATCATTAAAAAGAGCCTTCTTATAAGCAAACATAATAGGTCTTCGCCACCTATGATCCCAACTTGAACAATCCCTCACACTTATTAACCTCCCCCGTAGATTTGGGGATCTGGTCAGAGATACAAAACAATCTAGGGAATTGTTGTAGGATTTTTCCGTAAACAAGTATTTTTAATTATCGATTCCTCAGGGATTGGTGCATGTTATAGTCTTTCAATAGAAAAGTGTCTTTTAAGATATTGTAACCAAGGGGTTTGTTATCTACTCCACTAGAACCATGAGTTTCCAAACAATAACTTGATTAATTCTTTCAAAGAGAGTTATGGTTTGGATTAAAGAGAGTTTGAGATTGTTTTCAAATTAAGAAGGCATGTCAAGATTAGTTTCATTGATCTAGTTTCATACATATTCAATTAATCAAGTGATGAACATAATAGATGATTTCTACAAATACATATCCTCCCAATCTTGTAGATTTCCCACCAAGATTGTGAATGTTATCATGTTAGTCCTTGCATGATTCCTCACTACAACTATTAACATGATAATCATTAAGTTCAATATTTTGTAAACACTAACACACAAATCTATTCCTAGCATTTGTTCATTAGAGGATGAATATCATAGGTCTACTTTGAAGCATTCTTTTCCAAGCAAAACTCAAAGCATAAAGATGAAGAACAAAGATATTCAACTATATTAATCATCAACCATGTTCATACACAAATGGATTAAAAGAAATACATATTATAAAGATCAACTACCTCTAATCTTGACACAAAAAGAGCTTAGCCACTCATTTCCATGGTTGCTTGCTCTCAAGATCGTTGGTAGAGATGATGAATACAAGAAAAATCAAGAGAAAAGCTATGGTTTTTCTTCCAAAACTTGCCCTAGATTTTCAAAGATGAAAGATAATGATGATGAAGTGTTTCCTACTTCCTTTACAAGCCAAAAAGTCCTGGTGAAGTGATGGGTTGGTGGCTCAAAAGGTGAAAGCATGGGCTGTCCTTTTTTCTGAATTTCGCAGATCGCGCTGAGCGCGGTTAAGTCGCGCTGAGCGCACTCATGCTGGCACCGCGCTGAGCGCGACCTGTAGCATGCTTCCTTCATTCAAAATTATCTTCAAAAAGAATCATCCCTAAAGCTCTTCGAAATTCTTGAATCCAAGCTTGGGAGTATTAGTAAATAAATTCCTACAATTAAGAGTTAAATAAGTTAAATAATATATATTAAACAAAAACTAAATAAAAACCTAATTAAATCAAAATACTAGAATAAATAATACTACTTAATTAAAAAGACATTGTTAAGGACCACAAAATCATGTACAAAATAACTACAATTTGGTCCTTAACAACTCTCCCCAACTTACTTCTTTGTTTGTCCCCAAACAAAAGTCAATAATCTCATAAAGCTAGAAGAACAAAATGTAAGCATGCAAACTCACACAAGAATAATGGTTCAAACTCGACATACCAGGTAAAAGCACACATCAATCGCTTCTTCGAAACACAACATGGCCATGAATTAAATTCTAAACACAATATATCAAAACATGTAACAAAATAGACAATATGTTCACACTTGAATCACCTAATCATTCCTTCACAAATTATGAAGAACAAAATGTATATTCACAAAGGACTAAACACTCTCACTAATAATTATGCACATCCAGAATAATTCATGCGTTCATCGAAACAAGTCAAATGATAAAATGGAAACAAAGATCACTAAGGACTTTCAAGGTTGTAACTTGGCTTAGGTTAGAAACAAGGGATATTTAAGTACAAAGCCATTGAAACGAATCGGGTAAAAGAACATGAAGAGCATTTCACAACTAATTCTCATTCCCTTCTTCTTATTCACAACCTCTTTTCTTTTTCACACAATGATCCTCTTCTTTCTTCTCTTTTTGTTTTCTTTTCCTATACAATTTTTTTTCTTTTGTATTTTTTTTCTCTATTCTTTTTCTTTCTTTAGGATCATTGTGCCATCAATTCTATATTCTTTTTGATCCACCTCCCCAACTTCATTTATATCAATCCTTTTTATTCAAGAACATGCTCTTCAAGGGTTAATTAACAAAAAAGGGTTGGTATCACAAACAAGAAAGAATTTATAGAATGAATTATCATTGAATTTTCAAAGATTATCAACAACTATTAAGTGGCCTACTTAACAATTAGTTGATTTGATAAATTCATCCTACAAATACGATTTAAGCTCAAAAGGGTTCACAAGGATTCACTCACTCACGGTTAGTTGAAGCCCTTTTAGAATTGGTGGTTTTTCTCAAAATGCACAAAAATTGCCTTGATCATCTCTAAATTTCCAAGTTATCATAAACAAGTAAAGATTAAACATGAATCAAACGAGTTAACACAACTATTAGATACTCTATATTTGGTAAAGAGTGGAAGCTTCTCACATATATGGTTTATGTCCTAATGATTCGAATGTGAACACAAAATTTTTTTTGTACATGCCAAGATGTATTGCATAAAGAACAAATTTCATAAACATGTTATAACTCTACAAAACGATTAAATGTGTACCTTCTTTGTGGAATGAATCGAGAATTTTATCATCACCATCACTTTGGTGAAACACACTTACTAGCTTTGAAGAACAGTTGAAAATTTCGGACAAATCACAAGAAGTAAATTCAAACTAAATAACTATAATCTAAAAATAAAATAAAATAGAACAAAATAAAAGAAAATAAACTAAAATGAAAAGACACCCCAAAATGGTGTTTTAAACTTAAAAAGAAGTATTTAGGCTCCATGCCTACAAAATATCAATTGGAATTACAAGCCAATCCCCAAAAATTGATGGCAACCAACAAAATCCAGAGTTTTAAACTAAAATGCGAAAGTAAAATCTAAAACTAGAATGCTGAAAGTAAAATAAAAAATAAAAACAGGAAAATAAAAGAGATCAACAATCATCAGCCTCGAGAATCGAATCCCCAATAGACCCCGAGTCAGAACCAGAACCAGAACTAGAATCATCTTCTCCATCATTCTCATCTCCCACCTCCTCCTCTGCATTTGGCCCGACCCCGGGCCAACCAGCATATGCACTCCGGGCTCTCTAATCTGCAGAGCAAGGTGCTCCATGCTCTCATGCATAAACATAAATGCTCTCTGATGAGCGAGATGCATCTGTCTATTCCATTCTTCTGATGGACTAGCCTGAGGAAGTGCCGCTGCAACTGGTACAGCCTGGGCAGCTGTATTATCACCGAGGGCCCTACAAAATCGATCACAGTAGTGATCATCAACAACTCCATCTATGGTTAGGTGCCCCACGGCAGGAAAGGCAACCTTCGCCCTTTTCAACAAACCCATGATCAGCTCAGGATATGTGAGAGCACACTTTATACGCTCCCCCCTGGAGGTATAACTGAGTGCAACCCTCTTCAGCTCATTCGCGATCAGACGACCAAAATCAATTTGCTCCTCATCGAGCATATAAGCAATCAAACCTGCCGTCTCTATGGGTATCGATGATGTGTGGCTACGAGGTCTCAGATTGTACAGAGCCACACACATCATCACTCTGACACTAGTTTTCAGACTGGCCCTGTTGAATTTCAAGGGTTGACCAGCCCGATTCAACTCATATGAATGCCCAGACAAAAAGAGTTTACTCCTCAGCATGTTGAAATCCCAGTTACCACGAGCCAGGTGCTCATGGTACACATCCAGCTGGTCCTCTGGGGCTGTCCAGTTGATTCCCAGAAAACTGTTGATGGCGGTGCGAGAGAAAGAAACTAGCTTGCCTCGAACAACAGAAGCAAACCTAAATTCACCTCCTTCGGCCGGAAGAGCATTTGCATAGAATTCTCGGACAAGCTCAACATTGACCTTTGTTTGAGGCTCGCACAAAACCCCCAACCCGTAGTTTTCCAAGACAACATAGGGCGTATGATAGTGGCCTCGCTCGCGGAGGCGTATTAGGCGCTCAGTCCAGACATTGCGCTCCTCAAGTTCTTTGTAACGGGCTTCCTGAGCAGGCCCCAAGAAGCGAACAACATCGAAGGAAGGCAGCCTAGAGGGCCCAGCTCCAGCAGAGGAAACTCTTTGCCTTTTTGATGCCATCTGAAAATTCAACACAAAAATCAACAGAAAAATGACACCGAGGTGTCCATTAGCATAAAATCATGCAAACAGCAGAGCAAACCAACCAACCAAAGCATTACGACTAATTGAAAACACAAAAAACACAGCAGAAGAATTTTTTCAAAATTCTGCAGACCGCGCTGAGCGCGCTCTGCGATTTTCAGAAAAATTCTTCTGCAAAACAAAATTTTTCTCCACACAAACACTTCCTAGGGCAGCGAAAATAACATCCTAACACTTCTCTATCATATAAACATCCTAATTCTAAGAGAAAATACGAAAATTCCTAACCCTAGGTTTACAAAATCTAACCTAAACATGGAATGTACATGAAATTGAGAAAGGAAAAGCATAGAATACTTACTAGGATGCCTTGATTGATTGATTTGACAAAGAAATTCGCACAAATTTGAAGATTTTTGGTTGGGGATTTTTGGGATTTTGAGAGAGTGAGGAATGATGAAGAGAATGGGGAAAAAGGGTTGAAAATAACCCTAACCCCTTTTAAAACTGACCAGGCCACGAATTGGGCCTCCAAAATCTGATTTTTTCAAAAATATTTTTTTTTTTAAAAATCCCAGACCGCGCTGAGCGCGACCCCTATCGCGCTGAGCGCGAAACATTCTGGCAGATGGGTCTAAATGCGCGCTGAGCGCGCTCTGAGCGCGACCTGCAGAATTCTGTTTTTTCAGTGAAAACACCATAGGACAGTTGGGGCATGTGTAAATGAATGCAATGAAGAATACTTACAATATTGGGGTGCCTCCTAACAAGCGCTTTGTTTAACGTCGGTAGAGCTCGACGGTTCATGATGATCATTGATCATCAAAGAAAGATTCGGCTATGTTGCGGCTCACCTCTCCGCCAACGTACCGTTTCAACCGCTGCCCATTTACCGTCCATTCTTTCGTCCTTTCAAGATCTTGCAACACAATTGCACCATACTCTTTTACTTCTTTGATTAAAAATGGACTGGACCACTTTGTTTTTAGTTTTCCCGGAAAAAGCCTCATCCGGGAATTGAACAAGAGAACCTTTTGTCCCGGCCTAAATTCCTTGATCTTTATCTTCTTGTCATGAGAAACCTTAACTTTTGCCTTGTACCTCCGATTTGAATGGTATGCCTCTTCTCGCATTTCTTCCAATTGAACAACTTGTATTTTTCGCTTTTCACCCGCCAAGGATGGATCGAAATTCAAGAATCGGAGGGCCCACAATGCTTTGTGCTCCATCTCTACCGGGAGGTGACAAGTTTTGCCATACACAACCTGAAACGGGGGTTAGTCCAATAGGAGCTTTATAGGCGGTTCGATACGCCCACAAAGCTTCATCTAATTTTTGTGACCAATCTTTTCTAGAACCCGAAACAGTTTTTTCCAAAATCTTTTTGATTTCTCTATTAGACACCTCGGCTTGGCCATTTGCTTGAGGGTGATAGGGGGTCGTCACCTTGTGCTTTACACCAAATTGTTTCAAAAGTTTTTGTAACAATGTGTTACAAAAGTGCGACCCACCATCACTAATGAGCACCCTAGGCACACCAAAACGAGAAAAAATGTTTCTTTTCAAAAATTTGATAACAGTTTTGGAGTCGGCCTTAGGCGAAGCAATGGCCTCTACCCACTTTGATACGTAATCCACAGCTACAAGAATATATTCATTTGAAAACGAAGATGGAAAAGGACCGACAAAATCAATCCCCCAACAATCAAATACCTCCACTTCCAACATATTGTTCAACGGCATTTCATCTCTTTTTCCTATTCCGCCACTTCTTTGGCATTTGTCACAAGACTTAGCGTGAGCATACGCATCTTTGAATAGCGAAGGCCAATAAAATCTAGATTGTAGGACTTTGGTTGCCGTCCGCATTCCATTATAGTGTCCCCCACAAGGGGAATTAAGGCAATGCCAAAGAATGTTTTTGGCTTCCTCATCACTCAAACACCTTCTAAGCAACCCATCGCTACTCAACCTAAAAATGTAAGGTTCATCCCACACATAATACTTCGTATCGGCTAAGAATTTCCGCTTCTCATTCCAAGACAAGTCCTCCGGCATTAATCCCGCGGCCTTGTAATTTGCCATGTCGGCAAACCAGGTCGCTCTTGGATTGCAAATAACTTCTCATCCGGGAATTCCTCCTTTACCTCTTTTTCCTTGTCCGTAATTTTCACATTCACTAAGCGAGACAAATGATCCGCTACCAAATTTTCCGAACCTTTTTTATCACGAACCTCTAAATCAAATTCTTGTAAAAGGAGAATCCATCGGATTAGCCTTTGTTTAGAGTCCGGTTTGGTAAGCAGATATTTTATCGCAGAATGATCCGTGAAAACCACAACTTTTGAACCAATTAGGTAAGGACGAAACTTTTCTAATGCATATACAATTGCGAGCAACTCCTTTTCGGTTGTTGCATAATTGATTTGAGCATCGTTCAAGACTTTGCTCGCATAATGTATAGCATGAAAAAGTTTGTTCTTCCTTTGGCCTAACACGGCTCCCACCGCATAATCACTAGCGTCGCACATTAGTTCGAAATCAAGTTTCCAATTTGGCGCAGTGATTATGGGTGCATTTATCAAATTCTCCTTCAACTTTTCAAAAGCCAACAAACAATCATTATCAAACAAGAAAGACTTATCTTTGTTGAGCAAGTTGCTCAAAGGTTTGGCTATTTTGGAGAAGTCCTTGATGAATCTTCGATAGAATCCCGCATGACCCAAGAAGCTCCGAATGCCTTTGACATTGGTAGGTGGGGGAAGCGTCTCGATAACATCAATTTTTGCTTTGTCGACCTCAATTCCTCTTGAAGATATCTTGTGGCCAAGGACTATCCCCTCGGTCACCATGAAGTTGCATTTCTCCCAATTCAAGACCAAGTTGGTTTCCACACACCTCTTCAAGACGGTGTCCAAATTTTCCAAACATAAATCAAATGAAGCTCCAAAAACGGAAAAGTCATCCATAAAAACTTCGATTGTCTTTTCTATCAAATCGGCGAATATAGCTTGCATGCACCTTTGAAATGTTGTCGGCGCATTGCATAAGCCAAAAGGCATACGCCTATACGCGAAAATTCCAAAAGGACATGTGAAAGCCGTTTTCTCATGATCTTCCGGATTCACCGAGATTTGATTGTACCCCGAATAACCATCCAAGAAACAATAGTATTGTTGTCCCGCAAGCCTTTCTAACATTTGGTCCATGAACGGAAGAGGAAAATGGTCTTTCCTTGTGGCTTTGTTAAGCCTTCGGTAATCAATGCACATTCTCCACCCCGTCACTTTTCTTGTTTGCACTAGTTCATCCTTATCATTAGACACAACCGTCAATCCCCCTTTTTTTGGTACCACATGAACCGGGCTCACCCACGTACTATCCAAAATCGGATAAATCATTCCCGCTTCTAGCATCTTTACTACTTCTTTCCGAACTACCTCCTTCATCACCGGATTCAAACGCCTCTGAGGTTGGGCCACCAGTTTGAACTCCTCCTCCATCATAATGTTATGCATACAATAAGCCGGGCTTATGCCTTTCAAATCGGCTAAAACCCAACCTATCGCATTCTTGTTAGATCTCAAAACTTCAATTAAGCTTTCCTCCTCATTTTCCGACAATGTATTACTAATGATTACGGGCTTTTTACCTCCCTCCTCAAGGAACACATACTTCAAATGAGATGGTAGCTCTTTTAACTCAAGTTTCGGCTCTTCATCTTTTGGATCTTTTTTTAAAACTTCCTCTTCTTCCTCCCAAGGGTGCATTTCCTTGGAAATCTCCATTCCTTCCAAACACTCCTCAATATCTCGACTATCATCCTCATCATTCACTTCTTGTGTTGCTTCCTCAATGACGTCAATCTTGAAACAATCTTTTTTATCCATTGGATGCTTCATTGCTTCAAAAAGATTAAAGCAAATCTCTTCATCTTGAACTCTCACCTTCATTAAGCCATCATCTATATCAATCATCATCCTAGCCGTCTTCATGAATGGTCTTCCAAGAATTAAAGGTGCGTCCACATCTTCCTCCATGTCTATTACAACAAAGTCAACCGGGAAAAAGAATTTGTCCACTTTTACCAACAAATCTAAAGCTACACCGTGAGGGCGAGTAATAGACTTGTCCGCTAATTGCAATGTCATTTTTGTCGATTTTAATTCAATCTCCCCCAACCTCTTCACAATGGATAATGGAATCAAATTGATACTTGATCCCAAATCAATTAATCCCTTTCCGACATATACATACCCAATGGTAACGGGCAAAGTTACACGCCCCGGATCACTCTCTTTCTTCGGAATAGTGCGTTGAATTATTGCACTACAACTCGCATCCACCATTATGGTTTCTTGATCCGTGTATCTCTTCTTTTTCGTCAAGATATCCTTCATGAATTTTGCATATTTGGGCATTTGCTCTAATGCTTCGGTAAATGGAATATTTATTTGCAATTGCTTAAAAATATCCATAAACCTAGCATAGTGCTTTGCATCATCCTTTTTAGAAGGAAGGTGAGGATATGGTAAGCTTCTCAATGGATAAGTCACTTCCTTCTCTTTTCCCTTTTTCATTTTCTTCTTTTTCTCCTCTACTTTCTCCTTTTCAACTACACCATTTTCTTTTTCATTTTCAACTAACACCTCATTTTCAACTAAGTCATCCTCCACATCAACATTATCATTTTTTTCAACTACAACCTCATCATCTTTTTCAACTACCTCTTCCTCCACTACTACTTCTTCATCCTTCTCCACTACTTTCTTTTTTCTTTCAACCACCTTCCTTTTCTCATCACAAACTCTACCACTTCTAGTTGTGATGGCCTTGCAATGCTCCTTAGGATTTGTTTGCGTGGTTGGGGAAAATGATGTCGAAGCACTTTGTTCGGAGAGTTGTTTAGCTAGTTGTCCCACTTGAGTTTCCAAATTCTTTATAGATGCCTCCGTGCTCTTTTGATTAGCCATAGAAGCTTGCATAAATTGAGTTAGAGTGTCTTGAATGTTGGAAGACCTCACTTGATTTTGAGGTTGATTTTGCGGTTGAGCTTGATTTTGATTTTGAGTTTGATATGGATTTTGCCTTCCTTGATTATTGTTGTCTTGCCTCCACCCGCCTTGATAACCTTGGTTACCCCTTTGTTGGTAACCTTGGCCTTGATTTTGATAAGGGTAAGGAGCTCGTTGTTGGTATCCTTGCCCTTGGTTGGCCACATAGTTAGCTTCCTCATTTTCCGGAAGACAAAATCCGATTTTATGATCTCCTTTACACAATTCACAACAAGCTATTTGGTGAGCTTGCTTACTTGATGCTCCTTGTAACTCCATGATTTGTTGAGGGAGTTTAGCCATTTGTTTTGTCAATTCTTCAACTTGTTTTGCAAACAATTTGTTTTGCGCCACAAGTGCTTCGTGACTCGAACCAATTTCTAGAACTCCCGTTTTCACTTGTACACCTCCTTGATCATGTTGAGTTTGATGATCATTCCTACCCATCTTCTCAATAATTTGGATTGCTTCATATGGTGTTTTTGCTATCAAGGAACCTCCCGCCGTAGCATCCAACAACAATTTGTGTTGAGGTTGGAGACCATTTCGGAAAATATGAATTTGTGTAAGCTCGTCAAAACCGTGGCTAGGACACTTCCTAAGCATAGACTTGTACCTTTCCCAAGCCCTATTCAAAGGCTCTTTTGCTCCTTGTGAAAATACCGAAATAGCGGTCTTTGCCTCCATGAAACGCGATTGAGGGAAAAATCTTTCAAGAAACTTTTCCTCCAAAACGTTCCAATTTGTCATGGTTTCTTGAAATTGGTCTAGATACCAATCTTTTGCCTTCCCCACTAGAGAATGAGGGAAAAGCCTTTGGAAGTATTGTTCTTCTTGGTCTTCCGGAGCCCCGGCCGCTCCCGCGATCTCATAGAACTTCGTAAGGTGGGTGTAAGGATCTTCATGGTCATGACCATGAAATGGACTTGCATAGAGGAGTTGAAGCAAGCCCGTCTTCATCTCCTCAACCCTTGCATTTGCTTGACGAGCAAATTGGGCATTGTGACGAGGGCTATTGACACACGGCCCCCGCGGTGGTGGTGGTGGTGGTGGTTGATTCTCCGCCATAGTGGTGGCTTCTCCAAACACGGGTGGTGTTGAAGAAGAAGATGCTTCTCCTCTTTCTTCTCTTTCTTGCCTTTGCCTAGCTTGTCTTTTTCTTCTTTTAGCACTACTATTAAGTCTTCTAGCCGTCCTTTCAATTTCGGGATCGAAAAGGAGTTGGTCGGTCGGAATACTTCCTCGCATAAACTAATTCCTGAAAAAGTCTAGCAAAACCAAAGAAACAAGGAGAGGTTAGAAGAAAATGTCTTAAAACACACAACTATTTCTATACTAACAACATCAAACGCCAATCCCCGGCAACGGCGCCATTTTGTTGTAGGATTTTTCCGTAAACAAGTATTTTTAATTATCGATTCCTCAGGGATTGGTGCATGTTATAGTCTTTCAATAGAAAAGTGTCTTTTAAGATATTGTAACCAAGGGGTTTGTTATCTACTCCACTAGAACCATGAGTTTCCAAACAATAACTTGATTAATTCTTTCAAAGAGAGTTATGGTTTGGATTAAAGAGAGTTTGAGATTGTTTTCAAATTAAGAAGGCATGTCAAGATTAGTTTCATTGATCTAGTTTCATACATATTCAATTAATCAAGTGATGAACATAATAGATGATTTCTACAAATACATATCCTCCCAATCTTGTAGATTTCCCACCAAGATTGTGAATGTTATCATGTTAATCCTTGCATGATTCCTCACTACAACTATTAACATGATAATCATTAAGTTCAATATTTTGTAAACACTAACACACAAATCTATTCCTAGCATTTGTTCATTAGAGGATGAATATCATAGGTCTACTTTGAAGCATTCTTTTCCAAGCAAAAATCAAAGCATAAAGATGAAGAACAAAGATATTCAACTATATTAATCATCAACCATGTTCATACACAAATGGATTAAAAGAAATACATATTATAAAGATCAACTACCTCTAATCTTGACACAAAAAGAGCTTAGCCACTCATTTCCATGGTTGCTTGCTCTCAAGATCGTTGGTAGAGATGATGAATACAAGAAAAATCAAGAGAAAAGCTATGGTTTTTCTTCCAAAACTTGCCCTAGATTTTCAAAGATGAAAGATAATGATGATGAAGTGTTTCCTACTTCCTTTACAAGCCAAAAAGTCCTGGTGAAGTGATGGGTTGGTGGCTCAAAAGGTGAAAGCATGGGCTGTCCTTTTTTCTGAATTTCGCAGATCGCGCTGAGCGCGGTTAAGTCGCGCTGAGCGCACTCATGCTGGCACCGCGCTGAGCGCGACCTGTAGCATGCTTCCTTCATTCAAAATTATCTTCAAAAAGAATCATCCCTAAAGCTCTTAGAAATTCTTGAATCCAAGCTTGGGAGTATTAGTAAATAAATTCCTACAATTAAGAGTTAAATAAGTTAAATAATATATATTAAACAAAAACTAAATAAAAACCTAATTAAATCAAAATACTAGAATAAATAATACTACTTAATTAAAAAGACATTGTTAAGGACCACAAAATCATGTACAAAATAACTACAATTTGGTCCTTAACAACTCTCCCCAACTTACTTCTTTGTTTGTCCCCAAACAAAAGTCAATAATCTCATAAAGCTAGAAGAACAAAATGTAAGCATGCAAACTCACACAAGAATAATGGTTCAAACTCGACATACCAGGTAAAAGCACACATCAATCGCTTCTTCGAAACACAACATGGCCATGAATTAAATTCTAAACACAATATATCAAAACATGTAACAAAATAGACAATATGTTCACACTTGAATCACCTAATCATTCCTTCACAAATTATGAAGAACAAAATGTATATTCACAAAGGACTAAACACTCTCACTAATAATTATGCACATCCAGAATAATTCATGCGTTCATCGAAACAAGTCAAATGATAAAATGGAAACAAAGATCACTAAGGACTTTCAAGGTTGTAACTTGGCTTAGGTTAGAAACAAGGGATATTTAAGTACAAAGCCATTGAAACGAATTGGGTAAAAGAACATGAAGAGCATTTCACAACTAATTCCCATTCCCTTCTTCTTATTCACAACCTCTTTTCTTTTTCACACAATGATCCTCTTCTTTCTTCTCTTTTTGTTTTCTTTTCCTATACAATTTTTTTTCTTTTGTATTTTTTTTTCTCTATTGTTTTTCTTTCTTTAGGATCATTGTGCCATCAATTCTATATTCTTTTTGATCCACCTCCCCAACTTCATTTATATCAATCCTTTTTATTCAAGAACATGCTCTTCAAGGGTTAATTAACAAAAAAGGGTTGGTATCACAAACAAGAAAGAATTTATAGAATGAATTATCATTGAATTTTCAAAGATTATCAACAACTATTAAGTGGCCTACTTAACAATTAGTTGATTTGATAAATTCATCCTACAAATACGATTTAAGCTCAAAAGGGTTCACAAGGATTCACTCACTCACGGTTAGTTGAAGCCCTTTTAGAATTGGTGGTTTTTCTCAAAATGCACAAAAATTGCCTTGATCATCTCTAAATTTCCAAGTTATCATAAACAAGTAAAGATTAAACATGAATCAAACGAGTTAACACAAATATTAGATTCTCTATATTTGGTAAAGAGTGGAAGCTTCTCACATATATGGTTTATGTCCTAATGATTCGAATTCGAGCAGATGAACCCTAATCATGGTGGATTTCGATTCAGGTGTCTAAACTCCAATTAAACTGTGTAGAAAGTTTTAAAACTTCATTCTAAACACAAACAAAGTATCAAAACACATTAAATATGCATGAAAATCAAAAATCAAAATTGAGTTTGAAAGTGCAAACCGAAATCTGGAATTCGTGATTCTGGATGTTTGGGTGACTTGTGAGTATCTGGATCGATTCAGGAGACCTCCAGGAATGTATTGGAATGCTTAGAATCGATTGAAACCATCTAAAACTAGGGCTGCATGTTTCTTGAAATACAGGTTTTTTTTGAAGTTGGTAAGGGTTCTTAGAGGCAGATTTTTCGTCCTTTGTTCATGTGTATGCTTCATGTATATATAGTGGATGGATTTAGGTCAGAAATCAAGAGAAAATAATGAATCAATCAATGCAAAAATATTTGATTTGGTATAAAACCAAATCTTGCCTTTTTGATCCAATTTTCATCAATTCTCTTGCTAATCAATGCCAATTTCGAATTTGCCAGCTTGGGAGGTTTGCTTGGACCTCAAGAATGAGAGAAAAATCCAATTTGCATTTAATTTTGATTTTCTACCTTTTATTTTAATTTAATTGGCTTTTAAATGATTAAAATCCAAATTAAATAGAAAAATAAAGATAAAATTCGTGGCATTGGGCTTGGAGGTTCCAAATTAGCTGAGGAACAAGTTTGAATCAAGAAAAGTTAGGCCCATTTGCAAAATTTTGGATTTTGACAAGTATTTCTCTTTGTGCACCTCTTCAAAAATGCCCAACTTGTGCAAGGTGTATCTTGCTCAATTTTTAACATTTTTGAGTGTTCTTGGACTTTTTAGAAAGATCTATATGTCCTCTAAACAACCTCTTTAGTTTCATCTCAATTGGAGTTTCCATGTTCAATAACACTTCTTTACAAAAAGTTGACTTTTTGTTGACTTTGAAAAGGACCTGTAATGTTTTGATCCATATCTTCAAAATGAAGCATTTTCTGACCATGCTTGTGAGACATGAAGTTGTAGAGAATTGAATTTTATTCAAAATGAGAGGTGGTGGAAAACTTTCTGATAAAGTATGAGAAAGTTATGTTCAGTCAAAGTTCAGTTGACTTTTCCTTAGAAAAACCCTAATTTGGAAAGTTTGACTTTTGATCAAATCTTGAGTTTTCTTGGTGAATCATGATCAAACCTTGATCAAATGATGAATGTCACTTCAAAATATGGATGTTGACCAAAAATCATGAAGTTTGACTGTATGTTGACCAAAGTTGTCTTTTGGTCCAATACAACTGATTTTCAACCATCTGAGCAATTGTCTGAGGAAACTTGACTTGTAAGGCTTGAAACTTGATATGGAGATTCTTTGAAGCATATGAGGAGGCATGATGACCATTGGAGATGTTGGGAACCACTTTGATCTGAGAATTGCCAAACCCTAGTTTGGGTTGATTGTCTAGGAGAGGGTTTGTCTGGTTAACCCTTGTAAGGAATGTCTTGAGAAATAGGAGGGCAAATTTTGGGGTATGACAGAGTCATTTTAGAGTTTTTGGATCAATGTGCTTCAGGCATGTACCTGAAAAATTGAGAAGGAAACTGGATGATCGAAGTGAAGCAATGGTTCTCAAAGGGTATCATTCGACCAGTGCATACAAGTTGTATTCGCCAATCGAAGATAAACTAGTAATCACCAGAGATGTTCGTGTCGACGAAAGCAAAGGTTGGGACTGCAGTCAAAGTTCAACACAGCAATCAGAAACAGTTATAAATGTGTTCGAAGAAGATCCACAAGATGAACCCTTAAATAGTCGAAGTGAACAAGGCTACACTTCAACTAGTCGTAATGAAGAATCACCTGAACAAAATGAAAGGAGGTCGACAAGAACAAGAACTGAATCAACAATGCTAGCTGGATATGAAAGATTTCCATATCAAGCAATTGATGATGATGGTGATTTATTCGAAGAAGCCATGATGATGGGTGAAGCAGAACCAATCGATTTGAATGAAGCCATGAGTAATTCGAATTGGTGTGAAGCCATGAAAGAAGAAGTCAGAGCCATTGAGAAGAATAAGACCTAGGAACTTGCCGAAAGGACGAATAAGAAGCCAATAGATGTAAAGTGGATATACAATGTGAAACGAAGGCCAAATGGCGAGATAGAGAAGTATAAAGCAAGATTTGTGGCTAGAGGCTTTCTACAATATCCTGGTATAGACTTCGACGAAGTATATGCACCGGTTGCTAGGGTGGAAACAATTTGAATAGTTGTTTCGACAGCAGCATACAGGGGATGGAAGATGCATCAGTTAGATGTAAAGCCAACATTCCTGAATGGTCCATTAGAAGAAGAAGTCTATGTTACTCAACCACCAGGATTCGACGTCAAAGGACAAGAGTCGAAGGTGTACAAATTAAGGAAGGATCTCTATGGTTTGAAGCAAGCTCCTCGAGCTTGGAATAAAAGAATAGATAGCTTCCTCATCGAAGTAGGTTTCACAAACCGTGTCTCTGAACACAGAGTGTATGTAAATGATGTCGACAGTGTCAGTCGAATTATTTTATTCCTCTATGTAGATGACTTACTCATTACCGGAGCCGATGAAGCTGAGATATTGAAAGTCAAGTCGAAGCTAATGTAAGAATTCAAAATGTCCGACTTAGGAAATCTCTCATATTTCTTAGGGATGAAATTCAAAAATACTGAAGAAGGAGTATTCTTGCATCAGACTAAGTATGCTCAAGATATTTTGAAGAGATTCAACATGAGCAACTGTAACGAAGCAGTCACACCGTTAGAGATAGGAGAAAATCTGAAGAAGGAATCGAATGATGAGTTTGCAAATTCAACGTTGTACAAATAAATCATTGGATCCCTGAGATACGTTTGCAATACAAGACCAGATATCTTCCAAAGTGTAGGATTATTGAGCAGACTTATGGAGAAACCTCAAGAATGTCATCTCATCGCAGTAAAAAGGGTGCTGAGATACATCAAGGGAACTGTCGACCATGGCGTGTTGTTCATGGATACACTGTCGAAGAGGGTGTTGTTCATGAAAACTGTCGAAGAACAACACAAGCGTCGAAGTTCATAGATACACTGATTCAGATTTCAGTGGAGATCAAGACGAAAAGAAAAGCACTGCAGGCTACATTTTCATGATCGAAGGTGCTCCAATCTCTTAGATTTCGAAGAAACAAAGCATTGTGGCATTGTCATCGTGCGAAGCAGAATATGTAGATGCATCTTATGTTGCATGCCAAGCAGCATGGATCGAAATGTTACTTGAAGAACTCAAGATAATGGAACCTAAGAAGATAAAGCTATTTGTCGACAACAAATCAGCAATTAACTTGGAAAATTATCCTGTGTGTCACGGTCGAAGTAAACACATTGAAATAAGGTATCATTTTCTGAGAGATCAAGTCAACAAAGGGAAGGTCGAAATAAAGCACTGTAAGACTGAAGTTCAACTAGCTGACATATTCACCAAACCGCTTAAGAAAGTTAGATTCGAAGAGTTAAAGAGAAGCATCGGGATGAGAAGTCTCGAGAACATGAATTAGGGGGTGTGTTACTTTGTATAATTCTTGTCCAATCGAACCAGCGAGTGTATGTGCTAGTTGAACTGACTTTGTGTGTTGGTCGAATATTCTGTGTATCGAAGTGTTAGGTTGTATTCGATGTAATCGAATACGGCATGTGTTGTTGTGTCAAATTCTTTGGGCCTTTGTATGTTTTGGACCTTAACTTAGTCTGCATTCTTGGGTCTGCGAAATGTGTCTATATAAAGAGCATTTCTTTGTAATCACAAGAACACCAAAATAATAATTTTCATACAATTTTAGATAATCATTCACTCTCTCAATTCCATTCTTCTTCTTCTTCTTCTTCACAAAACTATCTTTCTTGAAAACTCTTTGTTCCAACACAAGTACTTAAAAGTTTTTGGCATTGAATTACTGGTGAGAAAATCTATCGTTTGTCTTTATTTAATTATTTTCTAATGATTTCAACTAAATTGAAGCTTTTAATACCAAATGAGTGTTTGAGAAAATGAATTGTATTTTTTTTTAATGAGTTCCTTCAAATTCTTTTCAAAACAATGCAATCATCTCGGTTTTTTAGTTATACTGAATAACCAATGAACTAGGGACATATATATCAGAAGAATTAAAAGAAATATGCTTGAAACTTAAAATCTCGAAACACACATAAATTTATTACATACAACGTGTATATATATATATCACATAGATGAAGGTTATTAAGTACATATCAATATATAATTTTAATATCATAATATATTTCACACACTCACATATTAGATACTGCGTATTGATATAGATAGCACATAAACCATGGCCAGAATCTCCCATCACGAAGTTAGCCTTTCAGGTCTTACACTTCTTAATGTACTGCTCACAATATTTAGGAGGATTAAGTTCACACAAGTTACGCAATTTCGAACATATAGTAAAATATGGAAGCCCAAAGACAATACGATCTTCATCTTTCTCCATTTGATTCCCACTTCTTGCACCCTCAACGGCACTATAGTCGTTCAGAATTAATGTCATACAAATGACGAGTAGTAGGAGGGAAGCAGTAGCTTTTGCCATTGTAAACAGTATAGGAATGAGTATTATTGTTGCTTCTTATCGAGATCTTGTTTTGCATTGAATAAAATTGGCTTCATATCACTCAGAATTATATAGTAGTAATAATTTTCTTAAATGACAAAATTAAACAATTAGTGTGGCTTTGCGTGAGAAAAAATATTTTGACCAAATTAAGGTAGTTAAACCGTGTGGGAAACATGCATGTTAAATATGAGAGTTAATTAATTGACCAGTTGAATAATATCGAAGGATTAAATAGAAATTAATTAGTTACATGATAGTAAAACTTACAAACAAACTAATGAAAATAAAGAGTGATGAGTTTTGAGCTACTGATTATGCATTTATACGTCTTCACTTTCACTTGGTTGTTGGTTCTCTTTCGGTGCATTTATAGTTACTTACTAACACAATTCATATTTAGTTGAAATTGTAAATGACTCGGAACTAACACTAAACTGCTCAATTGTATTGTTTAAACCTTTGTATTTGTATTTTTATTATGCTTTTGGAATATAAAGATTATGTAAATTAGTTTTAGCTAAAATAAGTCAAAAGGGGAGATTGTTGATTCTATATCTTTAGGATTGACTTTATGTTTGGTAAAACTAATTTAGCAACAATAGATTAAATATTATTTATAACTTGTAAGGAAAAATCAGGTTGAAGTTCTATTTAATGGAGAAACATGTTGTGTTGAAGTGTTTCAACATCTGGAACAACATGTCAAAGTAGATGTCATGACATCGCGCCTGAGATGAGAAATTGAAATCTGTTACAAAAATAGAATATTTCTAGGATATTGTATAATCCTATGTGGCGCTATATTGACAGGTTAAGGAGACTTTGTAGGAGAATCTATTGCAGAAGTGTAACAACTTATTTGTTGTTACTTGGAGCATAAATTATGGAGATATATTCTCATGGAGATTTTTTGGAGAATATCTTAGAGTGTTTTTAGCAACAGTTTGTTATGTCAGTTTGTCATGTTTTGAAGGCTCAGATCCAGTTGAGTAAAAGGTTATAAATAGAAACTTTATAACCTAAATTGTGTACCAGCCGTGATTGAAAATAATGTAGTTTTTAAGGCTGAGTCTGTAGAGTGAACCTCCCGGATTGTGGGAAGGTCACCATGTGTACACCTCGAAGTCTATAGGTAAGAAGGTGTTGTGTTTGGAGTGAGGTATCTCCAAGCTGATTGTGTTTGAAATGTGGTATCTTCAAACTGTGTTTAGTTTTTTTTAGTATCACGTGTTGTTGTACTGAGGGAGTGAGCGGAGGATTCTCATATCTAAGTGTGGTATCTTAGGTAGAAGGGTTATTGGGTAGTCTGATTAAGTGAGGAGTGTAAACAGGGAGTTTTCCCTTCGAATTAATACTGCTGATAATGAACTTCATCCCTGGCGTGGAAGCCCCCAAACGTAGGTTAGTTAGAGCCGAACTGGGTTATCAATTCTCTGTGTTATTTTTGTTTCCTGCACTTTAAATTGTGTGTTCTACCTTGTCTGTTTGTAATGTCGGATCAGATGTTATGACATCCTGAGTATGGCCTCACCCAAATTTTCATTTACGCATTTCATCATTTCCTCCATCTGATTTGAAAATCCTAGTTAAGGTTGTGACTTTCTTGGTTGTATCTTCTTCTACTTCACTTCCAGAGTATTCGTCAGACCAAGTTATGATATGACACTTTGATTCTTTGTCATGGTTGACTTTGTTATCTGATCTGGTTTTTCTGCCATAGTCTCCTAACCTTCTGATGTCATGTGATATATTCTTGACATTTGGTCTTGAGTTATCTTCCATTATTTTCAGCACCTTGTTGAGTTGTCTTCCAAGAAAGACAATGGTATTAGAGAGTCCTTCTTCAGTGTCCAGGTCAAATTCCTCGACTTCTTTAGTGTTAGTCTTGAAGTCTATAGTCTTAGGTTTTTTATCTAACCTCTCATTGATACCCAAATCAAAAGTTTGGAGAGACCAATTAGTTCATATACTTTCATGTTGTTGATTTCTTGAGCTTCTTCAATCGTTGTAACCTTCATGTCAAATCTCTGAGGAAGAGATCTGAGAATCTTTCTTACCAACTTCTCTTCTTGTATCTTCTCTCCAAAGGCACTACAGGCGTTAACAATCTCAAGAACATTCATATGAAGCTCTTGAGTGCTTTCTTCTTCCTTCATTCTTAGATTTTCAAACTTAGTAGTGAGTAGTTGAAGTCTAGACATCTTAAGTTTGGAGGTACCATCATGAGTAGTTCTGAGGATTTCCCAAGCATCCTTAGCTACTTCACATGTATTAATTAGTCTGAAGATGTTTTTGTCAACTCCATCAAATATCGCATTCAATGCCTTTGAATTTTCAAGGGCTAGTTCATCATCTTCCTTTGACCAATTTTCTTCAAGTTTCAGCTCACCAGTAGGTTGATTATCAGCTCCAATAATCACAGGATGTGTCCATCCTTTCAGAATAGCCTTCCAAGCCCTAATGTCCAAGGACTTTATATATACTTCCATACGAGGCTTCCACAGATTATAGTTAGAGCCATCCAGGATAGGTGGTCTATTCAAATATATTGCCTCCTTGTCCATATTACCAGAAAGTATATTCCCTAGATCTATCCCAGATACAGAGCAGGATGTCTGCTCTGATACCAATTGAAATTCTGGTATCAGATATGAGATGTCGAAGGTAATATCACGACACTTATATCTGCTCAGAACACAGTTAAACAGAACAAACTATAACTGTGCACAAAGCAATAAAAACACAGAGAGGCTCACAATTAATAACTAATAACAAAAAAAATGAACAACCAAAAGTAAAAACTAAAATTCACTAAACTGGAACAGCCAACTGCAAAATAAGGATTGCAGCCCTTTAAATAGCGTAACATCAATTAGGGTTGCTTTACTCACAAGTCTTCAACGCCTCATGTCTTCTCTCCAAGAAACTAGGATATTAAAACTCCAAAGATATTGCTGAAGACGTTTTACCAGCTTCCTTAATCGAAGCACACAATTAAAAACAAACCGACTTCCTAAACATTATGCACTTTAGTCAGTTACACTTGTCAGGACATCTGTTGTGACATCTGCTACTTTAGTAAACTTCAAGACATTTCTTAGCAGAATGTTTTACCAAAATTGTTGCCAATCAATAGAACCAACATTCATCATGCCTCATGCATGTACAAATCTTTGATGGTAACCATGAAGATCATTGTCGTAGTCAAACACAATGCCTTGAATAATCATGTCATGAGGACCATCTCTTCGAGTGTAACCCAACTGACGTAGCTCTAAGCAAGGGTTGTAAGTGATACCTCCCCTTATGCCAAGGAGTGGTATATTAGGGAACTCCCCATAACTGTCAATGAAAGCAAGGTCTTTTATGAGTAAAGACACCAACAGATATCTAAATGAGAGAGTGACATCAATCTTTGAGACCACTTCAGACCTTGTTCATTCTTCATTATTGATCGAGGCAGGTGCGAAATAAACCACCTGGATAATAACGGTATGCAACACATGAGATTCCCTTGTCTTTTCATAGTACGAGTGCAGAATATCTCCGAGCAAGATAGGAACATGATTATGAATGAGGAATATCTTGATGGGGTTCACGTCTATGAATTGATCTGGATTAGGGAATAACACCAACCCATAGATTAATAGAGCTAAAATATCTTCGAAAGCGTGGAAGCTCATAGCCTTTAGGAACTCTCGAGCCTTCTTTATCAAAAACTTAGCAAGCAAACCCTTAACTCCACTTCTTGTTTCACAATTAGCTTCAATGTATGACCGCTTGTGGTGTAAAGCTGATGAAATGTCTTCAAACCTCGAAACTTTTTCTAGACCGGTGAAAGGTGTCTGATCAAAAATAGTTGTCCCAAGTAGCTTATATAATTCTTCCATTGTAAGTATCAACTGATAGTCTAGGAAATTAAAGCAGTGATGTTTTGGATCAAAGAACTGGAACACGACTCTCATCATATATTCTTCAAAACCGAAAGTAACCAAGTCGAGTAGATAACCATGTCTTTTGATGAACTAAGAGTGGTCGGGAACTTTTGATAGTAACTCCTTGAGTTGAGAAGGTATACCCACGAAGTTGGAAGCCATAACCCTACAACAGAGAGCAAAGGTAAATCCCTAGCTCCTTGAAATGGTTAGAAATGTTATGATGATATGATGTCATGATATCATATTTAAATAGCAAGCACAAGCAATTCACACAATAACCCTAGGTTTTAGGCTTGTATGAGCTATAGGTGTCTACCCTACCGGAGTTTAAGTTCGTTCAACCTGTCCTACAATAGTAATTGGGTTCTAGGAATCTCATATCACGGGTCTTTCTCGCAGGCTTTATTTCAGTACCACTACCAAATGGTCGACCGAAATATCCCGAAAGTCGAATCTTAATAAGCGTATCATCGAGTATCAACCAACCTCTATCTGCACCGAAGCCGGCTATCTCACTACCTTCTAATGGCTAATATGGGTCAATTAGGGTTCTAAAAGTTTAGTTAATGCTTGATGACACCACACAGATGACAAATATTTCCTCAGCTAAACATGAGGAACATCAGGACATCCAAAGTGTCATACTAACCGTAGCCATCATTTTAACTGTTTCTGTCTATGTCGGACAGTCGCAATGATCTATTGCTACTTACCTAAGGAAAGCTGGATCCGGGTGTAGGATCTGTAACACCCCTTCTAAAATACCCTGCGAATATATTAATTAAATCAGAGTAACATGGAAAACAAGGATGTCACAATTAAAAATTAATTTAAATACAAAAGCCTCGAACCTCAAACAGTAATCATGCTTAACTGAAGGAATTTATTAAAATAGAATACTCCAAATCAACATCATGTTCTACACAGCGGAAAATATCACAAAACCGGAATAATTTCATTCATAAGTATTCCCAACATAAATTAAAACAATGGAGTATAAAATAAAACTCTTCATCCAAACGTTTCCCCCAGTGTTACAACTATCAGAGCATGACACTGACACACGCGGATAAAATACGACACAACTCTATAAGCCATCCTCACCGACTCCTGAGCTGCTAACTTTAATCTGAAATCATTAAAGTAAGGGTGAGATCTCTATTCAATATCGAATGCATTATATGTTCTTTAACCACAACAGAACAATTCAATGCATTAGTCCATTATCATTAACATAATCATAATCCAGTTCACAAATGCATTTCACACAAATCATTATGCAAATATAGCAATCAATGAAAATTGTAACACTGAAAACCATCCTAGCATGTTACAATTCCATATGCAATGCAGACTCTATGCATGTGGTACCAAACGTGAACCAAGTCCACACCCTGTTCCGTTACACCTCGGAAAACAGCGTCAATTAATGATTCGCCCATATCCGCTGGGTCAAGAATCTAGCCTCACCACCACTATCTATTGGGTACGGTTATTGACTCTGCAAGTCCAATTCCACACAATGGGAATGAACCATCACCAGAATGCTTATGCATGCACCATAAAAGCATGCAACATCAAATCAACGAAATATGGTCACAACATAATTCCACACAATGCCAACACCAATATATCACATGATAACAACTCAATCATAATGGATAGCAGGCACAACACATAAGTATTAGTTCTCATTCACTAAATCAGAACAATTTACAACCAATCCTTCATCGTCCCTAAACTACCAAAGTTTCCAAAAATCGGGGGTTCGACTCTTTTTAAAATAAATTCCATAAAATAATATTTTTCTTATTTTATAAGATAGTATTTTTAATTTAAGAAATACTGTCGAAAACGGCACTCGAATCGGAGTTACGGTTTGAAAATATGAATTTTTAAAGTTTTAAGAATTTTGAAGTTCAACACAGTGGTAACCGGTTCCTCCCAGGGAGAACCCGGTTCCCACATTTCTCAAAAACACGCCCCCTGGAATTTTGTATGGGGAACCCAGATACCCATACTGGGAACCGGTTCCCACGAAGAAAAATGGTTTTCTTTGAAAATTTTGAACTGGGAACCCGGTTCCTCCCTAGGAGTAACCGGTTCCCAGAAGCCCAGATTTCCATTCCTCTGGTTTTTGTACCAGGAACCCGGTTCCTCCCACATAGGAACCGGTTCCTGCGACCTGCAGAACCAAAAACTGCAGTTTTTGACAGCAACCTATTCCAAACTCAAATTGCTTCCATTCAATTACGAACTCATGCATCAAAACACTCAAAATCATTCCAAATACACCAATAATATGCCACTTAACATGAATCTATTAATTCCAATTACTCCATGACATTACTACGGTTCCAATTCATACAATTCGACGCATTTTGGGGTTAATTCCATAAACCTAAATTGTCAGTTTCAAGGTTCCTAATACACTAATCATTCAATTGGATTCTAAAACCCATAAGGCATAATAATTGAATGAAATCACCCCTTACCTCGCGATGATTCTTCAAATTTCCCGGCGTTTGGCTTTTCTTCTTTTCTCTTCTCTTCTCCAATCTCACGTATGATGAATTTTCCAAATAACTCTCTTTTTCCTTCTTTTCCTCTGAATATTCATTTTATTATTCCAATAAAATAAATAAAATAGTAATTAGTAAGAGTAGAGTATTTTACTCCTCACAACCTTTAATTACTCCTCACACCACCAACACTTCTTCCTTTAATTAATTAATTAATTCCAATAATTCCAAATATTAATAATTAAACTCTTAATTAAATTAATAATTAAAAATTCTAATTATTTTAAATATTGAATTATTTGGGGTGTCACAACTCTCCCCTACTAAAAAGAGTTTTCGTCCTCGAAAACATACCATAGACGAACAGTTCGGGATACGAGTCCTTCATCTGGCTCTCCAGTTCCCAAGTTACATTTCCTCCTGCCGGTCCTCCCCAAGCTACTCTCACCAATTATATCTCTTTACCACGCAATTGCTTCACTTTCCGATCCTCAATTCTCGCAGGTAATGCTTCAACAGTCAGATTGTCTCGCACCCATCTACCTGAATCTCATGAGACGGATCAGGAATGTACTTCCTCAACTGTGATACATGGAAAACATCATGCGAATTCACAAGTGACGGTGTCATACCCCAAAATTTTCCCTCCTACTTCTCAAGATATTTCATACATCCATACTCAAGGATTCCTCAAGAGTTGATCAGACAAACTCTCTCCTAGACAATCAACCCAAACTAGGGTTTAGCCATTCTCAGATCCAGATGGACTTCCAACATCTCCAATGGTCATCATGCCTCCTCATATGCTTCAAAGATTCTCCATGTCAAGTTTCAAGCCTTACAAGTCAAGTTTCCTCAGACAATTGCTTAGATGGTTGAAAATCAGTTGTATTAGTCAAAAAGTCAACTGTGCTCAACATACAGTCAAACTTCCTGATTTTTGGTCAACATCCTCATTTTGAAGTTACACTTATCATTTGATCAAGGGTTGATCATGATTCATCAAAAAAACTCAAGATTTGCTCAAAAGTCAAACTTTCCAAATTAGGGTTTTTCAATTAAAAGTCAACTGAACTTTGACTGAGCATAACTTCTTCATACTTTCTCAGAAATTTTTCCACCACCTCTCATTTTGAAGAGAATTCAATTTTCTACAACTTTATGTCTCACAAGAATGTTCAAAAAATGCTTCATTTTAAAGATATGGATCAAAACATTACAGGTCCTTTTCAAAGTCAACAAAAAGTCAACTTTTTGTATTGAAGATTTATTGAGCATGGAAACTCCAATTGAGATGAAACAAAAGAGGTTTTTTAGAGGACACCAAGAGCTTTCTAAAAAGTCCAAGAAAACTCAAAAATATGGAAAATTGAGCAAAATACACCTTGTACAAGTTGGGCATTTTTGGACAATTGCACAAAGAGAGATATTTGTCAAAATCCAATTTTTTCCAAATGGGCCTATAATTTTATGATCCAAACTTGTTCATAATATTATTTGTCACCTATTGATGCCTTTCCACGACCACCTTTTATTTTTTTGATTTACTTTTGAATTTAAAAGCATTAAATTCAAATTTAAATTATATAAAATATGAAAACAAGGTATATTTTCAAATGGATAGGATTTTTATCAAACTTGAGGTCCAAGATAGCCCACAAGACTTGCCAAATTCGTGCTAGCTCTCATATGGAAGAGAAAATCAAAATTTCAAAGGATTTGATTTTATTTGAAAGGAAATTATTTTGCATTGAATGACATATCTTTTTTCCTTCATTTTGCTCTCATTCCTCACTCTATAAATACCCAACACATTGCACAAGACCAAGGACGAAACCCTAGCCCTTACAACAACCCTTATTTTTCTCAAATATTTTTCCAAAGTTGTGAAATTCGAATTCTTGCTCCAGCCACTTTCAGCCTCTCTCAATCACTCCATTGAGTTCTTAAGGTAAGTTTGAGTAAGTATACACCAAGAGCCATGGTTGGAACTGCTTGCATCGAGCCACATATGAACATACATATGCATATATTTCTTGAATTCGTTTTCTAATTTCTATCGTGTTTTGTCTGAAACTAACCACTATGATGAGTTCCTGGGGTATTATAGAGCAGGTCTGGGGTGATCACATGAGGCTCATGTCAACCGGAATCCAAATTGCCATTGTTAGGGCAGTTTATGTCATCTTCTTCGAAACTCATTGTACAGTCGTTTTCAAGCCAAAACGAGGGCACCATTGAAATCGCAGCCATCGAATTAGGGGGGTAGGGTATCCCTTTGCCGTTTATTTCTCTTATTTTGCAGGATTGAGGATTGAAGCCACCGGAGAAGACGACCGGAGCTAGGGCTCCGGCGTCGCTGACTTCGTTTAAATCTGGCATGTCATGCGTGGCAATTTCCAGCTTTCTGATTCGTCCATTCGTAAATAACTGGGGCCCGCGTGCTGACTGTGCTTTGAATTTCAAATCCAAGATACGTTTTCATACCCCAAAATTTTCCCTCCTACTTCTCAAGATATTTCATACATCCATACTCACGGATTCCTCAAGGGTTGATCAGGCAAACCCTCTCCTAGACAATCAACCCAAACTAGGATTTGGCCATTCTCAGATCCAGATGGACTTCCAACATCTCCAAGGGTCATCATGCCTCCTCATATTCTTCAAAGACACTCCATGTCAAGTTTCAAGCCTCACAAGTCAAGTTTCCTCAGACAATTGCTCAGATGGTTGAAAATCAGTTGTATTGGTCAAAAAGTCAACTGTGGTCAACATACAATCAAACTTCCTGATTTTTGGTCAACACCCTCATTTTGAAGTCACATTCATCATTTGATCAAGGGTTGATCATGATTCATCAAGAAAACTCAAGATTTGCTCAAAAGTCAAACTTTCCAAATTAGGGTTTTTCAAGGAAAAGTCAACTGAACTTTGACTGAGCATAACTTCTTCATACTTTCTCAGAAATTTTTCCACCACCTCTCATTTTGAAGAGAATTCAATTCTCTACAATTTTATGTCTCACAAGAATGTTCAAAAAATGCTTCATTTTGAAGATATGGATCAAAACATTACAGGTCCTTTTCAAAGTCAACAAGAAGTCAATTGTTTGTATTGAAGATTTATTGAGCATGGAAACTCCAATTGAGATGAAACCAAAGAGGTTGTTTAGAGAACATCTAGAGCTTTCTAAAAAGTCCAAGAACACTCAAAAATGTGGAAAATTGAGCAAAATACACCTTGCACAAGTTGGGCATTTTTGAAGAGGTGCACAAAGAGAAATACTTGTCAAAATCCAAACTTTTGCAAATGGGCCTAGTTTTTCTTGGTTTAAACTTATTACTTATCTTATTTGGAACCTTCAAGTCCAATGCCACGATTTTTGTCTTTATTTTTCTATTTAATTTGGATTTTATTCATTTAAAAACAAATTAAATTAAAAAATAAGGTATAAAATCAAAATTAAATACAAAGTTGATTTTTCTCTCATTCTTGAGATCCAAGCAACTCATACAAGCTGGCAAATTTCGAAATTTGCATTGATTTGGCAAGAAATTGATTGAAATTGGATCAAGAAAGGAAGATTTGATTTCATACAAAATCAAATAATTTTTGCATTGATTGATGAATATTTGCTCTTCAATTCAGCCCAAAATCCATCCACTATAAATATACAATGCATACAACATGAACAAGGACAGAAAAATTGCTCAAAAGAACCCTAATACAATTCAAAAAAACCGTGGTGTTCAAGCAACTTGCAGCCCTAGTTCCAGCTTGATTCAATTGGTTTTGAGCATTCCATTGCATTCCTTGAAGCCTCCTGAATCATTCCAGACCTTTACAACTCTCAAAAACATCAAGAATTGAGAGAACACGATTTCGGTTTGTCAAACTTTTTTCAAAATCGATTTCTGTTTATCATGCATCTTTAACGAGTTTTGATGTTTGTTTTGTGTTTAGATTGAAGCTTGCAAGCTTTCTGCATAGTTTAATTGCATTTTCATGGCCTAAATCAGAAATCACCATGGCTAGGGTTCCACTGCTCGATTTGGGATCTCATGAAATATGTAAAATTGGACAAATCTAAGACCACCATCGTGTTTAGAACGATGTTTCCAATCGAACCATGGCTTTGAATTTCATTTATATTGCTTGTACTGGATTTTTGATTTTTGCAGGGGCCTTAGCGTCGAGCAAGACCGACGCTAAGTGTTTGAAAATTCAAACGAAGAAGATGAAGATCTTCGCGCGTGTTCTGGGCAATCAGAAGGCAACAACGTTTAAAAGGAATTCGTTTCAATTCTTAAACACATGGACGCTCTAGCTCAGATGGTCATGGCAGCGCGTGTGTGAAGCAAGGGTCACCGGTTCGATTCCCAGCCATGGCATATGTTTTTACAAGTTTGCAAAACTAACTTTTTTCTATTTTCCTTTTTTTATAATATTTTCATCTAATTTAATTTATCTTTAATATTTTTTATCATGCATCTAAAAATCACCAAAAATATTATTTTTTTTTGCATTACCATCAGAAAATACTTATTTAATTTTTAATATAAAAAATATTATTTTTGCATGCATATTTAATTTAATTATTAATTAATCATTTAAATGACTTTTAATTGTTTTTAAATTATCAAATCGATACCGAAAATTACCAAAAAATTATCTTATCACATCAATGTCATTACTAACATAAAAATTTTTTTCTCCATTCAAAATTCTTATTTTTACTAACATTTTTCCTCTTATGCAATTTTCTCGTATTTCCGATTATGTATCTGTTTACAGGTTGTAATGTTTCGGACGATGTTTCTTGCTTTTCTTTTTTCAATTATGTAACTGCCTATGGGATGTAATAGTTTAATTAGGACTTTTATTTTCCGCACTCTTATTATGTATCTGCCCCAAAGCCCTGTAATAGCGTAGGACTTTACTTTTTCGCACTTTATATTTCTGCAATTTACTTTCTGCACCCTATAAACTGCTAGTAATTAGGCGTGTATGGAAAGATAAAATTGGACATAAAACACTCATAAATTGCAAGATAACATATCTGAATTTGACACACTCATTTCACACATGCACCCCTTAGGGTAATTCTCTCTTGACCCTCGATTGTCGCCTACGAATACATGATCTTGACCCTCGATTGCCGCCTACGAAAAATGATGATAGTCCCTTCGAATGTGTTAGGATACTTCCTACAAGTTGCTTTCTATGACCATCTGATGTCCCTTCGAATGTCCCGCTTACATCCAACGAAGGGGGTTACCTACCAACTAATGGTACGGATAACGCTATTCTAAAGGAATGTAAAATAACACAAAAACGACCATTCTGAGTAGGTAATAAGACTTTTAGTTGCTTGCTCTATCAAAAATACTTTTTCACACCACACACTTTTGTCAAAGTTCAAACTCTTTTCAAAAACAAAACATTTCCGAACACTTTGTATACATTCCTACATGAATCATTACAAAGTCAAAGCGAAATGTCTTTTCAAAACATTTTTTGTCAAACACACAGAAAGCACCTTTTTTGAAAATGATCTAAGAGCAACTAAGAGCCCGTAGATAACTACGGATGGAAAGGGGTGCTAATACCTTCCCTTTTCATAACCTTCTCCCTTACTCAGAATCTAACGAAGGTCTTTTCCTGTTCTTTTCACCTTCCCTTAATTGGATAAAAGAAAAGTCGGTGGCGACTCTTGCTATCCGCACATTTGCGATACAAAAATCTCAAAGTCGGTTCACCGTATTTAACTGGCGACTGTCGGGAGACACCCTAAAGAGAGAATACCTTAGGATTTCTAGATCATTTTACCGCTTTCTTTGACTTGCTTGCTTTATCTTTAAGGGTTGCTTGGGTATTATATTTGTGGGGATCCTACACGGATCCGGTTTCCTTTAGGTAAGTAGCATTAGATCGTCGCGACCGTTAGGCGATACCAAACGGTCAACATAATGGCTACATTAGTGTGACACTTTGGATGTCCCGATACTCTTCATTTCCAAGTTGAGGATAGTATTTGGCTTCGTGGTGTCATCACCTAACTAAACTTTTAGAACCTTAATTGACCCATCTTGGCCATTAGAAGGTAGTGAGATGGCCGACTTTGTGCTAAGGTTGGTGATACTCGATGCTACACTCATTAAGATCAGACTTTTGGGATATTTTCGGTCGACCACTTGGTAGTCGTATTGAAATAAACGCCTACGAGAAAGATCAATGATATGAGATTCCTAGAACTCGGTTACTATTATAGGACAGGATGAACCAACTCAAACTTTTGGTGGGGTAATTACCTATACCTCGTGCAAGCCTTAAACCTAGGCTCATTGTGTGATTTGATTGTGTGTGCTAAACATGACATCATGACATCATCGCATTGCATATCATTTCTAACTATTTCAAGGACCTAGGGATTTATCTTTGCTCTGTTTTGTAGGGATTATGGCTTCTAGAAAGACTATCTGAATCAACTTCATGGGTGTACCTTCTCAGCTCAAAGAATTGGTTTCAGAAATTCCCGACCATGCTCAGTTCATCAAAAGACATGGTTATCTACTTGACTTGGTTATCTCCGGTTTTGAAGAAGATATGATGCATGTCCTATTCCAGTTCTTTGATCCGAAACACCATTGCTTTACATTCCCAGATTATCAGTTGGTTCCTACCTTGGAAGAGTTCTCTAAGCTACTTGGGGTACCTATTCTTGACCAAATGCCATTCACCGGTTTAGAAAAGGTTCCTAGGTACGAAGACATCGCATCAGCCTTACATCTAAAGCGCTTAGACATTGAAGCCAATTGGGAAACAAGAAGTGGAGTTAAGGGTTTACTTGCTAAATTCCTGATAAAGAAAGCCCGAGAATTCCTCAAAGCTATGAGTTTCCATGCATTCGAAGACATTGTGGCCTTGCTAATTTATGGTTTGGTTCTATTCCCTAACTCGGATCAATTCATAGATGTCTACGCCATCAAGATATTCCTCACTCACAATCCTGTGCCTACTTTACTTGGAGACATCCTACATTCTCTCCATACTCGTACTACAAAAAGACAAGGAACTCTCATGTGTTGCATACCGTTACTTTCCAGGTGGTTTATTTCGCACCTTCCTCCATCAGTTTTGAAGAACGAACAAAGATTGAAGTGGTCTCAAAGACTAATGTCACTCACTCATTCAGATATCCATTGGTGTCTTTTCTCTCAAAAGGACTTCACATTCATTGAGCGTTGTGGATAATTCCCTAATGTACCACTCCTTGGCATAAGGGGAGGTATTACTTACAACCCTTCTTTAGCTCTTCTTCAGTTTGGTTATGCTCGAAGAGACGGTCCACATGATATGCTTCTCCAAGATATTGTGTTCGACTACAACCACGATCTCCAGAATTACCGACGAAGGTTCATACATGCTTGGGGCATGGTAAAGAAGACTGATACCAAAACTTTGGGGCACCAAAACTCCATTCCTTGGGAACCTTACCTCAAATGGGTGCGAGCTCGAGCTCAAAACCTCATGATACCATTCACGCCTGTTCTACCAGTAATTATGGAAACTGTTGCTATAGGTGACGTACCCTATACCGTTCTCCATCCTGACATGCCTACTGATTTTGAAGATTTGAAGAGATCCTGGATTCAGCTTAAAGAAGAAAGGGATACATTCGAAGCTCAGTGTTATGCAAGCGAGAAGAAGGTCCTAGAGTTGACCAAGCTACTTCACGAGGAGCGAAACATCAACGCCTACCTCGGCACCAAGAGGAAGCTCCCATGGGAGACCTAGAGACTTTAGGATTTTGTGTTTTTCTTTTATTTTTCTGAACTATCTTTTGTACTTAAAAAAAGAAAGAAAATAAAAAGAGAACTAATAAATGTTTGTTCGTGCTTGTTTAACAAATTTAAATTCCTAAGGTCCTTGAAAACATTGCATTGCATTCGCATAAACATTGCATATCATGGCAGAACATCTCATAACAGGTACATTGAAGATTGGTTTTCTCATTCTCTCGCTATTTATTTTAGCAGAAATGGCTCTTGAATAGACCGTCAAAGATCTTCAGGCTCAGAATGCTCAGTTCCAGGAGATGTTCACCAACTTGGTCCAAGGCCAAGAGGATTTGAAGAAGCTCATCAACAAAAAGAAGAGGGTCGTTGGTGTTCTCAACATGGGAAGACGTTACAAAGGTGGTCCTAAAGTGGTTAGCCGGATAGAGCTTTCAGAAGGAAGTGTCAAGACTGAGGGGAGTGTCAAGGGCAACGAAGACGACCAGCGTGAGCCTGAGAAGAAGGAAGAAGATTATGAGAATGATCAGTACTCTTATGAGGATGACAAGTACAAGCAGCTTAAAGATCGTCTGAATGCTGTGGAAAATCTGAAGATGTCAGGGCTGAATTTTGATGATCTGAGTCTTGTCCCCGGTGTGGTGATTCCTCCCAAATTCAAGGTTCCTACTTTTGCCAAGTATGATGGCACTTCTTGTCCGAAGTTGCATTTGAAGTCCTATGTTCAGAAGATCAACCCCCACACTGATGACAGAAAGTTGTGGATGCACTATTTTCAAGAGAGTTTGTCCGGAGCTCAGTTGGAGTGGTATTATCAGCTAGAGAATGACCGTATCTGTACTTGGAGTGACTTAGAAGATGCTTTCTACAGACAGTATGGGTACAATGCTGAATTGGCACCCACCCGCATGCAACTACAGAGCATGTCTATGGGTCGTGATGAGAAGTTCAAAGAGTATGCTCAGAAATGGAGAGATCTAGTAGGCAGAGTTCAACCACCCTTGTCCAATAGGGAGTTGGTTGATATGTTTATGGGAACACTGACAGGTCCATTCTTCAATCATCTGATTGGAAACTCTTCAACCGGATTCACCGAGCTGATATTGACAGGAGAACGCATTGAAGCTGGTATCAAGAGCGGGAAGATTCAGGTAGAGTCGTCATCAAATGCTGCGAAGAGATCTTTTGGTGGTAAGAAAGAAGCCAATGTTGTGTATGGTCAGAAAAGCCGAGCCAAGACCGACCGTGCTTAATCTGTGGGGGCAGTTGTGATCTCCAATCCTACGTCAGCACAACCTCAGCGAGACAACGCGCGTAACCCGAACGCGCCACGAAGACAGTTTACAAAGATCAACATGCCATTGTCGCAGGCCTTGCAACACATGTTGAAAGCGGAGCTGATTACTTTGAGGGATCCTCCTCAGAACATCAACACTTCCTCTCTGAGATACAATCCTAATGCTGAGTATGCTTATCACTCCAACAGCCCAGGGCACGACACCGACAACTGTTGGGCTCTGAAGAACAAGATTCAAGACATGATTGAAGCTAAACAAATTGAGTTTGATCCTCCTGTTGAGACTCTGAACGTGATCAACGCGCCTATGCCTAACCATGATAAAAGTTCCAATGCTATTGGCGAGAACTCTTATGTTTTCAACATAGATGACTTGACCATTCCTCTGATGACTGTTTAGAAGAATTTGCTGCAAGCCGGTGTCAATCCAAGATGCCCAGAGAATTTTCGTTGGTGCCCATCTACGCCTGACGGTTGTGCTTGGTTGAGAAGACGTGTTCAGTGCATGATGGATAACCGCGAAATAGTATTCCTGAAACCACCTGTGGAGAATCTGTGTGAAGACATGTCTAAGAAACTGAAGATTGAAGATGTGAGCGAAACTGTACCAGATGTGTGGGATACCTTGGGGAAGCCAAGTGGAAAGTTTGATTACATGGTGAAGTATACTGTTCCCGAGAGCTACAAAATTTCTATTGAAGATGTTAAGGCGACCGGATGGGGAGACGATTTCCCACCAGAAGACTGTGCTGATGTTAACACAATAAGGATTTCCTCTGCTGATCCTGTGCCTAGAGTGGCACCTCTCATCATTACTTCTCCCAGACCAATTCCATACTCCTCTGACAAAGCTATACCTTGAAATTATGGAGCCGATGTTTACTATCATGGTGTCAAGCAAGACCCTCTGACTATTGAGGATCTTACGATTGAAGCTACCATTCCACACATTGACAACATCACCGGATCAAGTAAGGTGACCAAAACCGGAAGAGTGTTCTCTCCAGAAATCTCTCCTCCAAAAGACACTGCGACTCCAGCTTACATCCCAACTATTGAACCAGTTCCCGAGATTAGAGGGAAAGAACCAGTAACTCATCCTGCTCAGACAGAAGTACCAAAGGAATTTGCTGAAGACACCTCCAAACGAGAAATGGAGGAAATTCTGAAGATCATCAAGAAGAGTGACTACAATGTTGTGGAATAGTTGGGACAGACTCCGTCCAAGATCTCCATGCTTGCTCTGCTCTTTTGCTCTGAGGCTCATGCTAAAGCCTTGGTGAAGTTTATGAAGAATGCTCACGTACCGCAAGACACTACTACTGATCAATTTGAAGTTTGTATTGCTAGTCTGGCTGCCAACAACGGTCTAGGCTTCTCTGATGTTGATTTGACTCCTGCCGGAAGGAAACACAACAAAGCCTTGCACATATCTGTGGAATGCAAGGGCGTTACCTTGTCTCATGTTTTGGTGGATACCGGTTATGCTCTAAATATCCTACCAAAGACTGCTTTTGATCGACTCGATGTTGAAGGGTTGGTTCTGAAATCCAGTGATATAGTTGTGAGAGCGTTTGATGGTTCTAAGCGAATAGTGCTTGGAGAGCTCACTCTGCCTATTAAAGTCGGTTCCCAGACTTTTGATTCCACATTCTTTGTCATGGACATCCATCCAGCTTACTCTTGCCTACTTGGACGCCCTTGGATACATGGGGCACACCTCTACCTTACATCGAGGTCAAGTACCCGGTGAAGGGAAGGTTAAGATGTGGTGAAGAGGAATACGTGGTCAGTCATCTGCAATCTTTCCGTTACCTTGAGATGGAAGGAGAATTCTTTGAGACTCCCTGTCAAGCTTTCGAAACAATCCCCAGAGTCATGCCTGTTGACTCTCCTATCACTCCTAAAGTTACACAAGTTCCGCCTAGGATGGCCTCGCTAAAAGATGCTCAAGCTGCAGTTGAAGAAGGAGGTAGTACTATTTGGGGTCAGCTCCCTGATCTTCCTTTCAAATCTGACAAGACTAGTTTAGGCTTTACCATCAAGGGTCAGAAGATGATGCGCCGCGAACGTACCGGCCAACTTCCCTTCCGCATCAGCAAAGATGGAGTTCATGCTATAGAAGAACGACAATGACTCGACATCGCAAGTGGATCTTCCCAACTCCGACAACGGCTCAAGAATCGAAGATCAAGACGCATACCAATCTCCTTTAGACAGGAGTAATTGCCTTTGTTTTGTTTTTCTTTTCGTTTTTTATGTTTTGAACAATAAACTCTAAAGCCTAGTGCCTTACCCGGGGCATCGTGGCTCGTTTGTGAGGGTTATTATCTGTCATTTGCATATTTTCATTCAATAAAATCGTTGGACTTTTGCATTCAATTATGGTCTTCTTTCTTTTACTTTATCACCCCTTCAAAAAGCTATGTGTTTCTTACACACACCCACGTGATACAATCCACTCCGAATCTCGTTGATAACAGCTATGCTATTGCTAAATATGACTTCGATAATCCGATCTACCAAGTCGAAGACGAAGGTGAGGAAGATTGTGAAGTGCTAGGAGAGCTTTTCAGACTGCTACAACAAGAAGAACGAGTTATACAGCCACACGAAGATTCAATTGAGGTTGTGAATTTGGGTACTGATGAAGACAGAAAAGAGATCAAGATAGGAGCGGGTCTTGAGACAGTGTTAAAGTAAGACTAGTTCAGATGCTACGAGACTATATTGAGGTTTTTGCTTGGTCATACGAAGACATGCAAGGTCTAGACATTGATATTGTGGTACACGGTTGCCGAAGAAGGTTTTCCCGTGAAATGAAGGTTCGCCGATGCGTCCCGAGATGTCCGAGAAAATCAAAGCCAAGTTATGAAGCGGTTCAATGCGGTTTCTTAGTTACTTCTTATCCGCAGGGTTGCAAATGTGTTACCGTACCTAAGAAGGATGGCAAGGTACGAATGTGTGGATTACGTAGATTTGAACAAAGCGAGTCCGAAAGACGATTTCCCTTCCTCATATTGATGTTCTAGTCGAAAACACCGCCAAGATAAATTTTTCTCCTTCATGGATGGTTTCTCCTACAACCGATCAAAATGGCCTCAAGACATGGAGAAAACTACTTTTGTTACACTGGGGAACTTTCATTACAAGGTATGTCGTCGGATGAAGAACGCAGCGCCACTTATCGCGCTATGGTGACATTATTTCATGACATGATTCATCACGAGATAGAGGTCGTTGATTTACATGATAGCTCGATCACGCATGTAAGAAGAACATCTCGATCATTTGCGGAAACTATTTGACAGGTTGAAGAAGTACAAGCTAAGACTCAATCCTAACAAGTGTACCTTTGGAGTCAGATCCGGTAAACTCTTAGGATTTGTCGTCAGTAGTAAAGGAATTGAAGTTGACCCCGTCAAGGTTAAAGCTATTCAAGAAATGCTAGCTCCCCGCACCGAGAAGGAAGTCAGAGGTTTTTTGGGCCGTTTGAATTACATTGCCAGATTCATTGCACATCTAACTGCTACTTGTGAGCCAATCTTCAAGTTACTAAAGAAAGATCAAGTGGTAGAATGGAACGACGATTGCCAGATCACTTTTGACAAAATCAAGGAGTACCCATGAATCCTCTTATCGATGTCGCCAAGGGAGACCTCTTATCATGTACTTAACGTGTTAGAGAACTCAATGGGGTGTGTGTTGGGGCAACATGACGAGTCAGTCGAAAAGAGTATGCAATATACTACCTTAGCAAAAGTTTACCGACGTGAAACAAGATACTCACACTCGAGAAAACTTGCGCCTTTTTTCACGACTAAGGCAAGATATGTTGACTCACACTACCTTGTTGATTTCAAGATAGATCCAATAAAATACATATTTGAGAAACCAACCCTTTCCGGAAGAATAGCAAGATGGCAAATGATCTTGACCGAATCGACATCCAAGACACTTCTCAAAAGCAATCAAAGGAAGTGTAGTAGCCGATCATTTGGCTCATCAAGCCGTAGATGACTATCGCCTATGCGCTCGAGTTTCCGATGAAGATGTTTTACTAGTTACCGATTGCGAAGAACCGGCCCGACGAAGGACCGAACAAGGATCCGATGGACCATGGTCTTTGACGGAGCCTCAAACGCACTTGGCAATGGCATTGGCGCCATCATTACATCCCTACAAAGGACATACGCCTTTCAAGATTATGTTTCAGTGCACAAACAATATGGCCGAATACGCAGCGTGCATCATGGGTATTAAAGCTGCTATTGACTTAAGAATCAAGTTCTTGCAAGTGTACGGAGACTCAACTTTAGTGATCAGTCAGATTAAAGGCGAGTGGGATACGAAGCATCCAAATCTCATTCCCTATCGAGAGCATGTTTTGAGTTTGATCCCCTACTTCGAAGAGATTACTTTTGATCATATTCCACGAGAAGAGAATCAGTTGGAAGACGCATTAGCTACTATGTCATCTATGTTCAAGGTCAGATGGGACAACGAGGCTCCCCAGATCATCATTGAAAGGTTTGACGAACCAGCATACTATTGTGAACTTGATACAGAAGAGAAACCTTGGTACTACGACGTGAAGAGATATCTTGAGACTCAGGAATATCCCGCTGGGGCATCTGTCAACGATAAGAAGTTCTTGAGAAGATTCGCATCCAAATTCTTCCTCAGCAACGACATCTTATACAAGCGCAATCACGATTTGTGCTTTCTCCGCTGTGTAGACCGGAAAATAGCGGAACGTATCATGGAAGAATTACACGAAGGCGCGTTTGGTACCCACTCCAGTGGACATACAATGGCTAAGAAGATTATGCGAACAGGTTACTATTGGTCCACCATGGAGGCTGATTGTCACCGCTATGCTCGATCTTGCCACAAATGCCAGATATATGCAGACAAAGTGCACGTACCTCCAGTACCTCTGAATGTTCTAACCGCTCCTTGGCCTTTTGCAATGAGGGGCATTGACATGATTAGAGAAATCAAGCCCACAACTTCCAACGGACATCGTTTCATCCTTGTGGCAATTGACTATTTCACCAAGTGGGTAGAAGCAACCTCGTTCGCATCTGTTACCAAGAATGTTGTGGCTCGATTCATCAAGCAAAATCTTATCTGTCGGTGTGGCACTCCTGAAAGGATTATCACAGATAACGGTTCTAATCTCAACAACAAAATGATCACCGAACTCTGCACGCAGTTCAAGATTAAGCATCACAACTCTTCTCCTTATCGGCCTAAGATGAATGGCGCAGTGGAAGCCGCCAACAAGAATATCAAGAAGATTATACAGAAAATGACAGTGACTTACAAGGATTGGCATGAGATGTTACCATTTGCTCTCCATGGTTACCGCACTACAACACGGATATCAACAGGGGCAACCCCCTTCTCTCTTGTGTACGGTATGGAAGCAGTCCTACCAATTGAGGTTCAGATACCCTCAACCAGGGTCCTCCAGGACGCAGAGTTAGGCAAAGACGATTGGATCGCATCGCCTTGACCGCATTAACTTGATCGATGAGAACGACTCGCGTCCATCCGCCATGGATGATTTATCAAAAGCGAATGATCAGAGCATTTAACAAAAAGGTCAAGCACCGAGTTTACCAAGTCGGTGATCTAGTAGTCAAGCGCATCATTCTTCCACAAGGTGATCCTGGGGAAAATGGACTCCCACCTATGAGGGACCGTTTGTAGTCAAGGCAAGATTTTCAAAGGAGCTATGATACTTAGCACCATGGATGGCAAAGACTTCCCACACCTGAACCGACATAGTCAAAAATACTACATAAAGAGACCCGCTAGGTCGACCGCCTAGGCAAAAATAAGGGCATCTGGCGTACAAAAGGGTTCGGGAAAAAGTTAAGGATATATACAAAACATGTACACCCGGCAAGTCGAAAACCTGCAAAGGCGGCTTGGGCAAAAAAGGGTATCCCGGTAGACTGAAAACCCGAAAGGGCGGTCTAGGAAAAAGTTAGGGATTTAAGCGTACGATTATGTCTCGTCCAGATCACCTACCTACAGACTACTACTATCAGCATTCAAGATTCAAATGGCGAAAATCAATTCACTCACTTTCTACTGACAACAAGGAGATGAGATAATCGAAATATATGAGTACTAGCATAGTTGGAATTTAACGAGATTGTTTCCGCATAGCTTTTTAATTTTCTCTTGTACAAAATACTTGGCCATACGCCGCCTTTCAAGTTAAATACAAGTCTTTTTCTCTTTACAATTTCCACTGTTGTTGTTTGCATAAAGTCCAACATTTGCTTTGAATGTTTATATGCATTTAACAATAAATAGCTATTTACAAACATGCGAAAAGTGAACAAAAAAGGATAATTTCTACAGGCTATAGGAATTGAGATGACGAAGAAAGTCACCAATACGTTCCCCTGCAGAGTACAATCCCCACAGAGGTGTCGCTCAACACAAATTCCCCCAACGGAGCACACATTTTCTCTCCACTAGTCCAGACGTTCCAAGCTTCATCACATTGGTCCCCGAGCAGTGATCCCCCAACCAGCTGAATCATGTTGCATCGGTCCTTCGAGCAATAACATTTCATCTCTAGCAGAGGTATTTGTCCCTAGCAGAATATCTCTCAACAAATACCATTCCCCCGGCAGCAGCAATATCCAGACTTGAGACTTGGTCAGATAGTGCATCGGAGGAAATCAACAACTTTTATTCCCCAGCGAGAGGCATCAACGGGCTCCAGCCCTGTCTCCCAGCAACAATCAAACACTCTCCAGCAAGATCTATACGCAAGATCCCCAATGGAGCGCCTCCAAATTTTCCCCAGCAGGGTCTACGCACAAGATCCTCAGCAGCATACCTCTCGATCTCCACCATCCTCGACAAACATCTAGGCTCAAGACATGGTCAGATAATGCATCGGAGGAATCAAGAATAGCTTTCTTCTCTTTCAAAAGAAGGGTTTTCATCCGTTTCGTCCCAGACAGAAGCCAGAATCCCCAAGCAGAACATCCACATCTTCTTCAAGATGGATATGTTTTGAAATACAACACACATCATTCATACATTTTTCATAGAGGCCATAACTTATGCATATATCATTCATACGCATTGTCATGCATCATGATCTGCATAAGACTAACGATATTCTATCAAAGTTTCTTTTTGCTTTTCCCAAAAGGGTGAAAATCACTTCTGAAACAACAGGTCCAGGATTAATACCCGAAACCAGACGGGAAACCCTATCCGAACGACCGTCCAGGTTGTCCTCCGACAACAGATCCAGGATTAATACCCGAAACCAGACGGGAAACCCTATCCGAACGATCACACAAGTTATCCTCCGATAACAGGCATTGGATCAACACCCGAAGCACAACAGGGAAGGTGGCCACATTCTGCCGACCATTATCCCCTCAGAATAATCAAGACGAAGATTTATTCTGACACTCTCTTATTATCAACAGCAACTACAGAGTTTGGCGTACGACTCAGTTGCCTTGCATGGCATCTTAAGCCCATCTCCGACTATCTGTCAACGTCTCTCCACTTTCAGAATGCTGCATATTTGGTTAAAAATCAATACAAACCAATAACTTCATTCAAAGACGAGTGTTGAAGTCTAACGTACGACTCGACATCGTTCCCTCCGGATGGCATCTTAAGCCCATCTCTGTGCTCTCTTCTACTTTCAGGAATATCTACAGAGCCTAGCGTACGGCTCATCCTTCAGCATTAGTCCCTCCAGGTGGCATCTTAAGCCCATCTCCGACGACCCTCCTTTCCAGGCGATGTTCTTGAGTCTAGCGTACGACTCACTCCCCAGCATCAGTCTCTCCATATGGCATCTTAAGCCCATCTCCGGCGTTTTTCTTCAGACGACATTCTTGAGTCTAGCGTACGACTCATTCCCCAGTGAAGTTCCCGGTTTCTCCAAATGGCATCTATAAGCCCATTCCCATGCATCATCAATCAACAGCGAGTGCAAATTTTCAGGTGTACTCGAGTGTTCAATCATCTTCAACCTCCAGGTCACGAAAGGCAAGCGTGCCAATCTAACCCTTCCAGTACAAGAAGATTGAACAGGGGCAGCTGTCATACCCCAAAATTTTCCCTCCTACTTCTCAAGACATTTCATACATCCATACTCAAGGATTCCTCAAGAGTTAATCAGACAAACTCTCTCCTAGACAATCAACCCAAACTAGGGTTTGGCCATTCTCAGATCCAGATGGACTTCCAACATCTCCAATGGTCATCATGCCTCCTCATATGCTTCAAAGATTCTCCATGTCAAGTTTCAAGCCTTACAAGTCAAGTTTCCTCAGATAATTGCTCAGATGGTTGAAAATCAGTTGTATTGGTCAAAAAGTCAATTGTGGTCAACATACAATCAAACTTCCTGATTTTTGGTCAACATCCTCGTTTTGAAGTTACATTTATCATTTGATCAAGGTTTGATCATGATTCATCAAGAAAACTCAAGATTTGCTCAAAAGTCTAACTTTCCAAATTAGGGTTTTTCAATGAAAAGTCAACTGAACTTTGACTGAGCATAACTTCTTCATACTTTCTCAGAAAGTTTTCCACAACCTCTCATTTTGAAGAGAATTCAATTTTATACAACTTCATGTCTCACAAGAATGTTCAAAAAATGCTTCATTTTAAAGATATGGATCAAAACATTACAGGTCCTTTTCAAAGTCAACAAAAAGTCAACTTTTTGTATTGAATATTTATTGAGAATGGAAACTCCAATTGAGATGAAACCAAAGATTTTGTTTAGAGGACACCTAGATATTTCTAAAAAGTCCAAGAACACTCAAAAATATGGAAAATTGAGCAAAATACACCTTGTACAAGTTGGGCATTTTTGGACAATTGCACAAAGAGAGATATTTGTCAAAATCCAATTTTTTCCAAATGGGCCTATAATTTTATGGTCCAAACTTGTTCATAATATTATTTGTGACCTATTGATGCCTTGCCAAGACCACCTTTTATTTTTTTGATTTAATTTTTGAATTTAAAAGCATTAAATTCAAATTTAAATTATATAAAATATGAAAACAAGGTATATTTTCAAATGGATTGGATTTTTATCAAACTTGAGGTCCAAGATAGCCCACAAGACTTGCCAAATTCGTGATAGCTCTCATATGGAAGAGAAAATCAAATTTTCAAAGGATTTGATTTTATTTGAAAGGAAATTATTTTGCATTGAATGGCATATCTTTTTTCCTTCTTTTTGCTCTCATTCCTCACTCTATAAATACCCAGCACATTGCACAAGACCAAGGACGAAACCCTAGCCCTTACAACAACCCTTATTTTTCTCAAATTTTTTTCCAAAGTTGTGAAATTCGAATTCTTGCTCCAGCCACTTTCAGCCTCTCTCAATCACTCCATTGAGTTCTTAAGGTAAGTTTGAGTAAGTATACACCAAGAGCCATGGTTGGAACTGCTTGCATCGAGCCCCATATGAACATACATATGCATATATTTCTTGAATTCGTTTTCTAATTTCTATCGTGTTTTGTCTGAAACTAACCACTATTATGAGTTCCTGGGGTATTATAGAGCAGATCTGGGTGATCACATGAGGCCCATGTCAACCGGAATCCAAATTGCCATTGTTAGGGCAGTTTATGTCATCTTCTTCGAAACTCATTGTACAGTCGTTTTCAAGCCAAAACGAGGGCACCATTGAAATCGCAGCCATCGAATTAGGGGGGTAGGGTATCCCTTTGCCGTTTATTTCTCTTATTTTGCAGGATTGAGGATTGAAGCCACCGGAGAAGACAACCGGAGCTAGAGCTCCGGCGTCGCTGACTTCGTTTGAATCCAGCATGGCATGCGTGGCAATTCCTAGCTTTCTGATTCGTCCATTCAAATAAGCGGGGCCCCACCGACGTTTGAATTTCAAATCCAGGACACGTATACCCTTATAATGCGTTCTTTGCATTTTCCAAACACCAAATGCACGCTGGTTCAGTGGTAAAAGCAGGCAAGCGTGTAGATTCTCTCAAGGGTCTCCAGTTCGATCCCTGTCAAGACCTTTCTTTTTTACAAGTTTGCAAATTAACTTCTTTTTCTATTTTCTTTAATATTTTTCATCTAATTTAATTTATCTTTAATATTTTTTATCATGCATCTAAAAACCTCCAAAAATATTTCTTTTTTGCATAATCATCAGAAAAATACTTATTTAATTTTTAATATTAAAATTATTATTTTTGCATGCATATTTAATTTAATTATTAATTAATTGTTTAAATGCCTTTTAATTGTTTTTAAATTATCAAATCGATTCCGAAAATTACCAAAAATTTATCTTATCATATTAATGTCATTACTAACACAAAACTTTTTTCCTCATTCAAAAATCTTTCTTTTTGCTAACATTTTCCTCTAATGCAATTTTCTCGTATTTCCGATTTATGTATCTGTTTACAGGTTGTAGCATTTCGGACAATTTTTCTTGCTTTTCTTTTTCAATTATGTAACTGCCTATGGGATGTAATAGTTTAATTAGGACTTTTATTTTCCGCACTCTTATTATGTATCTGCCCCAAAGCCCTGTAATAGCGTAGGACTTTACTTTTTCGCACTTTATATTTCTGCAATTTACTTTCTGCACCCTATAAACTGCTAGTAATTAGGCGTGTATGGCAAGATAAAATTGGACATAGATCACTCATAATTTGCAAGATAATATATCTGAATTGACACACTCTTTTCACACATGCACCCCTTAGGGTAATTCTCTTTCGCTGCCTTTCGAATAAATGGTCAAGTCATTCGAACGTAGAGGTATTCTAGCACCGTTGCCTTCAAAACAAATCATCATAGTCCCTTCGATACAAAGATCATAGACCCACGATGTCGCCTACGAATACATGATCTTGACCCTCGATTGTCGCCTACGAAAAATGATGATAGTCCCTTCGAATGTGCTAGGATACTTTCTACAAGTTGTTTTCTATGACCATCCGATGTCCCTTCGAATATCCCGCTTACATCCAACGAAGGGGGTTACCTACCAACTAATGGTACGGATAACGCTATTCTAAAGGAATGTAAAATAACACGAAAACGACCATTCTGAGTAGGTAATAAGACTTTTAGTTGCTTGCTCTATCAAAATACTTTTTCACACCACACACTTTTGTCAAAGTTCAAACTCTTTTCAAAAACAAAACATTTCCGAACACTTTGTATACATTCCTACATGAATCATTACAAAGTCAAAGCGAAATGTCTTTTCAAAACTTTTTTTGTCAAACACACTGAAAGCACCTTTTTTGAAAATGATCTAAGAGCCCGTAGATAACTACGGATGGAAAGGGGTGCTAATACCTTCCCTTTTCATAACCTTCTCCCTTACTCAGAATCTAACGAAGGTCTTTTCCTGTTCTTTTCACCTTCCCTTAATTGGATAAAAGAAAAGTCGGTGGCGACTCTTGCTAGCCGCACATTTGCGATACAAAAATCTCAAAGTCAGTTCACCGTATTACAGACGGTGGTAGAGCAATCTGATATGCAACTCTTCCAACCTCCTTGGTAATCTGATACGGACCAATAAAACGCGGAGTCAACTTCTTTGACTTCAAAGCTCGACCAATACCAGTCATCGGAGTAACTCGCATAAACACGTGATCTCCTTCGCTAAATTCAAGATCTTTCCTCCTCTTATCATGATAACTTTTCTGACGACTTTGAGAAGCTCTCATCTTCTCCTGAATCATCTTGATCTTTTCTGAAGTCTGCTGGACAATTTCTGGTCCAATCATAGCAATTTCTCCAGATTCGTACCGACACAACGGTGTACGACACCTCCTACCATACAATGCCTCAAACGGAGCCATACCAATACTCGAATGAAAGCTATTGTTGTAGGTAAACTCAATCAACGGTAGATAACTATCCCAAGCTCCACCTTTCTCCAACACACAAGCTCTCAACAAATCTTCCAACGACTGAATCGTTCTCTCCGTCTGACCATCTGTCTACGAATGATAAGCGGAACTCAATCGTAACTTAGTACCCAAAGCTTCTTGCAGCCCCGTCCAAAACTGAGACGTAAACCTCGGATCTCTATCTGACACAATGCTAGAAGGGATACCATGCAAACTTACGATCTTCTCCACATACAACTCTGTCAACCTCTCCATTGGATAATCCATTCTTATCGGAATAAAGTGAGCAGATTTTGTCAACCGATCAACAATAACCCAGATAGAATCACAATTCTTCGCTGTCCTTGGTAAACCAGATACAAAATCCATAGAAATGCCATCCCATTTCCACTCTGGAACAAACAACGGTTCCATCAATCCTGACGGTCTCTGATGTTCGATTTTCGACTTCTGACAAACCAAACACGCATACACAAACTCAACAATTTCCTTTTTCATTCCAGGCCACCAAAACAACTTCTTCAAATCATGATACATCTTAGTAGCACCAGGATGAATACTCAACCCACTACGGTGTCCTTCTTCCAAAATACTCTTCCGAAGTTCTGCAATATCCGGGACATACACTCTGTCACCAAATCTCATGATACCGTTCTCGTCAATTCTGAATTCACCTCCTTGACCTTGGTTAATCAATGTCAAGTTATCCACCAAACCAACATCAGATTTCTGTCCATTTCGAATTTCTTCCAGAATACCACTAGTCAGCTTCAACATTCCCAATTTCACACTATCCGGAGTAGTTTCACATACCAAACCCAAATCTCTGAATTGCTCAACCAATTCCAATTCACGAACCATCAACATTGACATATGCAAGGACTTCCTGCTTAATGCATCTGCAACAACGTTTGCCTTACCAGGATGGTAATTCAAACCAAAATCATAGTCCTTGAGAAATTCCAACCATCTCCTCTGCCTCATATTCAACTCTTTCTGTTCGAAGAGATACTCAGACTCTTATGATCACTGAATACCTCAAATCGAGAACCATACAAGTAATGCCTCCATAATTTCAAAACAAAAACCACTGCTGCCAGCTCTAAATCATGAGTCGGATAATTCCTTTCATGAGCTTTCAACTGTCTGGAAGCATAAGCCACAACCTGTTTATCTTGCATCAAAACACCACCTAATCCCATCAAGGACGCATCACAATACACAACAAAAGATTCTTCCGGATTCGGAAAAATCAGAATCGGAGCACTAGTCAACCTCCTCTTCAACTCTTGGAATCCTTTCTCACAATCAGAATTCCAAACAAACACCTGACCCTTTCTTGTCAACTTAGTCAACGGCAAAGCTAACTTCGAAAATCCTTCAATTAACTTTCTGTAGTAACCTGCAAGACCAAGAAAACTACGGATCTCAGAAGCATTCTTCGGTGCTTCCCACTGGGATACCGCTTCTACCTTCGTAGGATCAACAGTAATGCCATTCTTGGAAATCACATGACCAAGAAAACTTACTTCACTTAACCAGAATTTACACTTGGACAACTTCGCATACAACCTCTTCTCTTTCAATAATTCCAACACAATCCTAAGATGTTCTGCATGCCCTTCATCATTCTTTGAATAGATCAGAATGTCATCAATAAAAACCACCACAAATGGATCAAGATACAGATGAAATATCCTGTTCATATACTCCATGAAAACACCAGGTGCATTAGTAACTCCAAACGGCATAACAAAATATTCATAATGTCCATACCTCGTTCTAAATGCAGTTTTCTGAATATCTTCCGTCTTTACACGAATCTGATGATATCCAGACCTCAGATCAATCTTACTAAATACACAAGCTCCCACTAACTGATCCATCAGATCATCAATCCTCGGCAATGGATACCGATTCTTGATTGTCACTTTGCTCAACTGCCTGTAATCAACACACAGCCTCATTGTTCCTTCCTTCTTCTTAACCAACAACACAGGAGCACCCCACGGCGAAACACTAGGACGAATAAACTTCTTCTCAAGTAATTCCTCCAACTGCTTCTTCAATTCAGACAATTCAGATGCCGACATGCGATAAGGCGCCATCGACACCGGACTAGTTCCAGGAATTAAATCTATAGCAAACTCCACTTCTCTCTCAGAGGTGGCAATTCACTAACATCTTCCGGAAATACTTCTGGAAATTCATTCACAACAGGTAATTCACCACTCTTAGCTTTTCCTTTCACCTCTGTCGAAGAATACAACATAAACACTACAACACCCTCTTTAACAGCTGAATTCATCTGCTTGACTGACATAGTCACATCTTCAACCTTAGCTTCTCCAGGAAAAATAACCGTCTTCTCAAAACAATTGATATGAACCTGGTTGAATACCAACCAGTTCATTCCAAGGATAATATCAAGTTGTTCTAAAGGTAGGCACACTAGATCCATACCGAAACCTCTACCAAAAATTACAATGGGACAATTCCTACAAACATATGAAGTAGTCACTGAACCCGACGTAGGAGTGTCAATAACCATACTTCCATCCATATTAGAAATTTCCAAATTTAATCTTTTAGCACAATCCAAAGCAATAAAAGAATGTGTCGCTCCAGTATCAATAATCGCAATTAAAGGCACGCCATTAATAAAACATGTACCTTTAATCAACCGATCATCTGGCTTAGTTTCTGATCCTGACAAAGCAAATACTTTTCCACCAGCTTGCTCTTTCTTTGGCTTAGTACACTGCGGACAAGTATGTCCTTCTTCGCCACAGTTGTAACAAGTTACCTTTCTGACTTTGCACTCAGCAGCTACATGACCAAATCTCCCACAGTTGTTGCACTTCTTTGCATCATTCTTGCATTCATTAGCTCGATGCCCCATCTCACCACACCTGTAACACTTAATGGAAGAACCAGAGTCTCCCCCACTAGGCTTCTTCCAACCACCAGATTTCTGATTATTCCTATCATAGGGCTTACCACGGTCCATCTATTTCTTGCCCTTACGATCAACATATCCTTGAGCATTCGACTTAGTACTAGCAAGATCCTCTTCAAGAATCCTACTACAGTCTACCAAATCAGAAAATCTCCTGATGCGCTGATACCTGATACCCTGCTTAATTTTATCACGAAGACCATTCTCAAACTTGATACATTTGGAAAATTCTCCATCTGCATCATTAGTATAATGAGCATAGTACTTCGCCAATTCAGTGAACTTCGAAGCATACTCACTCACAGACTTGTTGCCTTGCTTGAGCTCCAGAAACTCAATCTCCTTCTTGCCCCGAATATCTTCAGGAAAGTATCTCCTCAGAAAAGCTCTCCTGAACACAGCCCAAGTCAATGCAATGCCATCTTCTTCCATTTCAGTTCTGGTAGCAACCCACCAGTCATCAGCTTCCTCTGCTAACATGTGAGTACCATACCTCACCTTCAGCTCTTCCGCACAATCAATTACTCTGAAGATTCTCTCGATCTCCTTCAACCACTTCTGAGCACCTTCGGGATCATGTGTGCCCTTGAACAATGGAGGATTATTCCTCTAAAAATTCCCCAATTGTCTGTCAGCACCAATACAAGCTCCTGGCTGATTCCCTCCGAGCACTCCAGCTAACATTCCCAAAGCTTCAGCAATAGCAGCATCGTCTCTTCCGTTACCTCTTCCAGCCATTGTTCTGTAACATTACAAAACAATCACATTAGAACACGAGTATCGACAGTGTTACCTTACACTAGTCGCATACAAAAGGGGATAACGACACTAAGACACGACCGACTATGCTCTGATACCACTGTTGTAACACCCCTTCTAAAATACCCCGCGAATATATTAATTAAATCAGAGTAACATGGAAAACAGGGATGTCACAATTAAAAATTAATTTAAATACAAAAGCCTCGAACCTCAAACAGTAATCATGCTTAACTGAAGGAATTTATTAAAATAGAATACTCCAATTCAACATCATGTTCTACACAGCGGAAAATATCACAAAACCAGAATAATTTCATTCATAAGTATTCCCAACATAAATTAAAACAATGGAGTATCAAATAAAACTCTTCATCCAAACGTTTCCCCCAGTGTTACAACTATCAGAGCATGACACTGACACACGCGGATAAAATACGACACAACTCTATAAGCCATCCTCACCGACTCCTGAGCTGCTAACTTTAATCTGAAATCATTAAAGTAAGGGTGAGATCTCTATTCAATATCGAATGCATTATATGTTCTTTAACCACAACAGAACAATTCAATGCATTAGTCCATTATCATTAACATAATCATAATCCAGTTCACAAATGCATTTCACACAAATCATTATGCAAATATAGCAATCAATGAAAATTGTAACACTGAAAACCATCCTAGCATGTTACAATTCCATATGCAATGCAGACTCTATGCATGTGGTACCAAACGTGAACCAAGTCCACACCCTGTTCCGTTACACCTCGGAAAATAGCGTCAATTAATGATTCGCCCATATCCGCTGGGTCAAGAATCTAGCCTCACCACCACTATCTATTGGGTATGGTTATTGACTCTGCAAGTCCAATTCCACACAATGGGAATGAACCATCACCAGAATGCTTATGCATGCACCATAAAAGCATGCAACATCAAATCAACGAAATATGGTCACAACATAATTCCACACAATGCCAACACCAATATATCACATGATAACAACTCAATCATAATGGATAGCAGGCACAACACATAAGTATTAGTTCTCATTCACTAAATCAGAACAATTTACAACCAATCCTTCATCGTCCCTAAACTACCAAAGTTTCCAAAAATCGGGGGTTCGACTCTTTTTAAAATAAATTCCATAAAATAATATTTTTCTTATTTTATAAGATAGTATTTTTAATTTAAGAAATACTGCCGAAAACGGCACTCGAATCGGAGTTACGGTTTGAAAAATATGAATTTTTAAAGTTTTAAGAATTTTGAAGTTCAACACAGTGGTAACCGGTTCCTCCTAGGGAGAACCCGGTTCCCACATTTCTCAAAAACACGTCCTCTGGAATTTTGTATGGGGAACCCGGATCACCCATACTGGGAACCGGTTCCCACGAAGAAAAATGGTTTTCTTTGAAAATTTTGAACTGGGAACCCGGTTCCTCCCCAAGAGTAACTGGTTCCCAGAAGCCCAGATTTCCATTCCCCTGGTTTTTGTACCAGGAACCCGGTTCCTCCCACATGGGAACCGGTTACTGCGACCTGCAGAACCAAAAACTGCAGTTTTTGACAACAACCTATTCCAAACTCAAATTGCTTCCATTCAATTACGAACCCATGCATCAAAACACTCAAAATCATTCCAAATACACCAATAATATGCCACTTAACATGAATCTATTAATTCCAATTACTCCATGACATTACTACGGTTCCAATTCATACAATTCGACGCATTTTGGGGTTAATTCCATAAACCTAAATTGTCAGTTTCAAGGTTCCTAATACACTAATCATTCAATTGGATTCTAAAACCCATAAGGCATAATAATTGAATGAAATCACCCCTTACCTCGCGATGATTCTTCAAATTTCCCGGCGTTTGGCTTTTCTTCTTTTCTCTTCTCTTCTCCAATCTCACGTATGATAAATTTTCCAAATAACTCTCTTTTTCCTTCTTTTCCTTTGAATATTCCTTTTATTATTCCAATAAAATAAATAAAATAGTAATTAGTAAGAGTAGAGTATTTTACTCCTCACACCCTCTAATTACTCCTCACACCACCAACACTTCTTCCTTTAATTAATTAATTAATTCCAATAATTCCAAATATTAATAATTAAACTCTTAATTAAATTAATAATTAAAAATTCTAATTATTTTAAATATTGAATTATTTGGGGTGTCACAGGAAAGGTGAAAAGAACAGGAAAGACCTTTATCGATTCTGAGTATGGGAGGTAATTATGAAAATGGAAGGTATTAGCACCCTTTCCATCCGTAGTTATCTACGGGCTCTTAATTTCTTTAGCTCACTTTTTTTTTGCACACTTGCTTTGTGTGTGCGTGATTTGAAAAGCATTTGAAAAGTATTTTGTTTTGACTTTGTAATGATTCTTGTATTAGTCCTCAAGAATGTATACACAGTGTTTGAAAATATTTCGAAAGTTTGAAAATGTAAATTTGTAATGATTCTCGTATGAATGTATACAAAGTGTTTGTTTGAAAATATTTTTGAAAAGAGTGAGGTGCGAAAAGTATTTTGATTGATTGGAGCAAGCAATTTAGAGTCTTTATTACCTACTCAGAAAGGTCGTTTTTGTTATTTTCCTTCTCCTTTAGGGTAGCGCTATCCATACCATTAATTGGTAGGTAACTCTATCCGTTGGATGTGAAGGGACAGACGTAGGGTCATTGTATGGTCATTGAAGGCAACATTGTAAGGATACCTTAGCATTTCGAAGGGACGATCATCACTTATTCGTAGAAAACAACAGATGCACGAGATCATATATTCGTAGGCAACATTGAAGGTCATCGAGGGACTATGATCTTTGTGATGATTTAACTGAGGGACTTTTGCTAATGGTACCCCTACGTTCGAGGGACATGACCATTTTTATTCGTAAGGAAATCAAGATAGGATACCCTAGAGGTGCAAATGAGCAATTGATTTAATTCAGATATTTATCTTGATTAGGATCATCTAATGATTAATTGATTAGTCTTGCCATACAATCCTATTAGCCATACATTTAAGCAGTGTATATACAATTTATAAGAGTGCGGAAAGTAAAAGTGCGGGAAGATAAAGTCCTACGCTATTACATGGCTTTGGGGCAGATACATTGGAGGTGCGGAAAGTAAATGCAGAAAGTAAAGGTCCTAATTAACTATTACATCCTGTAAGCAGATACATAATAGTAAAAGAAACGCGCGCGAGAAATTATACATCCAGTAAACAGTTACAATAATATGCGAAAATATGTGTTTGAGGTTAATTAAATCCTAATTAAGTTAACCTAACTTCTATGTGAAAATTGGGTGAATCAGAAACCCTAATTCTGATTGTTTTTAATTAATAAAAGAAATTTAATTTAAATTAAATTAATTAACCTAAATTAAACTAATTAAATTAATTAAAATAAAATAAAAAAATAAAATAAAAAAATAAGGAAAAAGTTAAGTGATAATTAACCCTAATTTTCTAATTATTTAACCCTAATTATATAATTAGTGATTAATTAGTTAGTTAATTAAGTTAATTAAATAAAATATAAAAATGATTAAAGAAAATAGAAAAGAAAAAGATTGGAAAAGGTGAAAAAAAGGCTAGGGGACGCCAGGGATCGAACTCGGTTCCCTAGGGTTACCAAATTCCACGCCTTTGCCATCTAAACCGTCTGATTTTATTGTCATTGAATCAGGATCATTGGACTATATGCTAACCCTGTGTTTCATTTTAAATTTCCAACACACACGCACGTGGGCCCCAGTATTACTGAGCAAGCCAATCAGGTGAGAGATCGATGCCACGCCCACAGGTCAAACTTTCAACGCCGGAGCTAGGGATCCAGTAATCTTCTCCAGCTAGCACAAAACCTAAAAACCTGTAAAATGCGTCAAATAATGAAAAACAAATGCCCAGAACGATTAATTTGGACCTTGCGAACACGATGGCGGGGTTGTTTCGTCCTGAAACTGTCTGTAAATTGAGATTCGAAACTTCTCAGTTTCAAAGCCCTAGCAATGGTGTTTTATGATTTGGCCATCAAAAACTTGCTACGATGGATCTAACATGCTCTAATAAACCTCAGGAAACAATTAGCCATGTTAGTTTAAGCTAAAACACAAAATAATGAAAAAATATGAAAATCGAGAGAATGATGCAAACTGACTTTATGAAGGGATCATTCAGACGTGTTTGGTCAGGGATTTTGATCCATACTTACTATACGCTACCTCAGGAATATGATTTGATACTTGAAAGCTCTTGAGGAAGGCTATAATTAGGGTTTCGATGGTGCAAGTTTTCTTGAAAATTTTGAACCAAAAACCCTAGCTTTATGGTTGCTGAATCGTCTCTTTCTTCTGACCTTGACCTTGTATATATATATATATATATATATATAGTATTAGGTAAGAATTTGTGAGAGAAAATATATTGCTTTTAATGAAAAATATTTGATTGGCACTTTTGTATGAAAAAATTCCTTTTTTTTCAATCTAATTCGAATCAAATATTCATGCATTTGCCAGCTTCCTTAGACTTTCTTGGACCTCAAGGAACTTAGAAACCAAGCCCAACACGCCACGACTTCCTTCCTTGCATTTTATTTTTTTTAAATTGAATTTAAAGGAAATAATTCAAAAATAAATTAAATAAATGAAAGGAGGACGTGTAATTGAGCTTATAGGTCATGGGCCATGTTAGAAATAAGTTCAGATCATAAAAACCAAGGCCCGTTTGGAAAATTTTCAAGTTTGATAAATATTTCCTTCATACATTTCTTCAAAATTTCCATTTTTGCCCAAGTCATAACGTTCTCAATTTTTATCATTTGAGAGAGTTCTTGGACTTTTAGATAGATCAATATGTCCTATAAGAGCTCCTTTTGGTTTCATATTCATTGAAGCTTCCATGTTCATGTACACCTCTTTGGAAAAAGGTGACTTTTTGTTGACTTTTAGAAGGACCTATAATGTCTTGATCCATAACTCTCAAATGAAACATTTTTGGAAAAACTTGTGAGAGACAAAGTTGTAGAGAATTGAATTCCCTTCAAAATGAGCTTTGATGCAAAAATGTCTGATGAAGTATGCGAAAATTATGATTGGTCAAAGTTCTGTTGACTTCCCCTAGGAAACCCTAATTTAGAAACTTTTGACTTTTGATCAAATCTTTAGTTTTCTTGGTGAATAATGATCAACCCTTGATAAAATGATGAATGTGACTTCAAAATCTTGATGTTAACCAAAAATGATGAAGTTTGACTGTATGTTGACCATATTTGACTTTTTGTCCAATACAATTGATTTTCAACCATCTGAGCAATTGACTGGGCAAACTTGGGCCATGGGGCTTGAAACTTGTCATGGTGATACTATGAAACATATGAGGAGGCATGGTGCTCACTTGAGGCAATAGAACTTAATTTTGACTTGAGAGAATCAAAATCCTAGTTGTGGGTTGATTGCCTAGGAGAGGGTTTGTCGGATCAACCCTTGGGGACTTCTTGAGTATGAATGTATATTTTGATATAAAAAACAGGAGGGAAAATTTTGGGGTATAACATTTGCCTTAGTTGATATGACCCCTTGGCTAAAGCTTCCCCGTGCTTTTATTGATTTCTTCCTACCTTGATCATTTATATCTTGGTTGGCCTTTGACGTGAGCTAGTGTGCACTACTTATGACATATGTACGCTCTCTGATAGAGATTGAATGTTTTTTTCTTTCTTAGATGTTAAGTTCCCTTAGGATTTTCTCGGCTCCCTTAGGTTTAGCGCTCAAGATAGACATTAGGGTAGTTATCCATGCATGCTAATGTAAGTAGATATCTCCCTTTATCCTTAACCTTAGGATCAATCATTGTATGATAACATTAGGGGTAGCACTAGATAGTTTCCCTTAGTTATTTTCTTTTTTCTTTTGCATACTTGCATTAAAACTAAAATCTTTCTTTTCTTTGAATTCATAAAACACCTAATAATTGATGATGCGAATTGTGCATCACGAGCCTTAAGCACGTGTAGAGTTTTCCGGACGTGAGGCATTTGACTCGTTCATCTGAGGCCTCTCATGTCATAGACTTTAGCACTGTTCAAATTGAAAACTCTTCTTTTCAAGGTAAAAGCAACCAACCAATGCAAACCTTTTTGCCTCAAGACTCAGTTTTTTGTTTAAAACCTTTTTAGAATGAATGTGCTTCTCTTGCATCGTTCATAAAAAACATTGCAATCCACCAAAAAATTTTATCCGAACTACAGCGCTCTAATTCCTTAAAGGGATACGTAGGCATCTGGTCACGGGGCTCAGTTGAACGAAACTTTGTAAATATTTCCTTCTTTTCCCCATGTTTTCTTTTTGCATTCATGTTCCATTTTTCCCTTATAGTTTTAAGATTTGGAGAAATAGAACACACTCTTTAGATAGATAATAGAAGTGGATCCTGTAGAGTACTACAGACCTCTGGGGTGCTAATACCTTCCCTTCGTGTAACCGACATTCTTATCCGATCTCTTGGTCGTAAGACTGTAATTTTTCCCTTTTAAATTTAGTCGATTTTTACATTTCTCTCCGCAGGATAAAAGATGTTCGATGAAAACTTTATTGATTTTTCTCGATGATTTTCTCTGTAGTTATTACAACTTTTAAGTGATATGTAAGATGAATGGTGATATATTGCTTAACCTTAATTTAAGAATCCTTGCCATTTATAGTATGATTTGTATTGTCTACATATTTTTCTTCTTTGTTGATATTTTTGTCTTTATCAAAAAATTGACAAAATTTTTAGAAATGTTCTTCACAAAGAAGGAAAAGTAAAATTAAACTTCTAAATAGTCCTCAAAAAAGCATCTCGAGTCCTCACTAGAAATACCGAAAAGTGGTTTTCCAAATTACGTACAAAATTAATTACTTTATGTTCGGCATGTCTTAAAATTGCTTTGGCATTTCTAAAAAGAATCTAATTTAAGATTGATTTGATTTTTCCAACTCTCTTTTAAGCACTTTATATATCGACTGAACATGTTTTAACTCTTTAACTTATAACTTTACCATGCATCTGATATCTAAAATTTTTGTTAACAGATTTACAAAACACTGCATACTTAAAATTTTATATATTAACCAATATCTTTGTGGGCATAATCTCTTCCTTCGTTTTTTAATTGCTTGATTGCGTATGTATATTTTCTCATCATATTTTTACACAACCCTCAAAATTAATTTTGTTGAATCATATATTTAACATCGTCAAGATAAGTGCAAGGGTATTTAACTTTATTACTAGCAATTCAAAATATTGGAAATTACATCGTAATTGAACTTACAATAATGTTTTTCAACTTATTTTAATAGGAACCTTAAACACTCTCTTTGTTGATGTGCTTGTACAATCATGTATATAATGAACAATTATCAAACATAGATCTCTCAAACTCTTCAACTGCAACAACACCTTATAACCAAACTACACTGGCCGTCAGAATAGCCTATTCCAAAACAAAAAGTGGCACAGTTGAAAATCGGACATATTCCGAAAAAGCAACTTTTTCGGCCAACTGGTGGTGCTGGAGTAGCTGGTGGTTCTGCCATAATGTCAACAATACCCAAAATTACAAAGGTAAGAATAAGGATTAATTTTCATATTAATATTTTTATAAACATAAATTCGTTTGAAACATATTAATATTTTAATAACACACTCAAAGAGGACACAATCTCTCATTAGAGTATTAGGGTTCGGGGTTTAGGTTTAATAATTATTGTAGTACTCTGGACAATACTTAAATAGATCAAGAGATTTTGTAAACATCATCAGCTTTACCTGGTGGAGGTATAACACCTGGTGGAGGTGGATCAACTTTACCCGGCGGAGGTTGTACACCTGGTGGAGGTTCATAGCCGCTTTCTACACTCTCAGCAGCATTATAGCCATTAAGAAATAATGATACTACAAGGACAACTAGAACAACTGAGGCACTAGTTTTTGCCATACCACTATATTTTAATTCTTATCTCTTATCTTAATCCAATTTATAGCACTATATGTTTCCTTAAATCAGAAAATCCATTAATTAAAGTGGCTTTGCGTGAGAAAGACATTTTGATAAAATTAAGTTTATTAAAACCGTGTGGGAAGCAAACATATGCATGGTGTTAAATATGAAAATTAATTAAACTACCAATTGATTGATATTATTAAATATGAAAATTAATTAAACTACCAATTGATTGATATTATTAAATATGAAAATTAATTAAACTACCAATTGATTGATATTAGAAGAAATAAATAACATTAATTAGTTACCTAATAACAAAATTGGCTAACTATTAACATACATTCAACAATGCATTATTTATAGAAAGAGATTCTTTGGCGAAGTAAGAAAAATTATAGATTTCGGGTAAAAAATTTAAAGACCACAAATTTCCATTATACATAATCAAAATTGTTTTTGGTTTAATTTTAATTTTGGCCCCCCTATTTTATCTAAATTAAAAATTTAATCAATCTATTTTAAATTTAAACAGTTTTACTTTACTATTTTAGATTTAAACAGTTTTGATCTCCCTCTCATACTTTTCACTTAAAATTAACAATATTTTTATTTATTAAATGACAAATTAATGATAAAATTTGATAAATCATCGTATATAAACTTATTATCAAATTTTGTAGATAACAATATAAGTTAAAAAATAAAAACTCACATCGATTTTCTAATAAAAATCATGAGAGGATGACTAAAAATTTTTTAATTTAAAATTATAAGATAAATAGAACACTAACATTATAATTTAACCAAAAAAATATCTTTTGTTTTTGCCCTTTTTCTTTTTATTTCGTTCAATTTATTACTTTTTTTTTTAACCAAAAAAGTTGAGCCATACTAAAGAGTCTAAAGAGTCTGGGCAGTTGCACAAGATAGCCTTATGCTAAAACCGCTACTCATGAGAATCTCTGAGCTAGTAGTTTATACATATTAAGGTCGGTATCCTTGATTGTTCTATGGGGAGGTGTGAAGGGAGACACCAAAATTTTCTGAGTAAAATGGGTTGATATTTATAAACCCAATAGTTAAATTGATTTGGAGGTTAGCGTCTCCAGCATATTAATCTAGCAATTTTGTTTAATTGGAGGTGGATTTTCATCTCTGGCGGGGTAGTGTAAAATTATGTTCTACAGACAATAAGATGTGATACACAGTGGTGAAATAGTGTGTATGGCAACATGATTGGGTAATAGGAACACAAGAATTGCTAATCTAGATTGATGCAAAGTCATCTTAAGTATGGAGTATTAACTCATTGAAATAAAATTTACTCCTACATAATAGTCAGTAGTACAAATTGATTTAATTAATTAAAGTCTCTAAATTTAGTACACTTTTCTTAATTAATATTATCCGTGAACTTTGATCTAAGTTCAACCTGAATTTGAGATCCTTTTTCTTTAACCCAAACACTGTTCCAAGTAGTTGTACATTTAAACTATAGGAAGAATGAATCAACGTTACAATTTAAATATTCTATTCCCCTAACTTAGAAGTATGACCCAAAAATAAAGTATTGTAAAAAAAAATAATACAAAGATTCAATAATAGTTGAACATGCCAAACTTAATAGTGCAAGGTCTGGTCTTCAAACCAATCTATTATTAATCGTATCTTTTATTGGTTATTAAAGGAAACAAATCTCAAACATGCCTTATATACTCCATTCAGTCTTGTGTGCAAGAAAACACCTCGAGACAAAATGTCGCGTACATTGAAAGTAAATTTGGCTTAACATGTTGCATTAAAACAAGAATTGATGTACGATTAACAATCAGCTGAACCGCAGTTGTTAAGGTTTTTGTACGATTAGACTATAGTAGATATCACCTAGGACTAGGAATACCTTATAGTTATCGGATTTAACCCTTGATAAAATAAAGGGTTGATTTCATCATAATTCTCTAAGGACTTAGGATTTAAGATTGAATGTTCAAAGGTTTTTCCACTAAAGACTTAGGGGAAAATAACCTAAAGGGTTGGTAATTGAATGTTATGAACTTGTTAAAAAAATTAGGATTCAAACTTATTATATGGCAAATAATACACCTTCCCTGGCATGGTAATCATATATGTCAATTATTTTGTTTTAGAAAATCAAACCTAAACTCTAGAAGTTTTTGTTTAATTGAACAATAATTGGAACTCAATATTTATGCGCAGTCCTTAAGATCGACATTCGGGGAATTTCCCTATTATTACTGCAGAGGCAAAATAGTACATGTGCTATTTTTTCCATCAGAGGCCTTCCGAACCTATGAATTTGATTCCGTAAAAAGTTTCAGGTTCGGAATTTGAAATCCTATGATTCTATAACATTATCAACAACTATAACAATTATCTAAAGGTCCTAACACCATACATTCATCAAAGATTCATTCATTCATTAATTCTACACATAGTTTTCCCCTAATTTCATCCATCCTTATCAAAATCAACACATAAAACACCAACACATTAACCCCATATCAATTATGATAAACGCGATTAAACCCTTACCTTAGATTCCTAACTCTTGATATTTCTCTTTGTGATCTCTAGGATTATTCCCAAATTCCTCTTGCCCTAGCTTCTTATTTCACCGTTCTCCCAAAAATACGATCGTAACAAGTGAATGCACAAAACCCCAACTTATTCCTTTTGTTATTCTTACCCCTTGGACATCTATTATGTTATTCCATTATTTTCCTCACTTACTCCACACAATATTACCATTATGTCCTCAACATCTCTGCACAAAATATTATCTCTATTTTAATATAAATAATAATTCTAAATATTATTATTAAAACTAATAAATTCCAAATAATTATTTAAATTCTAAATAATTATTCATTAATCAAATAGTCCTCATATATTCATTATTCCAACACTACCCTATAACATACCATCACTAAACACCATGATGCATCATATAAATCATAATAATTCTCAAATAATCACAAATAACTAATTAAATAATTAATTATGACTTTTGGGGGTGTTACATCTCTCCCCCACATAGAACATTTTCGTCCTCGAAAATTTACTTGATGTACACAACTCTAGTTACAACTCTCGCATCATTCTCTCCAACTCCTACATCATGTCTGGCAACATCCTGAATACCACTAATCAATATTCCATTTTGTTTAGCCAGAATAATCCAATAAGATGCAATGCCACTGAGTTATGAACGCATAGGTTCATTTCACTCTTTGTCCCATCATCCTAGGATCTCGTCTACTATTGAACATGAGCTACTCTAACTCAAACCCTCGACAACGAGGCAACAACATACTTTAACAACATAGATTTTCACGACAAGAACATCGTCTCCATGTTTTCATCATACAACAACATTGTCATAAGAACATCAACATAACAATAACACCAACAACATTGGCATGCAACATTAGTACAACAATACTACAGTTTATCAATGTAACATGTAACTAAATACATCTATCAATATAACGGTGTCTCGAATAATATATACAACTTTCACTTATCACTTCCATTCTAGATTTCCCCGTGGTTCACATCATTCTTGTAGGCTTCTGGAGTTTAACCATTGACTCCTAATAAGTAACACATGCATAAAAAACTGCGCCACAACTGCTTTAGTTATGCCACTTTGATTATCTACCCTTAAGTCATTGTCCTCATTTTATTTCCCATCAACTATCAGATCCACAAGTTTCACATTTAACTTCTGACTCTCTTTAATATCCACTAGAAAATCATTATTCACTTTTGATAACCTCAACCTTCCACCCTGCGGCGTTAGCTCGCATACAACCTCAAGTCTTCGAACTTGTTCACTAAGTCCCAACTCTCTCACAATTACTTATTGATTAGGTTCACCCAAAATGATGAACAAATATCCTCTTTATAGAATGTCAAACAATTCACACATCATTAAGTTGGCAAGACAAGTCTACCATATCCAACATGATCCCGTATACTATCAACAAGAGATTAAGGGTGATCAAATTCTCAACTTGTCAATAGGTATTTGACAACCATGATGGTGCATAAACCATTGTTAGTAAACTAGAATAATGTTTCTTTAAAACTTATGCTCAAAGTTACCTAAAGCACCATGTTCTAATTAATATTTTTCACTCTAATCATTGTTACACGACATAAGTTACATCTCCACGCACTTCTCCAATATATTTACTTCCTTCCTAATACCAAACATCTCATACCCTTAATTCATTCATTTACAACATATTGTACTTGACTTCGTCTCAAACTAGCTGCGATAATAACTAGTTAAGTCCAAGATGCTTCTAGTATTCGTAACGGACTTTGGAGTCTCTCAATCTAGAACTGTATATGCTTTGGATGGATGACATGCACCATCTCCCAAAATTGCGTGCTCAATAAACCTCACTTCCTCAAATAATGATCTACACCTTGACAAGTTAGCATAAAGTTTCTTCCCTTTCGACGTTGTAATTCAAATCACTTTGTTCAACATGCCCTTATTATGACTTAGATTAAATCATAATGTCCTCAATAAATACCAAAACAAACTGATCCAATTATTCGTGATGCCTACACAAGTTCTAAAACTTGTACCCTAACTATCTTCACCTGAATTTGAAGGTAACTCGACATCAATTTGATTATACTAATGACATACTCGCCAAAGTTGGTCCATCAAATATTCAATCATTACCTTATTCAATTTTCGATAATCCTTGCAAGACCTCATTCAACTGTTGTCACAAACATGCAACTATCTGAGCCTTATTTTATAAGGTTTTCTACTTTCTTAGCGGATAGAAACATCGGTTCTCTACTGTCCCCAAACTCAGATCCATACTCTGGAGCAAGTCACAAATATCTTTAGGAAAAACATTAGGAATTCCACAACACAGGCGTATCAGTAACCGCCACATCGCTCTCTATTCTCCGAGAATCAAACATAAAAAAAATACCTGATCGTTCTCCCTCAAAGACATTCCAACTTGAACCATATACAAAATCATGAAATCATACTCTCTTCAGTCTCGAGAAACAACATAGCTCTAATAACACTTGCGCTCTTGCAATTCAATGGTATGTTGTACCAACTCCCATACTTGATACATCTCAGAGAAGAAAAAGCTCATCCCCACTTATTTTGCACCAACCCCTGCAGGCAAACAGTTAGAAAACAAGTAAGTACCGTCAGTGTTTCACACACATGTCGCGTACTAAGGGACAAAGAACATTAGACAACCTAGTCAAACGGACTGACCTGCTCTGATACCAATTGTAACACCCTATTTTCCCATAATAATAATAATACTAAATAAAATAAAAAATATAAATCAGAGTACACCGAGGGGATGTCACATACTTCAAAAATTTATAAAGTTTAAAGTCACTTTATTAATTCTTTTATTCATAATAATTAATTCAGCAGCGGAGTAATTCAATTTAATCATCTTCCATGGTGCTAAGGCCTCGACAATAATAAAAACTCCACAAAATGCGTAGTTCAACATAATCATGAATTAAGATACGTAACAATAAAATAATGCAAATACATAGCAAGTTCTAAAATCATGTGTTACGTATCAAAGCAAGACTTGCTACATTCAAACAAACATACTAAAAACTCCAGATTATCCTCGCACTTCTACGAACTATTATCGATCGCCTGCGCATTACCCACGTGGAGGCAACGTTCAAACATAAAAGGTGAGAAATCACAATTCATTACAGAGGATATAAAAAAAAGATATAGCAGTTATAAATAACATCAATCATGAAATATGTACATCATCATTTACCAAGTAATATGCTCACACCTTTATATTATATTAATATATACACATCTTCGTCATAAATCATTGAAACATATTCTTCATTCATATAGCACGACATCAAATCAAGATAGTGTCATGCAATGCAACCGACAACAACTACATGCATGTGGTACCAACAGGACATAATTCCTCAACATAGTGTCGATTGGGTAATACTAGGGCATAAGCCCTCAACATACTGCCATTACAGGCCAACAATAGGTCATAAGCCCCACCAACGAAATGCATGCAACATCTACATGCACCACCATAACTTATGAAATCTCAAGGCATGATCCTCCAACCTTCACTCATACACACCATCATCATCATTATCATTGTAGTAATCAACACCACCTTAAAATATCATCATAAGAAAAGCAACATCATAACTATGCAACTACAAGGCATAAGTCCACTACATTTTCCAATAAGGCCACCAACATTATTATCATCATGCAACATACATCATAGTATCAACAACTGATCATTGCAAAACACACCTCATTAAAATACCAACAATTCATTATAACAACATATACATAATTAAAATACAAACAATTAATCATATCATTTTAATCGAACATGCATCATCATTATATCATCATATCAAACGAAACATCAAAGTATTATTATTATACCATCATACAAACAAACATCAATGTAAGTCACATAGGAAACCTAACTACATCTCAGCTTAGTTATTTGGGAAATACTTCTTTTATCTCATTTCATTCCACCTAACTAACATTCATTGCATTAGCTATCCCATACTTTGAAAGGTATCTAAATTCAAGTTATAAAACCCATGTTATGGCTCTTTTAAGAACATTCGACACAACTAATCAAATTTGGACATCATCGTCCGGAGAAGCCTTATGCTCGCCCTGCAAAAATTCTTGTCTCTTTTGCATCGCCCATCGAAGAAACGAGCGAAGCACTTCAGTAGAAATTCTCTTTTACGCCCTTTGTCACCTCTCATGTTCGCTTGGTGACGTCCTAGTGAAGATTCATCGCCTGACGACATTACCTCTGTTGCCCGGTGATGCACACTAGATGAAACTTCGTGTTGTGATCCCTGCAACATTCAATCTTAAGCCTTCTTACAATTTCACATCAAAGCAAACCCAAAACTCATCTAAAACATCATGGTTTTTTATCAGTCACCATTCCTTCCAAGTGTTTTTCATGCATTCGATCTAAATCTGTCGATTCGGTAACACTTTGAGTTGAGTTTCATTGTTTTTGCTTAAGTATTTCATGTTTGTTGGTTTTATAAGATTTGTTTGCATTCTGTTTAAATTTTGAGTTATTTAGATGCTTTTGATGGCTTGGGTTGGTAGTGTTCATGTTTCAGGTGTAGTTGAATGATCTAACGTACTAGTGCAAAGATGAATGAAGTGGAAATTTCCATAGATGAAGAGGATAAAAACTATGAAGCCAACACGTTCCGTGTCACCTGACACGGTCTATGTTAGAAGTCGTGCCAAAGGCCATACAAAATCCAGGGAGCTGACACGGTTGACCGTGTGGCCTGACATTACCCGTGCCAGTAGGCCTGAAGCTCATGGGACAAAAATCAGAGGGCCAACACGGGTGCCCGTGTCGCCTGACACGACCCATGTTGGTAGGCGCCGCAGGAATTATATTTTCATTCTTTTTAATGAATCTTGACCTTGAGGGGAACTTTAGACATTCTACTTGGCTGAGATTTGTTCTCAAACTATTTAGCTGATTTTTTGAGAATTATTTTGGGACCTTTTGGAGAATACGATAGAATTCCATAGGAGAGAAGATAACTTCATCAAGGATTTGGACACGGAGAGATTCAAGGGGTCCCACCATTGAAGATCAAAGTAACCAATATTCTTGTAATGTCTAAACTTTCCAATATGTTTTTCTTGAATATTATGAGAGGCTAAACCCCCCAATGCTAGGGAGTGTCCCTGATATGTCAAACATGAATACTGATCTCTTTGTTTATCAACGCTAAGGTTTATTAATGTCAATTTGTGAGTTTTTGTTTACAATATTGTTTTACTTTATCACACCAATAAGATTAACGTTTATGAACACATTAGAACTAGATAGTCGTGTTAGGATTTTCAAAACGAACATGTTTTAGAAGGTTTCACCTAGAACTAAGGAAATCCTATGATAACCAGGAGTATTCTTGATAATATAGTGCTTACCTTCTTCACTAATTTTAATGGACATCAGAATTAGGGTAGATTGGTAAAGGCTTTTCTCTAAGAACTTAGAGAAACGTAATCTCAGGAATTGGTAATTGAATTAATGAACTTGTTGAAAAGATCAAATAATCAATATCATGAATTGGGCAAATAATACATTCACCCTAGCATATTATTCACTATTGGAAAAAGTTAACTTTTACTGTCTGTTAATAGTTCCATTATAGAAGTTAATCAGAAACCAACATCAACTCAATTGTTTTTTAAAATTGAATTAAATATTCAACTCAGTATTTTTACGCAGTCCTCGAGATCAATACTCGGGATAAATCCCATTATTACTACTGTTCTTGCAGGAAAAACCTTATTAAAATGATTTTAGGGATTTGGAAGCTCAAGTGTCGTAACTCAAGTTCCAAGCTTGTCCTTGTCTTGCTTATCCCGCTGGCGGGAGCCCTATTTATATCATTCCTTCCTTGAAGCTATTTCTTTCCTTCCGTAACTGCCTCAGCTCATTAACCATGGCTTTGAAGGCAAGGAGTTAGCTGTTACAGCTTGTAATCATTCACTAGTAACGTCTCATAAAGACTCTAGGAACTCTTCATCTTCATAACGTCCATTCAACCGTTCCTACTGGAGTACCTGCCGAGCTACACCTCGGGCCTAAGCCGTCCTCGTGTCTTCCCCCGAGATCCAAGCCGGACATAGATCTCCTCTTTGATGGTCGAGACCTATCCCGGATCCTTCCATTCAGGCATCCATCTCGGCTGAGGATTTTGTGCATGATCATAAGCCCCCTTGGTCGCTCGGTTTTAAGCTTCTTGAATCCGTGTCGACCAAACAGTTTGAACCCTTAATCCCTTAGCGAGATGTGTTACATTTTCAAACTTTTCCAAAAGTGTGACACGTGACCCACGTGACACCAGTCCAATGGTCACTTGTATATATTTTGCGTGATTGCCCTATAATAGGGAAAACCTGATTTCACGCCACCCTTTCCTCCTACTCATTATATTTCACTTAATTGCTCTCCAGGAAATCTTTCTCTACAAATCTCCAAATCCCATCTTTTTGCCGTTACTTCAAAACACATCCTTTCAATCGATCGATCATCAAACTCAGGTATCCTCTTTTCCCTACATTGCTTTTTGTTTCATTCTAAACATGGTCATCATTAGGGAATGCGATGATTTTGGTCGCAAAATCCACTTAGGAAACGAGGAACGAAAAACCCTGTTTGAGGAATGCATGCGCGAGATGAGCAATGCTCAAAGAATAACTGACCTAAAGAGAGTCACAGATAGGGTTTGCCAAGTTTTACTTCAAAGTGATTCGACCCGACTTCGTGTTCGGTGGAGCTTATAATGGAAACCAACCGTCTGATCAAAGGAGAAGCTGTAGGCTTTAAATGGAGCCTAATACAAGATGAAGAAATTGCTACCCTACGCTCTTTAAGGAGTGTCTCGTCTACAGGAGACGAAGATGACGTGATTCTGGAGTCTTGTGAGTCTGGGGAAAGTGTCTGCATGATCCGTCCTCAGGAGGTCAAACCAGAGTGGTTTTACTTTTATACTGGGGTGATCGAAGAGTTTGACATTCAATTCCCCTTCTCCGACTTCGAGACCGATATCCTTCGTACCATCAACCTTGCTCCCTCCCAACTCCGTCCCAATAGTTGGGGCTTCATCCGGGCCTTTGAAATAATATGCCGAGCCCTATCTATAACCCCCACCATTGGTCTGTTCTTTTCCTTCTTCGAAATAAAAAGCACGGAGCCTGGAAACTGGGTTGCTATCAGCGGCATCCCAAAAAGAAGTTTCCTCCAAGCCTACACCTCCAATTTCAAGGGCTACAAAGAACGTTTCCTCCGAGTTAGATGTGGGTCCCGGTGCCCTTATATTATTTATGGCATAGATGTGCATCATAAGTTCCCCCTTTATTGGACTTGTGATCCGCTTCCTATTTCTGGTTTTGATTATGATAGTCTGAGCGATTCCGAGATCCTTTCCCTAGAAATTCTGGACTCCTTCAGACCGATCCGGGTCAAGGATCTACTTGCCCTACCTCCTGAGGAAGTCCTCGACTTCCTAGGTAAGCTTTTTCATTTAGCTTTATTCCATTTTTCTTTATTTGTATGCTTACTCCTTGTTCCGTTTTCCGCAGACAAAATGACTGATATGTCAATGAAAGAACAGAAGAAGCTGATGGCCGCGGCTCGCGCTGCTCGGATGGATGTTGGCGGACCCTCCGAGTCCAAATCCAATTTGGCCGAACTGGAAGTGCGTAATCCGAAGAAAAAGAAAAACGTCACGACCCGTGACCCTGCTCCAGAAACAATCATTCTCTCTGCTTCCCCACTAAAGCGCCCTGCAGAACCAGAGACAGCCCCCGAGCCTATCCCAAAAAAGCTGAAGACCGTTATGGGGAATGAGACTAACTCGGCAGACTGGGCCATCTCCAATTTGCTAAAGGATACTGGAGGTAGCCATGATCATGCCTCTTCAGAAAATCGGTTCTGGTCTACTGATTTTGACGGCCTCAAGTTTCTGTATGTTCATCTGAATGCCACAACCGATGTGAACAAACTGACTAGTCTAGGCTCGCAGCAGATCACTAAACAGCTGAGCTCATACCTGATGAGGTGTGCTGTACTCACCCGAAGCTTGTTCGAGTCTGGTGATCGTGTGGAGAAGAAAAAGGCCGATCTGGAGTTAGAGGTCAAAAGGTTAGCTGACAACGAGCAGTTCCTTCTCAATGCCAACAATGCATTCAAGAACAAACTCTCGGAAGCTGCCGATGACATCTCAAACCTTGAAGAGAAGAATTCAGAAGCCAGTAAACGGATAAAGACCTTGGAAGATGAGCTTGCCCAGATGTCTAACAAGTTCCAGGATTCTGAAAAATCATGCTCCGAGCTGAAGGAAGCATCAAGAAATCCGGATGGGTATCTTTGATGCCGGGACTTAGCTTTTGATCGTGCCAAAGCTCAAGTCAACTGCTTATACCCCGACCTAGATATCTCGGAGGTTGATTACTTCAAGACCATTGTGGATGGGAAGCTGGTGGAGGTTGATGAAGATGATAGAGAGACCACTATTAGCGAAGAAAACGCTAAGATGGATGTCGATCCTGCCGACCCCAAACCCTGACTTCTTCTTTTGTTTCCATAGTTAGTCATCCCCTTTTGGCGGATGCGTTTTGTATTTTGAATGTTCGCCCTGCCGGGCTTATGCAATTTGTACTTTGAATATTCGCCCTACTGGGCTATTTTAATTGCTTTCTGAATTTTTGTTACCAATCCTCCGAGTTTGTTTTTTGCCTAGTTGCGAACTTTTATGTGGTATTTACCGGCCCCCGAAGCCAAAGGATGCAACAAGAAACCCTAGTGGTTTTAGAGAAAAACACATAACATTTGTTCGTAACCCCACACGCATCTCTTGTCAATCCCGACTTGCCGAGACTGGAGAAAGTGTTAAAGGAACGCTAGATCCATTCGTTTCGAAGATTTCTCCGTCAACGGTTCAGAGCCTCATGCCGAGGTCCAGAGCCTCTATAGGGATGATCCGAGACGGATTCAGAGCCCCAACCGAGCTTGACCGAAAGGCTGTCCGCGTAGGAACAGAGCCTTTCCGTGACTGAGAGACGATCATGGATCGAGCTTAGCAGTACATCGCCAATGGGTTCAGAGCCTCAAGCGAGGTTGACCAAAGAGTATTCCGCGTAGGAACAGAGCCTTTGCGTGACTGAAAGACGATCATTAGACCGAGCTTAGCAGCACGTCGCCATAGGGTTCAGATCCTCAAGCGAGGTTGACCAAGGAGTATTCCGCGTAGGAACAGAGCCTTTCCGTGACTGAAAGACGATCATTAGACCGAGCTTAGAAGCACGTCGCCATAGGGTTCAGAGCCTCAAGCGAGGTTGACCAAGGAGTATTCCGCGTAGGAACAGAGCCTTTCCGTGACTGAAAGACGATCATAGACCGAGCTTAGCAGCACGTCGCCATAGGGTTCAGAGCCTCAAGCGAGGTTGACCAAGGAGTATTCCGCGTAGGAACAGAGCCTTTCCGTGACTGAAAGACGATCATAGACCGAGCTTAGCGAAGACGTCGCCATTTCACTGGATCGATGTCGCAATATAATTTTATTAGATAGATGCCTCATTAAAAACCCTGGCCCTTGCCTAGGGAAAAGAGTACACCAATTATTTTTACATAAATATATTTAACTAAAATAAAACTTAAGACTTGCAACATTCCAAGTCCTTGGTAATTCTGATCCGTCCAACGTTTCCAATTTATAAGCTCCGTTTTGCAATTCTTCCGAGACCCTGAATGGTCCCTCCCAGTTGGGATCTAGCTTACCCTTCTTGGTAGGATCGGTTATCTTCTTAAGTACCAAATCTCCAACCTTGAAACCTCGCTGCTTCACTCGCAAGTTGAAGCGTCTGGTCATTCTCTGCTTGGCTGCCACTTCCCTAACATGGGCCGTGTCCCGTTGTCCGAGACAATGATCCGAGGTAATCCAAATCGGCAAATGATGCTTCTCCAATAAAAACGCCGAACCCGGTCCGCCGAGATCCGGGACACGGCTTCTGCTTCCACCCACTTAGTAAAATAATCCACCGCTACGATCAGGAACTTCAATCGCCCGGAGCCACGGAACGGCCCGGATGTCCCATCGATAAAAGGCCACGGCACCGAGCGGTGTGCAAGAACTCGGATGGTGTGTGAATGGTGAAGCGTTTGGCATTTTGTGCATTGTGCCACATATTCTCGACAATCTTTTGTTAACGTAGGCCAGTAATACCCGGCCCTTAAGATCCGACCAGCCAAAGCCCTTCCTCCTCCGTGATTTCCACAAGTCCCCTCATGAACTTCTTTCATCACTATTAACATATCCTCTTCTGACACACAGCGTAACATGGGAGCTGCACGACCCAACCGGTATAGTTTTCCGGACTCCATTACAAACCGGGATGAAATCTTCTTGATTCGTTTGGCCTTCTCTCTATCTTCAGGTAACCTCTCTTGTTGTAGATAACGAACGATCGGGATCATCCACCCGCCGTCTCCCTCACGAATTGCCAGGGATTCTCCTTTTTCTACACTGGGCACTGGAAGTACCTCACGGATGACCGATTTGTTCATCCCGGAATCCTTAGAACTAGCCAACCGCGATAGTACATCGGCTCGAGTATTTTCTTCCCGGGCCACATGACATATTTCAAAAACCTTAAACTGCCGACTCAATGAAACGGCTTGTTGCAAATATTTCTCCAAAATGGGGTCCTTTACCTGAAACGACCCGTCCACTTGTCCGGCCACCAATTGTGAATCAGTACGAACCAGCAAGTGCGTCACCCCCACTTCCAAAGCTAACCTCAGACCGGCCAGCAAAGCTTCGTATTCTGCCTGGTTGTTGCTCGTAGAAAATCCGAAACGCAAAGAGTATTCAAGCACCATCTCTCCTGGACCCTCCAGAACTACCCCTGCGCCACTACCTTTGAGATTAGAGGAGCCATCGACAGACAGAATCCACCTCTGAGTAACATCCTCTCCTGGCGAATAGACAAGTTCCACCATGAAATCAGCTAGAGATTGGGATTTGATACTGGTACGAGGACTGAAACTGATCTCATACTCCGATAGTTCCACGGCCCAGGACACCATCCTTCCGCCAGTCCTTTTAAACACCGCCTAAAGGAAAGTTAGTCTTCACCGGACGGGGTGTCCAAGGAAGTAATGTCGAGTGCGGTGGTCAAGCGCCAAGGCCAACTTCTATCTTCGGTATCCGTCTCGCCTTTTAATACCTTACTCACAAAATATACCGGACGCTCTCCTTCATCCGTGTCTTGTACCAACACAGAGCTGATTGCCCCTTCAGTTACTGCCAGGTAAAGTGTCAATTGAGAACCTTCTTTGGGTCTGACTAGCACCGGAGGTGCCGACAGCAATTGCTTTACACCATTGAATGCTTCTTCACATGCTTCCGTCCATTCAAACTGAGCTCTCTTCTTAATTGCCGAGAAGAAATGAATGGATTTGTCGCCTGCACAAGACAAGAAACGAGACAACGCGGCCAAACGGCCAGTTAGCTGCTGTACTTCTCGTATCGAGGTCGGACTCCGCATGTCAATGATCGCCTGGCACTTATCTGGATTGGCCTCGATACCCCGATTTGTGAGCATGAAACCCAGGAACTTGCCGGCTTGAACTCCGAATGTACACTTGTCCGGTTTCAAGCGCATATTGAATTTCCGAACCGCCGCGAAGGTCTCCCTAATGTCTATCACATGGTCTTCCTCCGACGTGGTTTTTATCACCATGTCGTCTACATACACTTCAATATTGCGACCAATCTGAGGGGCAAACACCATATCCATCAGTCTCTGGTAGGTCGCGCCGGCGTTCTTCAAACCAAACGGCATAACTCTGTAATAGAAATTCTTTCGCTCCGTCATGAAGGCTGTTTTGGACGCATCAGCCGGGTTCATCCGAATTTGATTGTACCCTGAGTACGCATCCAAAAAACTTAGGAGGCGAAACCCGAAGAACTCGCCGATCAATGTGAGGTAGTGGATATGGATCCTTCGGACATGCCTTGTTCAGGTCTGTGAAGTCTACACACATCCTCCACTTGCCATTTTTCTTCTTCACCATAACAACGTTTGATAGCCAAGTTGGGTATTGTACCTCTTTCACGAAACCGGCTTTCAACAACTTCCCTACTTCCTCCGAAACGGCCTGTCCCCTTTCTTCCCCCATCTTCCGCTTCCTTTGTGACACCGGCCGGACTCCGGGATCAATTGACAAATGATGACACATGATCTCGGGATCTATGCCCGGCATATCTGACGGCTTCCAGGCAAAAAGGTCTAGATTTTGCCTTAATACCTGGACTATCTCGGTCTCCTCCTGCTTTGTCAACTGCGTTCCGAGGTGGGTAATTTGCGAGGGCAATGGGCCGATCTGAACATCTTTGACCTCCTCCTGAGGAGTAAGTCCATCCTCCCCCGTCCTTTCTCTTGGATCAATGTCGACCATGCCGACTTCGTGTTTCGGAGAAGCTTCTGATGGACCCGACCTTTTCTTAGCTTTCAGACTGTCCTTATAACACTTCCGGGCCAAACCCTGGTCTCCACGGATAACCCCGACACGCCTGTTGCCGAGAGGATACTTCATAGTCAAGAACAGTGTTGACAATACCGCTTCAAGTGCATTAAATGAAGGTCGCCTGACGATAATGTTGTAGGGTGACGACGCGTTAACCACCAAATACCTAACCTGTACGGCCTTGGCATTTTCTCCTTCTCCAAAAGTAGTTGATACGGGGAGATACCCCAGAACCTGCACCTGCTCGCCGGAGAACCCTACAAGAGTTCCGCTGAAAGGTAACAACTCATTTGGCTCGAAACCCATACCTTTGAAGGCCTCCCAGTAGAGGACGTCCGCGGAGCTTCCCGGGTCGATTAACACACGCTTAACGCCCCAATCCCGGATCTGCACCTCAATCACCATTGGATCGTTTTCATGTGGAAGAACTTCTTTGGCATCTTCCCCCGAGAAGGTTACCACCCCGGGATCAAACCTCGAGGTTCCAATACGAAGTACCTGCCCGGAGCCCCGAGCATATCTTTTTCTGGCTGAACTAGTGGAGCCACCTCCTGCAAATCCCCCAGAGATGGTGTTTAGAGTATGCCGGGTTGACCTTGCTTCCTTCACCTCTTCCACAGCCTTGCCCTTTTTCTTGGACCGGGAATCGGAAACCGGGTCTCGTCGTGGGGATGAATCCCGCTTGCTGGTCCGCCCAGGATCTTCCTTCACATATGTTGATAGTTTTCCTCTTTGAATTAATTTTCAATCTCCCTCCGCAATTGTACGCATGACGTGGTGTGTCCCTTCGCACGATGAAACTCACACCATGCTCCCGGATCACCCCTAGAACAAGAGTTTACGTCCACTTACTGCTGTAAGATGGAGTGAGCAGCTTCAAATGACTGACGTCCCGGAGGATATCTTCCCTTCTAGTATTCAGGGGTGTAAACGTCTCCTTGGAACCGAAAGCCGATCGTGGACGCGGAGGTCGTCTGTCCCGAGCTCGTTCACGGGTGGTGGCAGTATCCCGTGATCGGACTCGTTCGTCACGTCCCGTCCCCCTGTCTTTAGAATCTCGAGCTCGCTTCCATGTTACTTTCTTCTCCCTTCACGTAGCACTCAAGACGAGTAATGATCTCGTCCATGCTCTTGGCGGGCTTTTGGGCTAAGGACTCATTGAACTATCCGGCCTTAAGGCCATGCTGGAACGCAGCCACAAATATCTCCTGATTAGGATGTGAGACCTTGATAGTCTCCTCGTTGAATCTAGCCATGAAGTCCCGAGAGATTCGGAAGACTGCTTCACATTGAAGAGGAGGTATTGGCTACCTTGCGATGACGATTAGGCGAGAACTGAATGATTTTCGGTTGAAACTCGATAGCTCACTACGACAACCGGGAAGCCCCATATACCAGCGCAAGGCCGATTCTCTGAAGGTACCGGCCATCAGCTTGCACTTGAGGGAGTCGGTTGCTCCAATAAGTGCCATCGTGTTGTTAACAACGATGATGTGCTCCTGGGGGTCCGTCTTGCCATCGTATGATGCCAGTACAGGGGGTTTGAAATTATCTGGAACGACATCCTCCCAGATTGCCTGAGACAAAGGTTGTGGCTCCAGAGGTTCTACTTCTTGATCCTCTGCCTCGTCCAAGCTCTTCAGTTGAAGGGCTTGAACGTTATCTGAAGTGTTTCAAGCCGACGCAGTCATCGATCATTGCCAAGAATCGAGTGAGATCCGGTGGATCTTGGTGATGCTTGAGACATTGTCGTCTGTATGTGTGTTTTTGCTTGTGCGGCCTGGGAATGATTTCACCGAGGCCCCACGGTGGGCGCCAAATGTTCTTGCAGGAAAAACCTTATTAAAATGATTTTAGGGATTTGGAAGCTCAAGTGTCGTAACTCAAGTTCCAAGCTTGTCCTTGTCTTGCTTATCCACAAGGGAGCCCTATTTATATCATTCCTTCCTTGAAGCTATTTCTTTCCTTCCAGAATCTCGACTCATTAACCATGGCTTTGAAGGCAAGGAGTTAGCTGTTACAGCTTGTAATCATTCACTAGTAACGTCTCATAAAGACTCTAGGAACTCTTCATCTTCATAACGTCCATTCAACCGTTCCTACTGGAGTACCTGCCGAGCTACACCTCGGGCCTAAGCCGTCCTCGTGTCTTCCCCCGAGATCCAAGTCGGACATAGATCTCCTCTTTGATGGTCGAGACCTATCCCGGATCCTTCCATCCAGGCATCCATCTCGGCTGAGGATTTTGTGCATGATCAACTACATCGGTAAAAATAGTACACTTGCTATATTTCCGATCAAGTTTTTCGCGATGTTGTCGGGGACTGCCAAAATACATAGTTGATTTTAATTCGATTGAAATTTTATTGCTCTGCAATTAAAATTTTATTTTTCGTGTTGATTTTATCCTTACTAATATATTGTCTAATCTTTTATGCGAGGTCAGGCATCACCTAAACTTCTTTTTGTCGCAGATATTGAAAGAACCTTTCACGCTCGGCGAAGGAAAGAAAAACAAGCGAGACTGGAATCAGAAGAAGACGAAGGCTCAACATAATATGGTTTGGAATCATATTCTGAAGCCGTGGATCCACCACAAGAGATACTACTATGTGACTACCAAGGCATAAATGCATCGGGTCGTAGATTGATAATTGTCAACCAAACGGTGAATGTTCCTAATTTTCAGCTCCACTCGAGCACCATTACTTAGATGGAGATGAGATCCTTCTCGGGAAGGGTTAATGAAGACACTAACAAGCATTTGCAACAATTTCTGACAATGAGCACCACTTTGAAAATATAGGGGCATACTGAAGAACAGAAAAAATTTGCGTATGTTCCCGTTCACTCAGGCAGATGAAGAAGGAGAATGGTTCTATTCTCTTCTAGAAGGTAACATCACATCCTAGGAAGAGATGGAGAAGGCTTTCTTAAGTGAGTATTTTCCTGCATTGGTGTTCATGAGAAAAAGATATGAGATCCTTAATTTTAAGTAGAAAGAGAGTGAGGGGAACGGGGAGTCATTCAAAAGTAGCTAATCGACACAGTAGTTGGTGGCTCATCTAATTCCTCAACATCCACTGGTATCAAAAAGATAATCGAGGCAATTGCTGCGAATGAACATCTGGAGATTTATGATAGATTTACTAGCAAGCCTGAAGGTGTGATTAATTTGAAAGTAGATTGGGAGTTAGCCTTTGAAAAGATATCAGCTCAAAATATTCAATTTCAAGATGAGCCAAGAAATAATCATAAGAAAACTTTCGCCTTTATTAAGAATTTAGAGGTTTAGATGGGTCAAATAGCACAACAATTGGCAATTGCTTTAGCACCAGGATCTCTGCCTAGTGCGATAATAACAAATCCAAGAGATAACCATGGTGTGAAGGTTATTGTGACAGGAAGTGGTAAATCTGTGGGAAATGTTGAAAAAGAGATAGTTGAAGATGAAGGGTTACTTGAAGTAGATATGAAAATCAGAGAGGATGATGAAAAGATTGGGGAAGTTGTGATATCGCTTGTGGTTGAAAAATAAAAACCTAAGGAAACAAAGCCTAAGGCTGTTCTTCCTTACCCTGCAAGAACGAAGAAGAAAGATCTTAATGAGAAGAACTTTGAGAAATTTTTGGAATTGTTCATGAAGCTTGAGATCAACATTCTGTTTGCTGAGGCGTTAAAACAAATGTCGACTTATGCCAAGTTTGTGAAAGATATAATCTCCAAGAAGCGCTCCATGGAAACTGAGCCGGTTATGCTAACTGAAAGGTGTAGTGCTATTTTACAAGGTCCGAAAGTTCCTATGAAGAAGAAAGACAAAGTTGAAATTACTATTCCCTGCGCGATAGGGGATAGATTGTTCAAAAAGGCTCTCATTGATCTTGGTGCCGGTGTAAGCCTTGTGCCGCTATCAATCTATAACAAGTTAGGGATTGGTGAAGTAAAAGACATAAGGATGACGTTGCAGTTTGCTGATAACTCAATGAAAAGACCTCATGGAATCGCAATTGATGTTCTTGTAAAGATTGACAAATTTGTGTTTCCAATTGACTTTGTGGTTCTAGATATGCCTGAGGATGATGAAATCCCAATAATCTTGGGACGACCTTTTCTTGAGACCGGTATGTTAGAACATAGTTTGGTTCTAATCACATCTTAGAGTTTTGATGATAACAAATGAAATAAATTTTGTATAGTAAATCTGATACTCTAATAAGTATGTTTGCATATGAAACTCTAATAAGTGTGTTTTCATTTCAGATGATGTTCTAACTCAAGCACTCTAGAAAGTGAAATATTAACTTACACTGAGCAGATAAAGATTTAAAAGTTCTAAAGATGAAAGAAACTTCTAAATACACACTGAAGAAAACTCTGATATAAGCATGTTGAAGCAAACTCTGATAATAGATAAGATAACAAAGTCTGAATAGAAGATAAAGAGAAATGAAGAGTCAAGTCTTTAAGTTCTAAGACAAGTTCTGCTACAGTACCGTTAGACATTTAAAGCTAAAACGGCTGAAGAACTCAAGTGGAACAAAGTTCAAGATTCATTGAAAACACAAAGTACAAGCAGACAAGCAACATTAAATGCGTTCTCATTATTTAAGATAGCAACAGACAAATTCCCGAAGCTATATATGTGTGTATATATATATAAGATAAATTGTTTAAAAATATAACAACGTGTGCTATCCTACTAGAAAACTCACGGTGAACTTAAGAAAACAAGAAAACCTTGAGTATTGAGTTTGTCATTGTATTGAGCTTAAAACTTAGTGAAAAATAACGGTTTTGATAAAGCTTACTAGATGCAAACTGATACATTATTGTTAGAAGTCACTTTTGTAATTATTCCTTGATAGACCAGTTGGGTCAGATTTCTCAAGAGGGCTAGGACTAGAGAGTTTTAGAGGTGTTAGTCACTTGCAGTTAGCTTGTGCATTGTATTGTTAGTCACGACAATTGGTTGTGCAGTTGTGTGATACGGTGAACTAACTTTTTGTGTTTTTGTATCGCAAATGTGCGGATAGCAAGAGTCACCACCGACTTTTATTTTTATCCAATTAAGGGAAGGTAAAAGTACAGAAAAAGACCTTCGTTAGATTCTGAGTACGGGAAAATGGTTATGGGAAGGGAAGGTATTAGCACCTCTTTCCATCCGTAGTTATCTACGGGCTCTTAGTTGCTCTAGATCACTTTAAAATTGTGCTTTCTGTGTGTTTGACAAAAATGTTTTGAAAAGGCATTTCGCTTTGACTCTGTAATGATTCATGTAGGAATGTATACAAAGTGTTTGGAAATGTTTTATTTTGAAAAGAGTTTGAACTTTGACGAAAGTGTGAGGTGTGAAAAAGCATTTGGTAGAGAGAGCAACTAAAAGACTTATTACCCACTCAGAATTGGTCGTTTTCGTGCTTCTACGTTCCTTTAGAATAGCGCTGGCCGTACCATTAGTTGGTAGGTAACTCCATTCATTGGATGTAAGCGGGACATTCGAAGGGACATTGGATGGTCATAGAAAGCAACTTGTAGGAAGTATCCTAGCACATTCGAATGGACTATCATCATTTTTCGTAGGCAACAATCGAGGGTCAAGATCATGTATTCGTAGGCGACATCGTGGGTCTATGATCTTTGTATCGAAGGGACTACGATGATTTGTTTGGAAGGCAACGGTGCTAGAATATCTCTACGTTCGAGGGACATGACCATTTTGAATTCGTAAGGCAACGAGAGAGAATTACCCTAAGGGGTGCATGTGTGAAGAGAGTGTGTTGATTCAAATATTTTATCTTGCAAATTAGTGAGCTATGTTGATTATTATCTTGCCATACACGCCTAATTACTAGCAATTTATAGGGTGCGGAAATTAAAATGTGGAATGTAAAGATGCGGAAAGGTAAATCCTACGCTATTACAAGGCTTTGGGACAGATACATAATTTAAAATGCGGAAAAATAAAGGCCTAATTTAAACTATTACATCCCATATACAGTTACATTATTGGAAAAATAAAATGATAAAGAAAAAATTGTCTGAATCGGATCAACCTGCAAGAGAATGAGAAATCGGAAAATGCGATATGAATCGAACAAGAGAAAAAAATGTTAGAAAAATGCAAATTTTAAAATAAGAAAAATATGTCATGCCGGAAATACTATAAATATGTTAAAATAAATTTTTGGGATTTTTTGGATGCATTTTGATAATTAAAAATGAATTAAAAGTGATTTAAATGCAAAATTATGAATAAAAATAAATATGCATGCAAAATTATATTTTTTAATTTATTAAATTAAATAAAGATTTTATGAAAATAATGTAAAAAGAAAAATAATTTTTGATGATTTTTTAATGCAGAAATAAAATTATGAAATTAATTAAAATAGATGCAAAAATATTAAAGAATGAAAAATATGAAAAAATATTGAGTTTGTGAAAAGGAAAACAAAACCGGTCCCTGGAGGGATCGAACTCGTGACCCTTTGAGGCATCTGGGAACAGGAAGCGCCTTTACCACCACGCCATGTGTGCAAGTGTGTTTGAAATCCGGATCGAGTAAAAGAAAGACAAGTGTCGTCTCCTGATCTCCTCGTCCGCGCGCGAAGCTTCATCGTCCCCGATTTAAATTTTCACAGCTAACGTCGGCCATTATTCGACGCTATGGTCCCTGGCAAAATCAAAAAGCAAGCACACGTAATATAAATAAATTCTAAAGCCATGGTTCGATTCCTGGGATCATCCCGAATGCATTGGTATAGGTCTCATGGTCCAATTTTTCCTATTTGGTGAAACCCTAAAACATGCTCAGGAACCCTAACTATGGCATCTCGAGTTTCCGGCCATGAAAATGCAATTAAAGTACCCAGAAAGCTTGCAATCTTCCTACTAATCACAAAAACAAACACAAATCATGTTAATAATGCATGAATGAAAGAATACGATTTTTGAAATTTCAAGAACAAACCAATTTCGGATTTCACGATTCTTGATGGTTTTTGGCAAAGTAAAGGTCTGGAATGCTTCCAGGGATGTCAAGGAATATGTTTGAATCCTCAAAATCGCTTGAAAGTGGTGGATCGATGATCGCTAGTAGCTTGAAGGTCACGAATTTTTGAGTTCTAGGTTAGGGTTCTTGAGCCAATTTTTTCGTTCTCTCTTGATAGGTATGCATCATACATTTATACTGGATGGATTTGGGATGGTTTTGGAAGAGAATCAATCAACATTCAAAGCAAATCAAATTTGATTTTTGTAAAAAATCAAATTTTCAAAATTTGATTAATTTCCAATCCAATCTTGCCATATTGATCAAATTTCGAAATTTGCTGGCCTTTGTGAGTTGCTTGAGTCTCAAGGAAGGAATAAAAATCAATCTTGCAATTAATTTTGATTTTATACTTTATTTTTGAATTTAATTTGTATTTAAATGAATAAATTCCAAATTAAATAGAAAAATAAAATAAAAATTCGTGGCATTGGGCTTGGATATTCCTAATTGTATGAGGAATAAGTTTGGATGAAGAAAAAGCAAGCCCATTTGCAAAAAATTTGATTTTTAGAAGTATTTCTCTTTGTGCATTCTTTCAAAATTGCCCAACTTGTGAATGGTGTATCTTGCTCATTTTTACACATTTTTGAGTGTTCTTGGACTTTTTGAAAATCTCTAAGAGTCCTCTAACCAACCTCTTTGGTCTCATATCAATTGGAGTTTCCATGCTCAATATATCTTCAAAACAAAAAGTTGACTTTTTGTTGACTTTGAAAATGACCTGTAATGTTTTGAGCCATACTTCTCAAATGAAGCATTTTCTGGACATTCTTGTGAGACATGAAGTTGTAGAGAATTGAATTTCCTTCAAAACAAGAGGTGGTGGAAAATTTCGAGAAAGTATGAAGAAGTTATGATCACCAAAGTTCATTGACCTTTCACCTAAACCCTAATTTAGAAAGTTTGACTTTTGAGCAAATCTTGAGTTTTATTGATGAATCATGATCAACCCTTGATCAAATGATGAATGTAACTTCAAAATGAGGATGTTGACCAAAATTATGAAGTTTGACTGTATGTTGACCACAGTTGACTTTTGTCCAATTCAACCGATTTTCAACCATCCGAGCAATTGTTCGAGCAATCTTGACTTGTAAGGCTTGAAACTTGACATGGAAAATCTTTGAAGCATATGAGGAGGCATGAAGACCAATAGAGATGTTGGAAGTCCATCTTGACCTGAGAATTGCCAAACCCTAGTTTGGGTTGATTGTCTAGGAGAGAGTTTGTCGATCAACTCTCGAGGAATCCTTGAGTATGGATGTATGAAATATCTTGAGAAGATGGAGGGAAAATTTTGGGGTATGACAGCTGCCCCTGTTCAATCTTCTTGTATTGGAAGGTTAGATTGACACGCTGGTCTTTCGTGACCTGGAGGTAGAAGATGATTGAACACTCGAGTACACCGAAAATTTGCACTCGCTTGGTGATGATGCGGAATGGGCTTACAGATGCCATTTGGAGAAGCGGGGAATGAGTCGTACAGACTCGAGATTATTGATAGGAGGATTGCTGGAAAGTGAGCCGTACGCTAGACTCTAGACGTTTCGAAGGAGCATGGAGATGGGCTTAAGATGCCATCCGAGGAGTCGATGTTAGACTTCGTGTTCATTTTTTGAATGAAGTTATTGGTTTGTATTGATTTTTAACCATATATGCAGATTCAAAGTGAAGCATTGTTGACAAATAGTCGGAGATGGGCTTAAGATGCCACCCAAGGCAATCGAGTCGCACGCCGCACTGTAGTCATTGAAAATCGGAATCGAATAAACCTTCGTGCCGATTACTCGAGGGAGGTTGTAGTTGGCAAAATGTGGATAGCTTCCTGTTGTGCATCGGTGTTGATCCATTGCCTCATTATCGGAGGATAACCAGGGCGGTCTTCGGATAGTTTTCCGTCGATTCGGGCTTAATCTGGACCATTCGTCGAAGGACAACCAAGGGCGGTCTTTGATAGTTTTCCGTCGATTCGGGCTTAATCCTCGACCTGTTTGCGGTGATCGTACTGCTTTGAAAAACAAGAGAACTTTGATAGAATATTTGTTAGTTTTATGCAAAGTATAATGCATGACAGTGTATATGAATGACATATGCATGAATTATGACTTTATGAGAAATGTATGAATGATAGATGGTGGTATTTCAAAACATATCCATCTTGAAGAAGATGCCTGCTTGAAGATTTTCGACTTGGGGATTGAGTAAGTGAGAATCCCGCTGAAGGAGAAGAAAGATATCCATGGACTCCTCCGATGCACTATCTGACCAAGTCTTGGGCCTAGATATGGTTGAGGTGATAGAGATCGAAAATCGCGTTTGTTGAAGATCTCATAGACCCTGCTGAGGAGAATCTGGGAGGGAGTCCGTTGGGGATCTTGTATGTAGATCCTGTGAGGAAAAATTAGAGGCGCCCATGGGATTCGAGTGTAGATCTCAGAGAGCATTTGATAATCGCCGGAGACCGAAGAGTCGAACCCATTGTAATCTCCGGGGGATGAAGATGTAGTTTCCTCCGATGCACTATCTGACCAAGTTTCGTCCGATACCGCCGGGAAAGGGAAAGGATCGAGAGATATCCGCCGGGATAAATACCTGATCGGGGTGAAGTGTTACCGCTGAGACCGATGTAACACCGCCGGTTGAATGGAATCACCGCTGATTAATGCATACCTGGAGGGAGGTTTGTTGTGAGTGACACCGTGGGATCATGCTCTGCGGGGAATGTTTTGGTGACCTTCATCGCATCTCAATTCCTGGAGCTCAAGTTACTTTTGTATGTTCACTTTTCGTATGTTTGCCAAGAGATTTTTATTGTCAAATGCGTGTAGCCATTAAAACAAACGTTGGACTTATTGCAAACCACAACAAAAAATTGTAAAGAGAAAGAAGCTTGCTTATTTGAAAGGTGGCGATGGCCAAGTAGTTTGTACACAAGAAAGGTAAAAGCTATGGAAACAATCTCGTTAAGTTTTAACTATGCTAGTACTCATATATTTCAACTATCTCATCTCCTTCTCAGAGAAAGTGAGTGGATTGATTTTGCCATTTGAATCTTGAATGCGATAGTAGTCCGAAGGTGTGATCCGAAGAGACATAGTCGACGCTTAAATCCCTAACTTTTGCCTAGACCGCCTTTCGGTTTTCGCCACCGGATACCTTTTTGCCCAAGCCGCCTTTTCGTGTTTTCGACTTGCCGGTGTACATGTTTTGTATATATCCTTAACTTTTGCCCGAACCCTTTGGTTCGCCAGATGCCCTTATTTTTGCCTAGGTTCGTCGACCTAGCGGGTCTCTTCATGCGTAGTATTTTTTGACTATGTCTCTTCACATGGTGTGGGAAGTCTTCACCATCCATGGTGCTAAGTATCATAGCTCCGCCGAAAACACTGTCTTGACTACAAATGGTCCCTCGTAGGTGGGAGTCCATTTGCCTCTGGGATCACCTTGTGGAAGAATGATGCGCTTGACTACTAGATCACCGACTTGGTAGACTCGGTGCTTGACCTTCTTGTTAAATGCTCTGATCATTCGCTCGATAGATCCGTCCATGGCAAATGGACGCGAGTCGCTTCTCATCAATCAAGTTAATCTGATCAAAGTCGACCCAATCGCCTTCACTTAACTCTGCCTGGAGGACTCTCGTTGAGGGTATCCGAACCTCAATAGGTAGGACGCTTCCATACCGTACACAAGAGAGGGGTTGCCTGCTGATGTTCGTGTCAGAGCGATAACCATGAAGAGCAAATGGTAACATCTCATGCCAATCTTTGTAAGTTACCGCATCTTCTCAGATAATCTTCTTAATGTTTTTGTTGGCGGCTTCCACTGCGCCATTCATCTTAGGCCGATAAGGAGAAGAGTTGTGATGCTTGATCTTGAACTGCGTGCAGAGTTCAGTGATCATCTTGTTGTTGAGATTAGAGCCGTTATCTGTGATAATCCTTTCAGGAATGCCATACCGACAGATAAGGTTATGCTTGATGAAACGAGCCACAACATTCTTGGTAACAGATGCGAACGAGGCTGCTTCTATCCACTTGGTAAAGTAATCGATTGCCACAAGTATGAAACGATGTCCGTTGGAAGCTGTGGGCTTGATTTCTCCAATCATGTCAATGCCCCACATTGCAAAAGGCCAAGGAGAAGTTAAAACATTCAGAGGTACTGGAGGTACGTGTACTTTGTCGGCATAACCGCACTTGTGACAAGATCGAGCATAGCGGTGATAATCGACTTCCATGGTGGACCAATAGTAACTCCTGTTCTCAAAATCTTCTTAGCCATGGTATGTCCATCGGAATGGGTACCAAATGCCTTTGTAACTCTTCCATGATACGTATTGCTATTTTCGGTCTACACATGAGTAAGCATGATCGTGGTTGCGCTTGTATAAGATGCCGCTTTGAGGAAATATTTGGATGCAAATCTTCTCATGAACTTCTTATCATTGATGATGCCCTGCTGGATATTCCCGAGTCTCAAGATACCTCTTCACGTCATAGTACCAAGGTTTCTCTTCCGTGTCAAGCTCATAACAATATTGGTTCGTCGAACTACTCAATGATGATCCGGGGAGCCTCGTTGTCCCATCTAACCTTGAACATAGACGACATAGTAGCCAATGCGCTCGCCAACCGATTCTCTCTCGTGGAATGTGATCAAAAGTAATCTCTTCAAGTAGGGACCAAACTCGACATGCTCTTGATACGGAATGAGATTGGATGTTTAGTATCCCACTCGCCTTAATCGACCGATCACTAAAGTCGAGTCTCCATATACTTGCAAGAACTTGATTCTTAAGTCAATAGCACTTTGATACCCATGATGCACGCTTCATATTCGCCATGTTGGTGCAACTGAAACATAATCTGCGGTGAAAGGCGATGTCCTCCTGTAGGGATGTAATGATGGCGCCAATGCCATTGCCAAGTGCGTTTGAGGCTCCATCAAAGACCATAGTCCATCGGGATCCTTGTTCGGGTCCTTCGTCCGGGCCCGGTTCTTCACAATCAGTAACTAGTAAAACATCTTCATCCGAAATTGAACCGCATAGATCGATAGTCATCTTCGCTTGGTGAGCCAAATGATCGGCTACCACACTTCCTTTGATCGCTTTCGAGAAGTGTATGGATGTCGATTCGGTCAAGATCATTTGCCATCTTGCTATTCTTCCGAGAGTGGTTTCTCAAATATGTATTTTATTGGATCCATCTTAGAAATCAACAAGGTAGTGTGAGTCAACATATACTGTCTTAGTCATGAAGCCAAGTTAAAGCGCAAGTTTTCTCGAGTGTGAGTATCTTGTTTCACAACGGTAAACTTTTGCTAAGGTAGTATATTGCATGCTCTTTTCGACTGTGACTCGCCATGTTGCCCCACACACCCCATTGAATTCTCTAGCATTGTCAAGTACATGATAAGAGGTCTTCCTTCGGCGGGCGGCTTCAGGATAGGAGGATTCTGTAGGTACTCCTTGATCTTGTCAAAGGCGATCTGGCAATCGTCATTCCATTCCACCACTTGATCTTTCTTAAGTAACTTAAAGATTGGCTCACAAGTAGCGATTAGTGTGCAATGAATCGCAATGTAATTCAATCGGCCCAAGAAACCTCTGACTTCCTTCTCAGTGCGGGGGGCTGGCATCTCTTGAATAGCTTTAACCTTGGCGGGATCAACTTCAATACCTTTTCCACTAACAACAAACCCTAAGAGTTTTCCAGATCTGACTCCAAAGGTGCACTTGTTAGGATTAAGTCTCAACTGTACTTCTTCAACCGTCAAATAGTTTCGCAAATGATCAAGATGTTCTTCTTCACCGTGATCGAGCTATCATGTCGCCGACGAGACCTCTATCTCGTGATGAATCATGTCATGAAATAATGTCACCATAGGACGATAAGTGGCACCCGCTCTTCACCCAAACGGCATAACCTTGTAGCAGAAAGTGCCCCACCGTAACAAAAGTAGTCTTCTCCATGTCTTCGGAGCCATTTTGATCCGATTGTAACCGAGAAACCATCCATGAAGGAGAAGACCTTATGCCGAGCGGTGTTGTCAACCGTAACATCAATATGGGGAAGTGGAAAATCATCTTTGACTTGCTTTGTTCGATCTCTCAGAATCCACACACATTCGTACCTTCCCATCCTTCTTAGGCAGGCACCACATTTTCAACCCATCGGATAAGAAGTAATGCTAGAAAACCGCGTTGAACTGTTTATAACCTCGCCTTTGATTTTCTCGACATCTCGTGACGCATGCGATTAATCTTCCGTTTCACCGAGAAAACCTTCTTTGTTGGCAATCGTGTACCACAATATCAATGTCCAACCTCGGCATGTCTTCGTATGACCAAGCAAAACCTCAATATAGTCTCGTAGAATCGAACCAACCTTTCTTTAACACTGCTCTCAAGACCGCTCCTATCTTGACCTCTTTTCTCTTCATCAGCACCAAATTCACAACCTCAACTTGCTCTTCGTGGTGGTCAGATAACTCCTCTTCTTGTCAGACCGACAAGTTCTCGGCACTTCACAATATTCCTCACTTTCGTCTTCGCTTGGTAGATCGGATTATCGAAGTCATATTTAACAATAGCATAGTGTTATTAACGAGATTCGAGTGATTCGCAGTTGTATCACGGTGTGTGTAAGAAACACATAGCTTTTTGAAGGGGTGATAAAGTAAAGAAAGAAAACAAACAATTGAATGCAAAAGTCCAACGAATTTATTGAATGAAAACGCGAAACAATGATAATAACCTATAACGAGCCATGATGCCCGGCAAGGCACTAGGCTTTCAAAGTTTATTGTTCAAAACATAAAGAAATACGAAAAGCAAAACAAAACAAGAGCAATTACCCGGCTAAAGGAGATTGGTATGACGCCTTGCCTTCCAATTCTTGAGCCCTTTGTCCGAGTTGGGAAGATCCACTTGCGATGTCGAAGTCGTTGTCGCCGCCTTCTATAGCATGGATTCCACTTTGGCCGATGCGAAAGGAAGTTGGCCGACACGTCATGCGTATCATCTTCCGACCTTTGATGGTGAAGCCTAAACCGCCTTGTCGGACTTGAAAGGAAGATCGTGAACCGACCCCAAATAGAGCTACCTTCTTCAACTGCACTTGAGCATCTTTCAGTGAGGCCATCCTAGGCGGAGCTTTAGCAACTTCAGAGGACAGAGAGTCAGTGCATGACTGGTATTGTTTCAAAAGCTTGACAGGAGTCTCAAAGAATTCACCTTCCATCTCGAGATATCGAATGACCGTAGATGATGACCATATACTCTTCTTCGCCACACACGTAACAACCTTCCCTTTCACCGTACTTCAACCGATGTAAGGTAGTAGCTTGCCCATGTATCCAAGGGCGCCCAAGTAGGCAAGAGTAAGCGGATGAATGTCCATGACAAAGAATGTGGAGTCAAAAGGGAACCGACTTTGACAGTGAGTGAGCTCTCAAGTCTGTTCGCTTAGAACCATCAAAAGCTCTCACGATAATGTCACCGGGTCTCGAACCAACCCTTCGACATCAAGTCGATCAAAAGCGCTTCGGTAAGATATTCGAGCGTAACCGGTATCCACCAAAACATGAGATAGTGTAGTGCCCTTGCATTCAAGTAGATGTGCAAGGCTTTGTTGTGTTTCTTTCCGCAGAGTCATATCGGCGAGAAGCCTAGGCCGTTGTTGGCAGCTAGCAATACAAACTTCAAACCGGTCTGGTAGTGTCTTGCGATGCGTGAGCATTCTTGAAACTTCACCAAGGCATTAGCATGAGCCTCGAGCACAAGAGCAGAGCAAGCATGGAGATTTTGACTGAGTCTCGTCCCAACTGCTCCACAACATTGTAGTCACTCTTCTTGATAATCTTTGAATTTCCTCCATTTCTTGTTTGGAGGTGTCTTCAGTAACTTCCTTTGGTACTTCTGGTTGAGCAAGATGAGTCACTGGTTCATTCCCTCTAGCTTGGGGAATGGATTGAATAGCTGGAATGCGAGTTGGAGTCGCGGTGTCTTTTGGAGGAGAGATATCTGGAGAGAATACCCTTTCGGTTCTGGTCACCTTACTAGATCCGGTGATGTTGTCAATGTCAGGAATGGTAGCTTCAACAGTAAGATCTTCAATGGTTAGAGTGGGTCTTGCTCGACTCCATGATAGTAAACATCAGCTCCATAGTTCCAAGGGATAGCTTTGTCAGAGGAATATGGAACTGGTCTGGGAGAAGTAATGATGAGAGGTGCCACCCTAGGCACAGGATCAGCAGAGGAAATCCTTATAGTGTTAACATCAGCATAGTCTTCTAGGAAATCGTCACCCTATCCGGTTACCTTAACATCTTCAATAGGAATCTTGTAGCTCTCAGGAACAGTGTACTTCACCATGTAATCATACTTTCCACTTGGCTGCCCCAAGGTGTCCCACACAGATGGTACAGTTTCGTTTGCATTGTCAATCTTCAACTTAGACATTTCTTCACACAACCGCAGGTGGTTTCGTAAATAGTATCTCACGGTTATCCATCATGCATCGAACACGCCTTCTCAACCAAGCACAACCATCGTGCGGATGGGCACCAACGATTCTCGGGCATCCTAGGTTGACACCGCTTGCAACAAATTCTTCTTAATCATCGAGGAATGGTCAAGTCATCTATGTTGAAAACATAAGTATCGTCACCAACAAAGATTGGAACCCTTGTCATGGTTAGGCATAGGCGCGTTGATCACATTCGAGTCTCAACAGAGGATCAAATTCAACTGCTTAGCTTCAATTATATCTTGAATCTTGTTCTTGAGCCCAACAATCATCGTACTATGTCCGGCTATTGGAATGGTAAGCACACTTAGCATTAGGATTGTATTTCGGAGAGGAGGTGTTGACATTCGAGGAGGATCCTCAAATCACCGCTTTAACATGTGTTGCAAGGCTCATGACAATGGCATGTTGATCTTTGTAACCTGCCTCGCTTGCTGCGTTACGCTGTTGTCTCACCGAGGTTGTCCGATGTAGGATCGAGATCACAACCCCCACGATTGAGCACGGTCGGTCTTGGCTCGGCTTTTCGACCCATACAGCATTGACTTCTTTCTTACCACCAAAAGATCTCTTCAGTTTGAAGATGTCTCTATCTCGAATCTTCCCACTCTTGATACCACTTCAATACGCCTCTAAGTATTAGCTCGGTGAATCCGGTCAAGAGTTTCCAATCGATGATTGAAGAATGGGCTGTCGGTGTTCCCATGAACATATCAACCAACTCCCTATTGGACAAGGGTGGTTGAACCGCTAGATCTCTCCATTTTCGAGCATATTCCTTGAACTTCTCATCACGACCCATGGACATGCTGTAGTTGCATGCGAGTGGGTGTTAATTCAGCATTGTACTCATACTGCTTGTAGAAAGCATCAGCCAAGTCACTCCAAGTACGGATACGGTCATTCTCTAGCTGATAATACCACTCCAATTGAGTTCCGGACAAACTCTCTTGAAAATAATGCATCCACAACTTTCTGTCATCAGTGTGGGGATTGATCTTCTGAACATAAGACTTCAAATGCAGCTTAGGGCAAGACATGCCGTCATACTTAGCAAAAGTTGGAACTTTGAACTTGGGAGGAATCACAACACCAGGGACGAGACTCAGATCATCAAAATTCAACCCGGACATCTTCAGGTTTTCCACAGCATTCAGACGGTCTTCAAGTTGCTTGTACTTGTCATCTTCATCAGAGTATTGTCCATTATCATAGTTCTTCTCAAGTTCAGGCTGACTGCCTTCACCATCACCTTTGTTACTTTGCTCATCTTCCTTCTTGACACTTCCTTCAGAGAGCTCAATTCGACTAACCACTCTAGGACCACCTTTGTAGGCCGCCCATGTTGAGGAGACCAACAACCTTCTTCTTTCTGTTGATGAGCTTCTTCGATCTTCTTGGCCTTGGACCAAACGGTGAACATCAAATCGAGCATTACGAGCTTGAAGATCTTTGATGATGTTCAAGAGCCATTTCGCTAAAATAAATAGCGAGCAAATGAGAAAACCAATCTCAATGTACCGTGATGCAATGTTATGCTATGATATGCAATGTTTATGCGAATGCAATGCAATGTTTTCAAGGACCTTAGAGATTTAAATTTGTTAAACAAGCAATGAACAAACATTTATTAGCTCTCTTTTTATTATTCTTCTTTTTTTTTCTTTAAGTACAAGAGATAGTTCAAAACAATAAAAGAAAACAAATAAATCCTAAATCTCTAAGTCTCCCATGGGCGCTTCCTCTTGGTGCCGATGTAGGCGTTGATGTTTCGCCTCGTGAAGTAGCTTGGTCAACTCTAGCACTTTCTTCTCACTTGCATAGTCGAGCTTCAAAGGTATCCTCTCTTCTTTAAGTGAATCCGGATCTCTTCAAGTCTTCAAAATCGAGGCATGTCGGGATAGAGAACGGTATAGGTACGTCACCTATAGCAGGTTCCATAATTACGGTAACAGCGTGAATGGCATCATGAGGTTTTGAGCTCGAGCTCGCACCCATTTGAGGTAAGGTTCCCAAGGAATGGAGTTTTGGTGCCCCAAAGTCTTGGTATCGCTTCTTTACCATGCCCCAAGCATGTATGAACCTTCGCTTGCATTCGAGATCGTGGTTGTAGTCGAACACAATATCTTGGAGAAGCATATCATGTGGACCATCTCTTCGAGCAAAACCAAACTGATGTAGAGCTAGAGAAGGGTTATAAGTAATACCTCCCCTTATACCAAGTAGCGGTACATTAGGGAATTCTCCACAACGCTCAATGAATGTGAAGTCCTTTTGAGAGAAAAGACTCCAACGGATATCTGAATGAGAGAGTGACATTAACCTTTGAGACCATCTCATCCTTTGTTTATTCTTCAAAACTAATGGAGGAAGGTGCGAAATAAACCACCTGGAAAGTAACGGTATGCAACACATGAGAGTTCCTTGTCTTTTAGTAGTACGAGTGTGGAGAGAATGTAGGATGTCTCCAAGTAAAGTAGGCACAGGATTGCGGGTAAGAAACAACTTAATGGCGTTGACATCTATGAATTGATCCGATTTAGGGAATAGAACCAAAGCATAGATTAGCAAGGCCACAATGTCTTCAAATGCATGGAAACTCATAACTTTGAGGAATTCTCGGGCTTTCTTTATTAGGAACTTAGCAAGTAAACCCTTAACTCCGCTTCTAGTTTCCCAATTGGCTTCGATGTCTGAGCGCTTAAGATGTAAGGCTGATGCGATGTCTTCGTACTTAGGAACCTTTTCCAAACCGGTGAATGGTATTTGGTCAAGAATAGGTACCCCAAGTAGCTTAGAGAACTCTTCCAAGGTAGGAACCAACTGATAATCTGGGAATGTAAAGCAATGGTGTTTCGGATCAAAGAACTGAAATAGGACATGCATCATATCTTCTTCAAAATCGGAGATAACCAAATCAAGTAGATAACCATGTCTTTTGATGAACTGAGCATGGTCGGGAATTTCAGAAACCAATTCTTTGAGTTGAGAAGGTATACCCATGAAGTTGATTCGGATAGTCTTTCTAGAAGCCATAATCCCTACAAAACAGAGCAAAGATAAATCCCTAGGTCCTTGAAATAGTTAGAAATGATATGTAATGCAAATGATGTCATGATGTCATGTTTAGCACACACAAGCAATTCACACAATGAGCCTAGGTTTAAGGCTTGCATGAGGTATAGGTGATTACCCCACCAAAAGTTTGAGTTGGTTCGTCCTGTCCTATAATAGTAACCGGGTTCTAGGAATCTCACATCATTGATCTTTCTCGAGGCGCTTATTTCAATACGACTACCAAGTGGTCGACCGAAAATGTCCCAAAAGTCTGATCTCAATGAGCGTAGCATCGAGTATCAACCAACCTCGGTCTGCACCAAAGCCGACCATCTTACTACCTTCTAATGGCCAAGATGGGTCAATTAAGGTTCTAAAAGTTTAATTAGTGCTTGATGACACCACGCAGAAGCCAAATACTATCCTCAACTTGGAAATGAAGAGTATCAGGACATCCAAAGTGTCACACTAACGTAGCCATCATGTTGACCGTTTTGATATACGTCTAACGGTCGCGACGATTTATTGCTACTTACCTAAAAGGAAACCCGGATCCGGGTGTAGGATCCCCCACAAATATAATACCCAAGCAACCCTTAAAGATAAAGCAAGCAAGTCAAACAGAAAGCAATAAAGGTGATTTAGAAATCCTTAAGGCATTCTCTCTTTTTAGGGTGACTCCCCAGCAGAGTCGCCAGTTTTGTGATACGGTGAACTGACATTTTGTGTTTTTGTATCGCAAATGTGCGGATAGCAAGAGTCGCCACCGACTTTTATTTTTATCCAATTAAGGGAAGGTAAAAGTACAGAAAAAGACCTTCGTTAGATTCTGAGTACGGGAAAATGGTTATGGGAAGGGAAGGTATTAGCACCTCTTTCCATCCGTAGTTATCTACGGGCTCTTAGTTGCTCTAGATCACTTTAAAATTGTGCTTTCTGTGTGTTTGACAAAAATGTTTTGAAAAGGCATTTCGCTTTGACTCTGTAATGATTCATGTAGGAATGTATACAAAGTGTTTGGAAATGTTTTATTTTGAAAAGAGTTTGAACTTTGACGAAAGTGTGAGGTGTGAAAAAGCATTTGGTAGAGAGAGCAACTAAAAGACTTATTACCCACTCAGAATTGGTCGTTTTCGTGCTTCTACGTTCCTTTAGAATAGCGCTGGCCGTACCATTAGTTGGTAGGTAACTCCATTCGTTGGATGTAAGCGGGACATTCGAAGGGACATTGGATGGTCATAGAAAGCAACTTGTAGGAAGTATCCTAGCACATTCGAATGGACTATCATCATTTTTCGTAGGCAACAATCGAGGGTCAAGATCATGTATTCGTAGGCGACATCGTGGGTCTATGATCTTTGTATCGAAGGGACTACGATGATTTGTTTGGAAGGCAACGGTGCTAGAATATCTCTACGTTCGAGGGACATGACCATTTTGAATTCGTAAGGCAACGAGAGAGAATTACCCTAAGGGGTGCATGTGTGAAGAGAGTGTGTTGATTCAAATATTTTATCTTGCAAATTAGTGAGCTATGTTGATTATTATCTTGCCATACACGCCTAATTACTAGCAATTTATAGGGTGCGGAAATTAAAATGCGGAATGTAAAGATGCGGAAAGGTAAATCCTACGCTATTACAAGGCTTTAAGGATACATAATTTAAAATGCGGAAAATAAAGGCCTAATTTAAACTATTACATCCCATATACAGTTACATTATTGGAAAAATAAAATGATAAAGAAAAAATTGTCCGAATCGGATCAACTGCAAGAGAATGAGAAATCTAAAATGCGATATGAATCGAACAAGAGAAAAATGTTAAAAATGCAAATTTTAAAATAAGAAAAATATGTCATGCGGAAATACTATAAATATGTTAAAATAAATTTTTGGGATTTTTGATGCATTTTGATAATTAAAATGAATTAAAAGTGATTTAAATGCAAAATTATGAATAAAAATAAATATGCATGCAAAATTATATTTTTAATTTATTAAATTAAATAAAGATTTTATGAAAATAATGTAAAAGAAAATAATTTTGATGATTTTTAATGCGAAATAAAATTATGAAAAGAATTAAAATAATGCAAAATATCAAATAATATGAAAATATAGAAAATAATGCAAGTTTGGAAAAAAGAAACAAAACTGGTCTTGGCAGGAATCGAACTCGTGACCCTTTGAAGCATCTGGGAACAGGAAGCGCATTTACCACCACGCCATGTGTGCAAGTGTGTTTGAAATCCGGATCGAGTAAAAGAAAGACAAGTGTCGTCTCCTGATCTCCTCGTCCGCGCGCGAAGCTTCATCGTCCCCGATTTAAATTTTCACCTAACGCCGGCCATTATTCGACGCTATGGTCCCTGGCAAAATCAAAAAGCAAGCACACGTAATATAAATAAATTCTAAAGCCATGGTTTGATTCCTGGGATCATCCCGAATGCATTGGTATAGGTCTCATGGTCCAATTTTTCCTATTTGGTGAAACCCTAAAACATGCTCAGGAACCCTAACTATGGCATCTCGAGTTTCCGGCCATGAAAATGCAATTAAAGTACCCAGAAAGCTTGCAATCTTCCTACTAATCACAAAAACAAACACAAATCATGTTAATAATGCATGAATGAAAGAATACGATTTTTGAAATTTCAAGAACAAACCAATTTGATTTCACGATTCTTGATGGTTTTGGCAAAGTAAAGGTCCGAATGCCTGTGGATGTCAAGGAATATGTTTGAATCCTCAAAATCGTTTGAAAGTGGTGGATCGATGATCGCTAGTAGCTTGAAGGTCACGATTTTTGAGTTCTAGGTTAGGTTCTTGAGCCAATTTTTTCTCTCTTGATAGGTATGCATCATACATTTATATCGGATTGATTTGGGATGGTTTTGGAAGAGAATCAATCAACATTCAAAGCAAATCAAATTTGATTTTGTAAAAATCAAATTTTCAAAATTTGATTAGTTTCAATCCAATCTTACCATATTGATCAAATTTCGAAATTTGCTGGCCTTTGTGAGTTGCTTGAGTCTCAAGGAAGGAATAAAAATCAATCTTGCAATTAATTTTAATTTTATACTTTATTTTTGAATTTAATTTGTATTTAAATGAATAAATTCCAAATTAAATAGAAAAATAAAAATAAAAATTCGTGGCATTGGGCTTGGATATTCCTAATTGTATGAGGAATAAGTTTGGATGAAGAAAAAGCAAGCCCATTTGCAAAAAATTTGATTTTTAGAAGCATTTCTCTTTGTGCATTCCTTCAAAATTGCCCAACTTGTGAATGGTGTATCTTGCTCATTTTTCCACATTTTTGAGTGTTCTTGGACTTTTTGAAAAGCTCTAAGAGTCCTCTAACCAACCGCTTTGGTATCATATCAATTGGAGTTTCCATGCTCAATATATCTTCAAAACAAAAAGTTGACTTTTTGTTGACTTTGAAAATGACCTGTAATGTTTTGAGCCATACTTCTCAAATGAAGCATTTTTTGGACATTCTTGTGAGACATGAAGTTGTAGAGAATTGAATTTCCTTCAAAACAAGAGGTGGTGGAAAAATTTCTGAGAAAGTATGAAGAAGTTATGATCAGTCAAAGTTCAGTTGACCTTTCACCTAGAAACCCTAATTTAGAAAGTTTGACTTTTGAGCAAATCTTGAGTTTTCTTGATGAATCATGATCAACCCTTGATCAAATGATGAATGTAACTTCAAAATGAGGATGTTGACCAAAAATTATGAAGTTTGACTGTATGTTGACCACAGTTGACTTTTTGTCCAATTCAACTAATTTTCAACCATCTGAGCAATTGTCTGAGCAATCTTGACTTGTAAGGCTTGAAACTTGACATGGAAAATCTTTGAAGCATATGAGGAGGCATGAAGACCAATAGAGATATTGGAAGTCCATCTTGACCTGAGAATTGCCAAACCCTAGTTTGGGTTGATTGTCTAGGAGAGAGTTTGTCTGATCAACTCTTGAGGAATCCTTGAGTATGGATGTATGAAATATCTTGAGAAGATGGAGGGAAAATTTTGGGGTATGACAAGTTGTAATTAGTTTTTGATTATAGTGAATTAAGTCCTCGTTGAGAGAAGTGAAATCACCTTGGCAGGTGGACAGGAGTAGTTTGAGTTTCAAACGAACCAGGATAAAAAAACCTGTGTTTTATATTGTTGTTACATTAAAGGAAAAGAAAAAGAGAAACTTATTCAACCCCCCTTATAAGTGTTTTCTAAACCTTCAATTGGCATCATCTTGGTTCTGGGTGCATACAGTTAACTTTGTCATAAAAAGATCCATAAGGAAAACACTATGGCAAATGATGAGAACAACAACATCAACACAAAACCGCCTATGTTTGATGGAGAAGATTTTGACTACTGGAAAAATAAACTAGAAAGTTTCTTTCAAGGTTATGATGCTGACTTATGGGATATTGTATTAGATGGCTACACACATCCGGTAGACAAAGAAGGAAATAAGATTGATAGAAGGAGCATGGATAAGCAACAGAAAACATATTTCAAAAATCACCACAAAGCCAAAAATATCCTGCTAAATGTTATCTCAAAAATGGAGTATAAGAAAATCACCAATAGAGATATTGCGCATGACATTTTTTAGTCTCTCAAAATAACTCATGAAGGCAATGGTTAATTAAAAGAGACAAAAGCTCTGGCTCTCATCCAAAAGTATGAAGCCTTCAGAATAGAAGAAAATGAGTCCGTTGAAACAATGTTCTCAAGATTTCAAACTCTGACTGCTGGTTTGAGAGTTATGAACAAAGGACACACCAAAGCATACCATGTTAAGAATATCATCAGAAGTTTACCCAGAAGATGGGCACCAATGGTTACTACATTTAAAATCTCAAAAGATTTGAATAATGTATCTCTAGAAGAACTTATCAGTGCACTAAGAAGTCGCGAGATAGAACTTGATGAATATGAGTCCCAAAAGAAAGGTAAGTCTGTTGCCCTTAAATCTACTAGAAAATATGAAACTAACGCTTTTAAAGCTGAAAAAGGAAGCTCTGATGACTATGCATCAGAAGAAGATGAGTTATCTCTTTTTTCCAGAAGGATCAACCAAATGTGGAAGCATAGACAAAAGAAGTTCGGAAACTACAAGAGATCAAAAGATAAAGTAGAACCTTCTGGACATAAGAAGTCTAGCAAAAGAGATATCGTCTACTATGAATGTAAAGAACCAGGACACTACATAAGTGATTGTCCTAAATTGCAAAGAGAAAGGCCAAAGAAGAAGTTTGGAAGGAAGAAAGGTATGATGGCCACCTAGGATGATTCAGAATCCTCTAGAGCTGAAACTAACTCAGAAGATGAACATGCAAAGAGATGTCCTTAACAGCAAAGTTGAAACACCGGTCTTGGTACCTGGACTCTGGATGCTCACGACACATGACGGGAAGAAAGTCTATGTTCAAAAGCCTAGAACTTAAATCTGGAGGAGGTGTAAAATTTGGAGGTAACCAAAAAGGAAAAATTACTGGTTCTGGAACCATTGGAAATGGTAACCACCCTTCTATATCTAATGTTCTTTTATTAGAAGGATTAGAACATAACTTGTTGTCCATAAGTCAATTAAGTGAAAATGGTTATGACATAATCTTGAATCAAAAGTCCTGTAGAGATGTTATTCAAAAAGATGAGACAAATCCCTTTATTGGCAAGAGAAAGAACAACATCTATAAAATTGATCTATCTGACCTTAAAACTCAGAATGTAAAATGCCTTATGTTTGTTAACGATGAGCAATGGGTATGGCACAGAAGATTGGTATATGTTAGCATGAGAATAATATCTTAAATTAACAAACTCAATCTGGTCAGATGACTTCCTAATCTGAAGTTCAACTGAGAAGCTCTGTGTGAAGCATGTTAGAAAGGAAAATTTTCAAAACGCTCTTTTAAATCAAATTTTTTTGTTTTTTCCTCTAGTCCATTAGAACTTCTACACATTGATCTATTTGGACCTGTGAAAACTGCATCCATTAGAGGAAAGAAGTATGTATTGGTCATAGTTGATGACTACAACAGATGGACATGGGTTAAGGTCTTAAAACACAAGGATTAGTCACGTTCTGTATTCTTTGACTTCCGTAACCAAGTTCAAAATGAAAAAGAGTTTAGGATCGTAAAGGTTAGAAGTGATGATGGAGGAGAATTTGAAAACCAATTTTTCGAAAAGGTTCTTAAAGAAAATGGAATTTCTCACGATTTCTCTTGTCCTAGAACTCCCCAACAAAATAGAGTTGTAGAACGAAAGAATAGAACATTGCAAGAAATGGCCAGAACCATGATTAACGAAACTAATATGGCTAAACACTTCCGGGAAGAAGCAGTGAATACATCATGCTATATTCAAAATAGAATCTCTATAAGACCTATCATTGAAAAGAATCCTTATGAATTGTGGAAGAACAAAAAACCCAACATTACATATTTTCATCCTATTGGATGTACTTGCTATATTCTGAATACAAAAGATGATCTAAATAAGTTTGATTCTAAGGCACAAAAGTGTATTCTGCTTGGATATTTTGAACTCTCAAAAGGCTATAGAGTATACAATACAAAAACTCTGATTATTGAAGAATCAATCAAAGTCAGATTTGATGATAAGCTTGGCCATCAAAAGCCAAAGCATACTGCAAATTACGCAGGTACAAAAGTTCAACTAATAAATCTTGAAGAGTCATAAGCAAAGGTCAACTCAGAAGATCCCTCTGTTTAAAATGCTTTGGACAACTTAAGAATGTCTGAGGAACCCTCACATAAATAATTTCCTAGAATCACATAGCACATCCAAAAGATATGATTATTGGAAAGAAAGATGACCCCGTTAGAACAAGATCATCTCTCAAAAACAATGAAGAATCAATGTTTGGATTGGTTTCTCTGATTGAACCAACCTCAATAATGAAGATCTTCAATACAATGATTGGATTATAGCTATGCAAGAAGAACTCAATCAATTTACCAAAAATGATGTATGGGATCTAGTTCCAAGACCTTAAGGATTCAATATCATTGGAACACAATGGGTATTCATAAACAAGCTGAATGAGCAAGGAGAAGTTGTCAAAAACAAGGCACGACTGGTTGCACAAGGTTATAGTCAACAAGAAGGAATTGATTATAATGAAACCTTTGCCCCAGTCGCCAGGTTAGAATTTATTAGATTACTAATTTCTTTTGTTGTTCAAAATAAAATCACTTTATATCAAATGGATGTTAAGAGTGCATTTTTAAATGGTTACATAGATGAAGAAGTTTATGTCCATCAACCTACTGGTTTTGAAGATTCAAAATCATGACTCCATCTAGCAAGAACATTAATTCTTTATATATTTTCTTTGAAGATTTCTCTCTGTAGTAGTTGAAACACCATTATTTGTCCTGCAATTTCAACACAATTGAAAATTATTATACATGCATGATTAAGGAATTAAAAATAAGTATGTCTATTATTTCACAAATCTAATTAATCTGGTAACAACTTTGTTCATAAACCTAAAACCTTAAGGTGAAAAGTGAGTGGATTCTCCCACTTATATATGCTTAAGTTTCCAAATTCCTAACCAATGTAGGACTATTTCCTCACTTAGTTACACTTTCTATAATATTCCAACAAATACAAATTTTAAGTTTCCCAAATTATATAGCTTTTGTGTTATGAAGAAATTCAAACCCTCCAAAACTCTCTTAAATAAAATATTCCTAGTCTTTTCACATCAAGAAAATGTCTTACGTACAAAGATTTCCAATATGGCAATTCAAAAAAAAATCGACCTCTTCTTCCACCCACCTGTGACAACTTTATGTGCAAAAGGCTTGCCAAACTGAATATTCACATCTTTCACCTTTTCAAAAATTTGATCACCTGTCAATCTAGGAGGAGCTCTACGTTGTTCGGTATCTCCATTGAACGTTTTTCTCCATCCATGATACTGATGTTTAGAAGTTAAGAATCTACGATGACCGAGAAAGACATTCTTCTGACAAAGTTTCAATCGCATCGTATCGGTTCCATCTTCACAAACAGGACACGCTTTTTCACCTTTAATGCTATACCCGGATAGATTTTCGTATGCTGGAAAATTGTTAATTATTCCAAACAACATCGCCCTCAAGTTGAAACTTTCTTTCCTATAACCATCATAAACCTCCACACCGTTCTCCCACAAAATCTTCAAATCTTCGATTAGTGGTTTTAACTATACGTCTATATCATTTCCTGGTTGTTTAGGCCCAGAAATTAACATAGATAACATCATGTACTTACTGTCATACCCCAAAATTTTCCCTCCTATTCCTCAAGACATTTCATACATCCATATTCAAGGATTCCTCAAGAGTTGACCAGACAAACTCCCTCCTAGACAATCAACCTAAACTAGGGTTTGGCAATTCTCAGATCAAGATGGGTTCTCAACACCTCCAGTGATCATCATGCCTCCTCATATGCTTCAAAGATTCTCCATGTCAAGTTTCAAGCCTTACAAGTCAAGTTTCCTCAGACAATTGCTCAGATAGTTGAAAATCAGTTGTATTGGACAAAAAGTCAACTGTGGTCAACATACAGTCAAACTTCATGATTTTTGGTCAACATCCCCATTTTGAAGTCACATTCATCATTTGATCAAGGATTGACCATGATTCATCAAGAAAACTCAAGATTTGCTCAAAAGTCAAACTTTCCAAATTAGGGTTTCCTAGAGAAAAGTCAACTGAACTTTGACTGAGCATAACTTCTTCATACTTCCTAGAGAAAAGTCATATTTTAGTTCCCAAAAATTCTTTTAAAAAAATTTGACAAAAAAATAAAAAAAATTTCTTTTATAAAATAAAAGGCCCGAATAAAAAATAAATTAAAAAAACTATTAAATTTATGTTCTCAGTTCGATACCGGAATATGTTTTTAACTGTTGAGCGAAAAATTGAACATATTTTATTTAAAAATATTAGAGACCATATACCAATCTGTTGATATATTTGAAAATTGAGCATATTTTATTTAAAAATATTAGAGACCATATACCAATCTGTTGATATATGACAAAAATTTTGTAATGCTCATTTAAAAATATAATCTCTAAGTGACAATTTATCTTGCAAAAAAAGTAAAAAGAATACCATAACCTTAGAAGAAGCCCAACCCCAAACAGTTCAAATACGTGTTAACCATAGTTTACTAAATCCTAGAATTTGTAATAAAACCAATATCTTTGTTTGCATAATCTCTTCCTTTATTTATTAGTTGTTTTGATTGTGTATACTTTCACATTACATTATTACACAACCATTATACAACCGCCAAGATTATTTTAGTCTAATCATAGTAGTTAAACCTACAATACAGTTTTTCCAACTTCTTTTGAGCCAGAACCATAAAGACTATTTTATTGATATATACTTGCACAATCATATATAGATCTCTCAAACTCTTCTATAGCAACAACACAATAGTGGTGCTTCACAACTGCCCACAGAAAAGCCTCTTGCCAAACATAATTTTGTACAGTAAAAACTAAGACATGGTCCAGAAACGCAACCTCCGTCTACTCGTGCTGCAATTATGGCAACAATTTACAAAGGTATGAATGATGAATTTAAACTTATTTGCAAACTTATATAATCAAAACAAATTACTTAAATAGCTCACAAGATTTATAAACATCAGCTTCACCTTTCTCCGGTAGATTATCTATTTCTAAACTCACTGCATTATAGCAATTGAGAAATATTGCTACAACAAGAACAGCTTGAACAACTGAAGCACTGGTGTTAGCCATAACACAATTTTTTATATTTTTATTGATAATATTGTTTTGCAATTGCATTGAATAAAATAGGCTTGATATAACTCCAATTTATAGCACTAAATGTTTCCTTAAAAGAGAATATGAATTAGTTAATGTGGTTTTGCGTGGGAAGAAGATATTTTAATAAAATTAAGTTAGTTAAAACCGTGTGGGAAGCATGCATATCCATGGTGTTAAATATGAAGTTTATTAATTTTCCAGTTGATTGTTATTAGAAGAAGAAAATCTTTTGATTAAGTGTTTAGGAGATTTGATATCTTCAAATGTATATTTTTTTTCCTAGTGTGATACTCTAATAGTTTCTAGGAATAGACGAAATCCTTAAATTTTAGTTATCAATAAGTAAATTGTTATTTAGATTTTTTTATGAGAAATAAGGCTTGTTCAATCATGATTTGCAAGAACAAATCAATAGTTTTGTTTTATTTTATGATTTATAAAACTGGAAATATTGTTATATTAACTTTTAGTTTTAGAAAATATTTCTTTATAGTTTTACACAAGTTTCTTTTACAATATAAAGTATTATTCAAGGCATGCACGTTTTACAATATAAGTTAATAAAATAATTTGTTGAAAGTATCAATTTGCTAAATATTCTGGATTTAAGAGACATTGACTTAACATATTTATTTAAACATTAGGCAATATATAAGAGTAAGAGTAATTTATCTATCCAATGTTTCTTTCATTTTTAGCGTATATGAGACTTAGCCAATTTATCTTTGATACCCTAAGTTAGTTTCTCATGGGTATTTGTGAAAAAATCCATTAGTTTAGTATGTTAGGTTTATTATAAAAAGCATACTAGTATCTCATCATTGCACACTGCAAATTCAAATTTACAGTGAGAGAGTTATTTGTTATTCTTGTGTGCTTGTAATCTTGATTTAGAGAAATTAAAGAATAACAGTTATAATCAATCCTTGTTGTTCTTCGTGTTTTATCATCCTTTCTATCCTTATTGTTTTCTTGATCATAAGAAACAAGTTTATACTTTGTTTCTACAATATCTATTTTCACAATAAACTGGTGTTGTGCTCGTGGAGAGAAGATGTCTTCAATAGAGTATGAGATTGAAAAGTTCACAGGAGTAAACGATTTCGGTTTATGGCACTTGAAGATGAAAGCCCTACTGGTTCAGCAGGATTGTTTGGAGGCGTTGAAGGGAGAAGCAGCCATGGACGAAGAGTTCACGACAACTGAGAAGATGACGATGATAGAGAAAACCCACAGAGCTATTTTGTTGATCTTTGGTGATAAGGTTCTTTGGCAGTTATCAAAGTTTGTACATGACCAAATCTCTTGTAAATAAACTCTTCATGAAGTAAGCTTTGTATTAATTCAAGATGATTAACGACAAAGTGGTAACTAAGCTTTGTGCCTGCATCTAGGGAACTATTCAAATTATCTAACTATGATACTACTGCTCCAACAATTGATAGTTCGAACGATGTGGTGTATCCAACCAAAAAGAGGACACCTTCCAAAAAACCAGGGGCTGAAGTTATTGTTGCAGGTATCAGGTAGAAACCTTCAATAAAAATCGGAGCTGGAGTTGCTGATCCAAGGACTAGACAATAACATTCCAAAAAAGCAGATGCTGAAGTTGGTGATCCAAGGACCAGGCAGCAATGTTCCAGAAAAACTGAGGCTAAAGTTTCTGATTCTATGTCAAAACCTTCAAGTGCAAGTCAGCCACCTTCAAGTGCAATGCAACCACCTTCAAGTGCAAACTATTAACATAAGGAGAAACAGGTGGTTGACATCGTTGATTCAAGGTCAAAGAAGAATCATACGAAAAGGGTAGTGATGGAAGATGATGGAAATTCAAGGACAGGGCAAGAAAGTGCCTCAAAGAAGACAAAAATAATCCCAATGTGTAGATCGACTTCAGTTGAAGAATTTCTCAACGAAAATGACGTAAATATTTAAGAAATAGATGAATGTGAAGATCTTGAGGAGGAACAAAATGTAATGGGTGAAGAAGAAAACAATGAGCAAATTGAAAGTGAAAAAACTAAAGGTATTAAAATTTGTTTGTGTCATGCATTATTTTTAATTATTGTTGCATTCAAATTTGATTTTCCATTTTAATAGTTTATCTAACACAGGGACAAGTAAGAAAAAGACACGTGGACCAAGAAAATGTTTGAAAATCCATGCTAGAAAGAGTGAGGATCGTGAAGAGGTTGTCTTAGATAATGGTGGAGAGCCTATTGGACCCAATGATCGAACCGTGTCAGATTTGAGTTGTTTCCTTGGCACTATTGCGAGGAACTTAGACTTGTGTCCCTTAATTTATACAAACTTATTGGAGCAAGGTTAGTTAGATGTAAATGGATTTTCAGAGTTAAGGAAGGAATCAAAGGAGTGGCATCGAAAATATATAAGACATGGTTGGTTGCAAGGGGTGTCACTCAGAAATAAGGTGTCAACTTCAATGATGTCTTTTCTCCTGCTGTAATTCCCATATCCATTTGAATGTTTCTTTTCATGGTTGCACAGTTTGATCATGAACTAGAACAAATGGATGCGAAGACTGCATTCTTTTATGGTGATCTAGATGAAACAACCCTAATGAGGCAACCTGAAGGGTATTTCGAAAAGGGAATGAAAGATTATGTGTGCAAGTTGAATAGATCTTTATATAGGCTGAAACAATCTCCTCGACAATGGAATAATAGATTTTACAAGTTCATGGCACACATAAGTTTCATTAGAAGTCACTTCAACCATTGTGTTTACTTCTGATTTCTACCTGGTAATTCCTTTTTTATTTTGTTGCTTTAAGTTGATGATATTCTTATAGAAAACAACATTGTCGAAGATGTAATGAGGGTGAAGGCTGAACTCCATAAGGAGTTCTAAATGAAGGTTCAGGGAGCTGAATCCCAGATTGTTGGAATTAACACTAGAAGAGATAGAATGCAATTTAAATTATGCTTATCTCAAGAGGCATACTTATAAAAGATTATCAAAGTTTGGTATGTCGAATTGAAAGCGTGTTGTGACTACAAAAAACCCTAAATTAAAGCTAGGTATAGATCAATATCCCAGTACTTATGTCAAAAGAACTTATATGAATAGCATCTCATATGCCAACATAGTAGGTTCTTTGATGTATGTTATGGTTTGTACTAGACCTGATATAGCATATGCAATAAGTCTTGTAAGAAGGTACATGGTGAATCCTATAAAGGTCTCTGAAGAGAGTCTTAATTTATGGTGCAACCTTGGGTGAAGATTGTAAAGCAGTAATCAAAGGTTATGTCGACTCTAATTGTACAGGTGGTATGGATTCCAGAAAATCTATTTTTGAATATGTTTTCACTATGTTTGGTACAACAATTAGTTGGAAAGCAACACTTTAGAATATTGTCACATTATCAACAACTGAAGCGAAATATACTACTTTAATTGAAGTTGTGAAAGAAGAATTGTGGCCTGAAGGTTTTGCTAAGGAGCTGAAATTTCGAGGTCAAGTTATCACTGTTAAATTTGATAATCAAAGTGAAATACCCATATCGAAGAACTTAGCTTATCATGAACGACCTAAGCACATTGATGTGAGGTTGCATTTCGTCAGAGGGGTAATCGAGCCTGGAGAAGTCCAAGTGATGAAGGTTTCGAAAGATCATAATGTTGTTAATATGATCACCAAGACATTTCCAAGTTGCAATTTTTTCCTGTATGTAGTTGATAAAGCCGCATGAAAAAAGCTAGTTTGTTCTTTGAGATTAGAGTTTATTCCAAGGTGGAGATTTGTGAGAATTGTATCAAACTCTAGATAGTCGAATAGGAACTTCTTGGTTTGACAGTTCAACATAGTTTAGTATGCCGTAGCAGATTTCTCACATGTTGGTGTCTAAGATCCTTACACGTTGTAGTCGAAGTATGTTCTAGTGTGTAGTTGTCGAAGGATGCTATGATTGTTAGCATTGAATTGGGCTTGTTTGTTATGTGCAATTGCTTAAGTTAGTTTGTACACTGAGTTAAATTGTAATGAGTATTTTTGAATAAAGCCCATTAGTTTAGTATGTTAGGTTTATTATAAATAGCCTCTTAGTCTCTCATCATTGCACAGTGCAAATTTAAATTTAGGATGAGAGGGTTATCTGTTATTCTTGTGTACTTGTAATAGTAATTTATAGAAAGCAATGAATAGTAGTTATCACCAATCCTTGTTTTTATTCGTGTTTTATCATCCATTCTACCCTTATTGTTTTCTTAATCATAAGAAACAAATTTATACTTTGTTTCTACGACATTTATTTTCACAAAAGTCACATTTGAATCCAACAATTTCTCAAGTGTGAATCACTCCTATCACTCATCTTGATCCATATTAAATTTAACTTTCTATTTCCCAAAAACTCTAATCATGGATCTAATATTATAGATGGGACATGTGAAGAGCAACCACATTTAAGTCAAGAGAAACACAAGTGAAAGAGATATCATATATTCATCCAAAAACTTTAAAACATATGATATCTGAGTCATCTTACTTATAAAGTGTTCAATCTCATTTTTTTTTAATATGAGACATCCAACTTACATTTATATCTCAACAATGTCCCTCATCAAGTCTGAGTCATCCACCATGTTTTGCCAAGGAAGAAGCAATCTCATCCACACACGTGTATCAACCTTGACACTCTTACCTTGCCACGGTCTCTTAAATAATAAATATCGCCTAACTACCACCATATTAGGAAGATTTTTTATATAAAAATTCAATCTCTTATTTGAGTCAACGAATTTAAGAGAGATGGACAAATACTACAAATATCAAAGGGTTATATATTAAAGATCCAATAGATCTTACCACCACATATCCACTTTATTCTTTATTTGTGTTTGGATGTGGTAATTGAAAATTTCAAAGAATTTAAAATGCTAAATAATTCAAATAACTCAATTGAAACCCATCTTTTTTAATTTTTAATTTGTGTACAAAGAGTAATAAGATAAATTTGGAGTCATTTTTATAAATCTTAATGTTTGTGGGCCAAAGTTTAAATTTAAAAATATACACCAATTTAAAAATTTTAATTGAAAATTATATTAGACCATTATACAACATTGTTTTGAAATAAAATATTTAGAAAATATGAGAACCATTAAGCAAATTTTAAAATAATATTAGTAACCAATTTGATATTTAGATTCTATGAAGTATGATTGAAACTAAAATTATTATTTTTATTTTAGGTGTTTCATTTCAAGACTATAAAAATACATTTTATTCAAACAATGAATTTTATAGAAATCAATTAAATTCCCTCAAAAATTAAATTCCTTTATTAATATACGTCATCCAGTTTGAATGGATAATAGAAATTTTTTATAGAATTTAAAATTCTAAGAAATTCAAATTGTACAATAGAAATTCATTAATTTTTATATTATTTTGTTTGTATAAAGGAATAAAATAATTCATATTGTTATATTTTTTGGGTCCTTTCATAAATTCTAAAATTTTTTGGTCAAATTGAAAATTTATACAATGGACCAATATACATTTTTGAAAAAATTTTATGGACTAAATTGGAAAATTGGAAAATTATAAAGGACCAATTTAAAATTTTTGAAAAATAAGGCTGTGGTACATTTTATGATTTTGAAAAATACGAGAATCAACTTGCAAAATTTATAACAATAATAAATACCAAATTGACATTCACATACTATATAGTACGAGAATTATGTGCTATTCAAAATCATTATATTGAACTTAGATTAAACACTAGATAGATTTTTATCATTTTAACAATTCTACTAATTTTTTTCAAAACAATGAAATTTATTCAAATTATTTTAAATTCTCTTAGAACATTACACTCTCTTGTGAAAATATCTCATTCAAACACATTCAAAGATAATGAGAATATGAATTATTTGTCTTATATATCGCTTTTTCTTTTTTTTAATTTCTACTCGAGGTAAAAGTTAACTACTCAATTTGAATTCAATAATTTAATTAAAATAAAATTTAGGTGTTTGCCGTATCACTTTTTTACTTCTTTTGAATAATATTAATTGGCATGCAATAAAATTGGCTTCATATCACTTCTATTTATAGAACTATATGTTGGCATCGAATAAAATTGGTCTTATATTACTCCAATTTTCAGCACTATATGTTTTCTTAAATGAGGAAATGGATTAATTGATAAGGTTTTGCGTGAGAAGAAGAAATTTTGATGAAATGAAGTTTGTTAAAACCGTGTGGGAAGCTAATGTGAAGGCTAATTAATTAACCAATTGATTGTTATTAGAGGACTTAAATAAAAATTAATTAGTTACGTAGTTTCTCAATCTTTTCGAATCATTGTTTTCTTCTACATGATTATATACATGCATTGGTCACTTCATAAGAATCCTTGAAGTTGGAATTCTTGAAGGTGGGTTGATTTTCAATTTTGCTTCTCACTTTTTAGAAAATAAAAAAGAGAAGAGGAAGGAATGAAAAACTGAAAAATGAGGAGAATATCCAATATTCATTGATGGCAATGTTGAAATTATTTGATAGTATTCCATTTCTTTACTATTTCCTTAAATATCTTATATAATAGTAGTAATACTCTAGACTACTTTCTTATAGATATTTTATATTTTATATTTAATTGTAATATACTTTTTTTTAGTTACATATAAGTAAATGTTTAAAGTCAACCTCAAGAAATATTGTTTGTTGTCAAGATATTTGGAATAAGTTATCTCTAACTAAATATTGAAATAATTTATATGAAATAAGTTATTATTAACTCATTTGTTTGGTTCGACACACTACAAGAACTATGACCTGTAGTGCAGACAAAAAATTGGCATATACATCAGTTTGATGTTAATAATGTATTTTTTCATAGAGAAATTAAAGATGTTTATATGGTCATTCTACCTGGTATCCATACAAGTAAGCCTCATCAAGTCTGCAAACTCATTAAATCTCTTTATGATCTCAAACATGCAAGTAGAAGATGGTACGAGAGACTCACTACTTTTTTTACTGATCACCATTTCACTCAAGCTTCCTTGGATCATTCATTGTTTGTGAAAACCAACCAAACCTTCATCACCATACTGCTAGTGTATGTTGATGATGTTATCATTACAGGCAACGATATCAAGGAAGTTCAACACATCAAAGCAGCCTTGAATTCTACGATCAAAATCAAAGATCTGGGACAACTTAAATATTTTTTGGGCATTGAGGTTGCACACTCAAATGTAGGAATCTTGATTTATCAACGAAAATACTGCTTAGACCTAATAGAAGATTGAGGGTTTCTCGACTCCAAACCTGTTTCTACGCCTGTAGATGCTATTCTAAAAATTCACCAAGATTCTAGTGAACCTTACCACGACATTCTATCATATCATGGGCTCATATGGCGTTTATTTTACTTGAATTCCACACGACCAGACATCACCTTTTGCACACAACCACTGGGCCAATAACTCTCGAATAATATTGCCAACCACTTTAAAGCTCCATGTCGGGTTTTAAGATACCTTAAATCATGCCCAGCTCGCGGGATCCTCCTTCCTTGTGATTTTACTTTACAACTGCACAGATATTTGAATGCTGATTGGGCAGGTTGTGTTGATACACGCAGATCCATCTCAGGCCAATGCTTCTTTCTTGGAAGATCTTTGATCTCCTGGAGATCCAAGAAACAATTAACCGTGTCATGATCTTCATCGGAGGTTGAGTGTCATGCACTTGCAACGTCCACACTCGTGAGCTTCAATGGATGTTATATCTTTTACAAGACCTACATATCTCGTGCACCAAAACTCTAGTCTTGTATTGTGATAATCAGAGTGCAATACACGTTGTGTCTAATCCAATTTGTCACGAGCGCACAAAATATTTGGAAATTGACTATCACATTGTAGGAGAGAAAAAAAACCAAGGAATCTTAAAGTTGCTACCTGTTAAGTCTACTGATCAACTCACTGATCTCTTCACATGACTCTCCTTCCCCAACCATTCCATGAACTCTTAGCCAAGTTGAAGTTGATCAACATCTATCAGCCTTCAACCTATGGGGGGATATTAAACTAATCAAAAGATAACTAACTAACTGTATTTTAGTTTTGGTTTTTAGCTACAGAAAATAGTTAGAGTTAGTTATTATTTTAGGGCATACTACAGTGCAACTACCCTTTAGCATGTATATGGTGAACCTCTCATTATTTGTATATATAGCGCAATTATGTAACCTCTATGTTGACGCTAATCGAAAAAATATTATTAATTCGATATAAACAATGAAGTCGCCATATAACTTTATTTATTCCTAAAGAGGAAAGGAAAAATATAGATAAAACCCAAGAAATGAAATGATCTTTGGACCAAGAGATGCAGGTTCGGGAGTCGGTTATGTAAGGGGAAGGTATTAGCACACCTCACATCCATCCTACTCGATGGGACCCGTTTAGTTCAAAGTGTTTGTGTGTTTAGTGTGTTTAAAAGTAAATTTGCAATCTTCTACTTATTATGAGATAAAAGAGAAAAGTAAGAAGACATGTTTTAATTTTTGAAACTGTGCTCGCAAAGATGTTAGAATCTCGTGCCTACATATTCCCCAAGTGCGATGGGAAAGTCAGAGCTTACATAGTTCTCGGTTGCGAGAACATATGTTAGTTGGTTGATTTTATTTATGAAAATAGGAGCTTAATCGTACGTGGACGATAAGACATCACTAGTACAATTCGCATGTGAGCGATGGAAGTCGCGCATGAGTGAAGTTTGAAAAAAAGACTTGCACATGGGCAAAGTTTGATGATTTGAATTGATTTTAAGTGTGGATGACAAGTACCGAAACATTAGGCTATCATCTAATGATTCAAATACTTGAAATAGGTGAGTGATCTCGACCAATCATCTCTCATCCCAAAAGGTTTATTCTGAAAATGGTGAAGTGAATCGAGGTTCACTCTTGTTAGGTATTTTTGCATGGATAAAAGTATTTAGCGTATTGGGCTATCATCCAACAACCTAAATACTTTGAACTTATTTTAAACCATTGGGCTATCATCCAACGACTCAAACAAATATCATCCAAGTTTTTTTGTGACATTCATTTTTTAAAACAACTCGACGTTGGATCGAGGTTTAAGAATTTGATTATGAAAGTGGTGAATGACAATGAGAGAGGATTGGGCTATGATTAACCAAGAAAGCTTAATTAATCTTGAGAGAATAGACAAGTGTCTACTCCCTACCATTAGTCCCTTATTGAAAATTTGGTAAGTAGACCAAAGCGCGAGAATGGAAATGAAACGAATAATTTATACAAGCATGAAAGTGAAGCTAGTGAATAAATATTAAAAGCCCATACAAGGTGGCTTGAACAAATGATAAGACACTACGCCAAAATTGATATTTTGTATCGCCTAATTTAATAGCACTTTTAAATAAAGTGCTATTAAAAAGGAAAAAAATACATTTATAATAGCACTTTAGGGTCAGACGCTATTATAAGATATATACAATGTAATTTTGATAGCACTTTGTGACAAAACGCTATTATAAAACTTCAGTAAGATAGCACTTTCTTCAAAACGCTATTAATATTATACAATAAGATAGCAATTTCATCAAAGCGCTATTAATAACATACACTAAGATAGCACTTTTGTCAAAACGCTATTAATATTAATATTATACATTAAGATAGCTTTTTTTTCAAAGCACTATTGTTTTCTCTTATAATAATTTTTTTATTAAATTTTTTATTTCTTCTTAATTTATCCCCTTTTATACTCTTCTGTTGCTATATTTAAGTTGGTGGAAGAGTTTTAATTTTAGTTGCTCATATATTTTTGAATAGCAAAATATACTTTTTAATCTAAGGATTATAATAGATGGAATAGTTTCTTTTAAATCAAAATTATAAAAGTCATGAAAATAAAAGATATAATAAATAATAAATAATTTATGCTCATGTAAAAAAATCGTAATTTTTAAAATATTTTCTATGAGAAAAAATTCTTTTAATAATATTGTACAAATTACATGTAATACCGTACTTTACTTTATATAAACATGTACAGTTTTATTAAATTGAAATTTTATTTCAATTTAATAATTTTTTTTTACCGAATTCACTTTTTATACCAATATAATAATAAAAATTTCTAATCAGAGAAAAGAAGAAGAAAAGCCGTTGTACTACTTAGGGGTGGACAAAGTTTCACCAACCGAATGAAACCGCCCGATCCGTTAAGGATTTTGTGAAACGGGTTCGGTTTTGATTGGTTACGTTTTAAATCGGAATACAGAATGGGGTTGTGACAGATGTACTTGGTCGGTTTCGGATAATAGTTTCGGGCCCTTCGGAAACCGAATCCGACCGAGTCAATAATATATACTATTAATTTTATTATTTATATTTATTATTAGTACTAGAGTTAGAGATAACTCTTCTTTCTTCTGCCGCCGCAACATGCGCTTCGCCTCTCTCTCTCTTTCAATCTTCTCTCATCTCTTTCCTCGCCACCACCATCTTCCTCCTTCGCTGATACCCTCACCACCACCATCTTCCCCCTTCGTTGATACCCTCACCACCACCATCTTCGTCTCTCTAACAGACACACACTCTCTCCTATTTTCACTTAATCACCACTCAGTTTTGAAGCCCAAACCCTAACCCCAAATCATTGAAAATGTTTACAATGATATTGAAGGTAATTTTTACTTCACTCCATCTTGATTATGGTTTTTTATTCTACTTATTGTTGTTTGGTAAATCTCACTCATCCTTGTTATGTATCTAAAGCGTATTTGATTCATATTTCATAGATATTGATCTTTTGTTGTTGTTTTTTGGAATCCAGGTTTCAAGAATGGAGTCAGTGTAGATTTGTATAACAGAAGTGAAGTGATTCTCATACCAGATCTGAAGTTCTCTTGAAGCAATAATGGTATGGACAAGAAAGAAAAGATCCTAAATAAACCGATCAAGATACCCGAACCGATTGAACCCGAACCTGAAAAAATCGATATTACGAAGGGTCGAAATTGAGCCAATATATGTCACCCGTGGGTTGGGCCGGATTGGTGTTTTGGGCCCGAATCTGACCCTATCCGACCAACTGTCCACCCCTAGTACTACTACTGAATGTGTGCGGTTTCAAATCTCCCTTGTGTTGTCCAGTCTCCGCCCATCCACAACAACCTTTATGCCTACACGTTTTGAAATGATTAAGGTTAGCCATCTTCTCCTATACAATAGAAATCTAGGGATTAATCTTTCAATATTTTATCTTCTTTTTTTTAAAAAATCTCATACCTTAATCATTTCAATTACTTGTTTTACACTATGATTTGATTTTTGTTAGTATGCTTTCTGCCTATTTTATCTGTATCGTAAGTCCTTCTCAGTTTGGGGGATCAACATTCGACAATGGGAATGATGTTTGTTTTGCTTTCATAGTATAATCAAAAGTTATGAGCCAATGGCACATACTATTTATTCATTGTCTATTATTAAGATAATATATAATTCTCTTTCTAATTTACGTTTCTTATTTTTTAGGCAAATGAACCTTGCCATTTTACTTACCTTTGCTACAGAGCACCTTTATATTTTGGTGGAAGATACCTGAAGGTAATGGTTTTGTTGTTTTCTAAGTAAAATAACACATTGCAACTCTTAATCATATCAATTTTCTTTGGTATAGTCATATTCTTACATTTTCAAGATAAAAATGGAATTTACAATGGGATCTTTGACTTTATTCAGAAACAACCACATTAAAGACCAAAATGTAGGATCTGTAATGGATTTTCTATTCTCTCCTGCCTTTTCCCTCTCCCTGTTTGTTGTGCCATATCTGTCTATTTTGATGTAAGATACCTGTATATAGTACAACCAGTTCTCCCTTCAAAAGTAGCACCAATAGCCCTACATGTCCAAATATGCTGATATGTTATGATGTGAATATTATACATGCAAATTATGCAAAGTTGTTTTTGTGTGATACTTAATGTGATCTGCAAGTTTGCTTTCTTGACTTTGACTTATATGACTTACTGTCACAGAAAGAGATTCTCATATATTGAATACAATTGCCATAGTTTTTTATGAATACGAGCATATTTCTATGACTTAAAAAAGGATGATTGACTAAGATTTAATCTAGCTTGTGCGAGTGCAACTTACATTTTATACCAATACCTCCACACAATATTCACGGAATGTGAGTCAATCACGTTGGATCATTGACGATGAAAGAATGGGAGAAGCATCAGTAGAGGTACTGTCTACTCTTGCAAATTTATGTTGTCGGAAAATATTTCCTTTTAAAGTTGATTGTTGACTTTGGAAGATGACAATAATGTATACTTGCATTGTAGGAAATAATTGGTGGAAACATCCTCCCAGTATGCCAAGCTGATAGTTTCAAGTTTCATGCTGGTTTTACTTGTAGGGCTTTGTTGAAGATTACCAAAGAAAGTGTTATAGATCTCTATTGAACGTGAGTAGTTTTGTTTATTACAATTTTTTCAAGATAAATTTCATTTGTCTTTTATTTATTTGACAATTTTAAGAATATTGTGGTGATGATTGATGTGTCTTTAAGATTATTACTTTATGTTTGTATGTTCTGCAAGTAGTAAAAATCAACATAATATGTTGTTAGTATATATTGACAAGAGGAGGTCAATTATTTACAAAGATTTATAAGTAATGAAAAATTAGTGTTGGAGATTAATGTATGCTCAAATTGATCTTATTAGATAATAGATATGCATTGATTCAACATTGAGAAGGTAACTGTAGGGGGCATCTCCAGCAACATTAATTTGGTCTCTTTTATTTAACTACAAACATGAAGCTAGGGAGGTCAGAGAAAGAAGGAAAACAAAGAAGAGAACAAAAAAAGAAGGCTAAAAAGGTATGCATCTCTTTTTCGGATATATAACTATATATAATATTTTTTATATTAAAATGAAACTATTTAAAATGTTTAAACTGGTTGTTTAAGGAGAGGATATGCTCTAAAACTATAGTCTTTGTTGGAAATTTTTGTAACAGTCCTTTAGGAACAATTACGGAAATTTGGCTTGAGTATTTAGACTTATGTATTGCATGATGTATTGATATATGTTCTACTACTTTATTCTTAATTAGCTTTGGAAAAAGTACTCTAGGACAATTGCAAGTGAAATAGTTTCTTCACTTGGATTCTCTGTTAAGATTTGCATACGCTGATTTTGTAGGAATAGTTAAAGTCAGTGATGAAAGAAAAATGTGGAAATTGCTGCTTAGTTTTTATCATAGTTATTTATGCAATTTTTATTCTCAATTTAGATTGACTTACTTTTTTTAAGATATCTTTATCTGAGAACCTTCATTGTTTTTATTAGTGGAGCGCTTATCCAAAAACATGTTCTTTTCTCTTAACGCACTCACATTCAAAATTTCCTTTTTTTTAAATCAATGTACAATACATAACTAATATATTCCTTCCATGATACAGGAAATACAGGAAAACTTATTTTGAAGTACTCTTAGTTGGAATGCATGCATATACAAATTTGGATCATGAAGTGTGGTTACTACGTGGGGTTGTTTTGTTGTCCTTTCTTATTTTTTAGGTGTTTTGTTTAGAGAATTTGATTATATGTTTTTGGATTTGGATTGAAGTACTCATAGATGGGCATCTACAAATTTGGCTATGCAAATGCCCTCTTAATTTTAGTACACTAAATGCCTTTGTATGTTATGATATTTGTAAACAACAGGATTTGGTTTAAAATGTTATTTAGTATTTGATGGATCATAATATATATGCAATGAGTAACTTAAAGTGTTATTTGTACTGAATTGAATATAGTTTTTTGATATTTACACCAAAAAATGATTTTGTGTAAAAAAAAAAATATTGTACTACAATAGCGGTTTGTAGAGAGTGTTATTAATAATACATCTTATAATAGCACTTTTAAGAGAAAGCGCTATCAAACATGTGTTATTTATTAGCGCTTTCTTTTAAAGCGCTATCAAACCTATGTTATATATTAGTGTTTTTTGTTTAGAGTGCTATCAAAAACAAATAAAAAACATGCAAAATGCTGACTTTGATAGCACTTTAATTAAAACGCTATTAAACAAAAAATATTTACAATAGTGGCGCGGTTAATAGCGCTTTTAAGCGCTATCAAAAACAAAAAAAAAGTGCTATTAAATAGCTTATTTGGCGTAGTGAGATAACTAACAATTGTGTATGTGCATGCGCGAAATAAATTTAATCGACTAACTAAACGAAGTTTAATCAAATAATTAGATTAATAAAATTAATTAGATGGACTAATCAATTTTAAATAGCCCAATTAGATCATTAAAATGAAGTTTAATTAATAAACTAAAGCCTCATTGTAATCCCAAGAGCAAGTGTGGTGTGTGTACCATGTATGGCTGTTGTGACGCTTCAAAGCTTTGTCAACTCAAAGTATAAAAATAATTCGCAATCGAATATTAGTTTGAAATATTTTAGTTTATGAATGTGTGATGAATAATTAAAATAAAATAATAAAGTATTCCCTAGGAAGAAGCAATCCACACACGTTTATCAACCTTGACACTCTTACCTTGCCACGGTCTCTTAAATAATAAATATTGTCTAACTACCACCATATTAAGAAGAGTTTTGATACAAAAATTCAATCTCTTATTTGAGTCAATGTATTTAGAAGAGATGGACAAATACTAGAAAGATCAAAGGGTTATACGTTAAAGATCCAATAAATCTTACTACCACATATCCACCATATTCGTTATTCGTGTTTGGACGTGGTAATTGAAAATTCAAAAAATTTAAAGTTCTAAATAATTCAAATAACTCAATTGAAACCTATCTTTTTTAATTTTTAATTTTTGTACAAAGAGTAATAAGATAAATTTGGAGTCATTTTTATAAATCTTAATGTTTATGGGCCAAAGTTTAAATTTAAAAATATACACCAATTTGAAAGTTTTAATTGAAAACTATATTAGACCATTATATAATACTGTTTTAAAATTAAATATTTAGAAAATATGAGAACCATTAAGCAAATTTTAAAATAATATTAGTAACCAATTTGATATTTAGATTCTATGAAGTATGATTGAAACTAATATTATTATTTTTATTTTAGGTGTGTCATTTCAAGACTATAAAAATACATTTTATTCAAACAATGAATTTTATAGAAATCAATTAAATTCCCTCAAAAACTACATTCCTTTATTAATATACGTCATCCAGTTTGAATGGATAATAGAAATTTTTTATAGATAGTGAATTCTTGTTTCACACTCTAACTGCATTTTGAAATGATTGCCACTACTTGGTGAAGAAAGAAATATCCAAGCAGTAAGTTCTCAACACCTCTGCCTCCAATCTAGAAATTTGTGATTTGTTTCTCTTATTAGAGTGCACCAAATCATACGTTTGCTTAAATTTTGTTTCAAAGTCGTGCAAATACAATGTTAAATAAATAGTGGGATATTTTATTGAGTGTGTAAATACAATGTTTTTATTTGTTCATCACATACTATGGATTTTATTGCGTTACTTTTTTTTGTATGTGACTAGGATGTTTTGTTTTTTCGGTTGAATATCTTAAAGTTTGGTTGAAATTAAAATAACATAGTTGTTTATTTGAATTTATGAAATAGTTTTCAAGTACAAGAAGGGATCAGATTCTGTGTTGGAAGTAACGAAAGAAGCTTATGAAAAATGCAACAAAACAAACTCCATCTACTTGTGAAATTCATATTGGTAATTCAAGTGTGGAAAAGGGCTTATAAATGATTTAATATTTTTGTATGTTTTGTTATTATAATCCACCATGTAAAATTCCTTCTAATTTTGTAATGCAATTGTTCATTTTGTAAATAAATTGTTTATTTTGAAAAATATACGTGCATTCTAGTTATTTGATAGAATGAAATCATGTTAGTTAGAAAAATATGAAAATAGCGACTTAAATATGATCTATGTGATGTTGGAAAACTATGACATATAACGATCTAAATATGGTCTGTGTGATGTTGAAAAAATATGAAAAATTACGTAACAAACAAAAGTTAATGGGAATCCGCTGAAAAATAGTTAATTATTTTCAAAAAATTATAAAATATTTTATATTGGGCCATTAAGCCAACCGATGTAAAAAAACATCTTTTACATCAGACCAGTAAGGACACCGATGTAAAAACACATCTTTTACATCGGGCCAATAAGTTAACCGATGTAAAATATTGCGTTTAATTTTTTAAAAAAATATATTTTTTCCACATTAGACTTAACTTGTAACCGATGTGTTAAGTGTCTTTTTCACATCGGTTTGTGGTCCGATGTAAAATGTCTTTGATTTACTACATCACTTGACTTTACATCGGACTCAGAACCGATGTAAAAAATGTTCTTCACTCGTTGTAAAAATTCTTTTTTGCACTAGTGTACAATAAATTCTCCACCAATCCAAACTACAATAACCTCTCTGTCAGAGGAGAAATGTTTGGAGTTTCTCATAAAAAATTTGACGGGTCTTCTGTCAATGAAGATGCATACAACAATAATGTAAGTACAAGTTAATTATTTTGAAATATTTGTTAGCTTTCTTAAAGTTTAAGAAAAAATCAAATCTTTTGACATCTCTTAGAGGTGGGGAGAACATGTATGAAAATAGTTACTAAGTTACAACTCTATTATGGTTCTACTAAGTTACAATTGTAGTATAGTTCTACTAAGATACAATTAAATAGTCTTACACTTTGTCTCATGAAATTTCAACTTGTAATTAGTCTTACACTTAGTCTTAAGATTGGCCTTTTATAACCCAATTTCCCATCTAAAATTTAGGGGGAAACAGAACAAGAGAAAACAGAAACAGTCACGGATCAAATTAACGTGAAGTTGTAGTTGTTTGTAAACAAGTTAAATGATAAAGCTCACAAGAAATTGTGACAATTATATTGCACCCTAAACTAAATTGCATAACACATTCATTAGTAAAATGTAGCCACTAATTTGACACGTGACCATTTTTCACTTTCTATGGATCTTATAGCATTTGGATTATTATTTGGTTGTGTAATAAGTGTAGAATTATATTATTGTTAATTAGTCTAGATTCAAATCCCTTGCTACATGTTGATATTATTAACTTATAGTACCAAATCATAACTGCCTCCTTTGTATTGCATTGTGTTGGCTCAGGTTCAATTTTAAATGATTAAGATACTTAGAGATTTTTACGATTAATTAATTAGCACAGTCTTAATGGTATCTAATCTAGAAAGTTTTGTTGCAAAATTTCCACATATACACTTCATTATCACTTCACTTTTTCTCCCATATATACTGCTACTATATATGTTAGCTACTGCATTCTTACTAAATTTTATAGCTACTGCATTCTTGAGTGTTTCCCCATATAAATAAGTAGTATATAAGTAGAATATTGTATAGCTAAGCATGTTCCTTTGCTCTTTTTCATGTCCAAGAAAAATTACAAGCTGCAATTAAGGTTTTCGTATTTGAAAATGAGTCATTTCAGAAAGTCTTTGGAAAAGAATAACATGGATATGTTCGTAGCGTGGGACTTGGAGTTACGCCATCTCAGATTGATAGATCTACGAGATCGACATCATCTTCTGCAGAAAATAAAAAAATAAAGCAAATGAAAGAAGAAATTAATGTACTTAAAGGAGGCAGTTGCATTCTTAACGCAAAGGGACGATGCTAGGACAAAGAAGAAATTGAACTCTTATTGCAAATGCAAAACTCTAGAGGAAGACAGGTATATTCTTTTAATGAATTTAAAGTTGAATTTTATGAGTATTATTTTAATACTTTTTTTAGGGATTTGAATCACCCGGTTATGGTAGACGTTCATCTGAGTCTAATTACCGAATTGCAGATAATGAATCATCAAGAAGGACAAATTAGAATTTGCTCAGAATTAATTAGATTATGAATTTTCTTATGTATTTTTGACATAACGATACTTATTATTATAAGATTAGAATTTGATATGTTTTCCGTTTTTTGTACTATATTACATGATTATGGAACTCGCATTTTATATAATTATGAAATTTGCATTTTTTGATATTATGATGCTTATTTGATATTAAATATTTTTAATTGGAATTAATTTTACTACGTCACAAAGTGTTAGAAAATAATACAATAAATAAAAATATCATAATATAAATAATTTAAAGTAAAAAATAATATTTAAATGAATAATACTTTATATCAAAACACTTTAGTAGATAAAAATTGAAGTTAGAAGAAAAAAATATTCAAAAGACAATCACGATGGTATTGAACCGTCGCAATCAACTATTAAAAAAACTCAAAAGAGAGCCGCAACGGTACCGAACTGTCGCCATCAACAATTAAAAAAAACTCAAAAGATAGTCTGGATGGTATTGAACCGTCTCCATTAACAATTAAATGAAATTTCAAAAGATGGTCACGACGATATCGAACCGTCGCCAATTCTTGAATATGAGCAATTTTTGCGACCGTCGCGAAACAGGCTGGGGACACGCATTTCTGTGATGAAGCAACCGTCGTGGATAGCAATTTGTGGCAGTTTTAACCTTCGTAAGAAACTAAAATAACTGTCGCAATCTGCCAATTTTCTTGTAGTGGAACTCTCATATAAGAAAGACACAAACAAATAATCCAGAAGAAACTGAAGTAGCATTCCATAGATAAAAATTATACTTTTCAGTATAAGTTCATTACATTATAAAGCATTAACTATAAGGTGATATGAATAAAAAATTGAGGAAATCGGAAACTTCAAACCATCACAAACCAAACAAAGTTACGGAAAGAAGTACCTGGTGGCTGTTAGTGCGTGAGGCACTTTTAGTGAGGAGAGAAGAGAGAATAATAAAAGAAATAAGAATTTGTATTATTGAATTGTACAAATAATGGTACAACCTAGAACTATTTATATACAACCCTAATTGGGTTTGTTGTCGATTTGCAACACCAGTGGTTTCTTCACTTCCATAGCCATTTCTCCAAGTACTGATTTGATCCAAATTGCTTGGGAAGCAGCATATGACCCTGCTATATATTCAGCTTTGCAAGATGACAATGCCACCAAAGGTTGCTTCTTCGAACACAATGAGATTGGGGCACCAATTACTTGAAAGAAATATCCACTTGTGCTTCTTCGATCTTCCTTATCTCCACACCAAACATCACCTGAAAAACAATTAACTAGTGCTTCTTTATCTTCATAATTTCGTCAAAATAGTATTCCACAATTTATCGAACCCTTCAGATATCTTAGGATTCTTCTTGCAACCTTCATATGTGACACTCTTAGTTCACTCATATATCTGCTTACTGTTAAGGACCAAATTGTAGTTATTTTGTACATGATTTTGTGGTCCTTAACAATGCCTTTTTATATAATTAGTAGTATTTATTCTAGTATTTTGGTTTAATTAGGTTTCTATTTAGTTTTTGTTTATAATATATTATTTAACTTATTTTACTTTTAATTGTAGGCTTTTATTGATTAATTCTCCCAAGCTTGGATTCAAGGACTCTTGAAGAGCTTTTGGGATGATTCTTTTTTAGGAAACTTTTGGATGAAGGAAGCATGCTACAGGTCGCGCTCAGCGCGGTTGCAGCATGAGCGCGCTCAGCGCGACTTAACCGGGCTTAGCGCGGTCTGCGAAAATCAGAAAAAGGACAGACCCATGCTTTCACCTTTTGGCCACCAACCCATCACTTCCAGCTGACTTTTGGCTTGTAAAGAGGGTGGAACTTCACTTCATCATAATCACTTTTCATCTTTGTAAAATTAGGGCAAGAATTGTAAAGAAAAAACCATAGTTTTTCTTCTTGATTTTCTCCATGTTCATCATCTCTACCAACAATCTTGAGAGCAAAGCAACCATGGAAATGAGTGGCTAAGTTCTTTTTGTGTCAAGATTAGAGGTAGTTGATCTAACTAGTATGTATTTCTTTTAATCCATTTGTGTATGAACATGGTTGATGATTAATATAGTTGAATATCTTTGTTCTTCATCTTTATGCTTTGAGTCTTGCTTGGAAAAGAATACTTAAAAGTAGACCTAGGATATTCATCCACTAATGAACAAATGCTAGGGATAGATTTGTGTGTTAGTGTTTACAAATATTGAACTTAATGCTTATCATGTCAATAGTTGTAGTGAGGAATCATGCAAAGATTAACATGATAACATTCACAATCTTGATGGGAAATCTACAAGATTGAGAGGATATGTATTTATAGAAATCATCTACTATGTTCATCACTTGATTAATTGATTATGTATGAAACTAGATCATTGAAACTAATCTTGACATGCTTCCATAATTTGAAAACAATCTCAAACTCTCTTAAATCCAAACCATAACTCTCTTTTGAAAATATTAATTAGTTACTTGTTTGAAAACTCATGGTACTAGTAGAGTAGATAACAAACCCTTTGGTTACATAATCTTAAAATACACTTTCCTATTGAAAGACTACAATATACACTAATCCCTGTGGAATCGATAATTAAAAATACTTGTTCGCGGATAAAACCTACAACAAAATGGCGCCGTTGCCGGGGATTGGCGTTTGATATTGCTAGTATAGCAATAGTTGTGTGTTTTAAGACATTGTTCTACTAATCTCTCTTTGTTTCTTTTGTGTGGCTAGTCTTTTTCAGGAATTAGTTTATGCGAGGAAGTATTCCGGCCGATCAACTCCTTTTCGATCCCGAAATTGAAAGGACGGCCAAAAGACTTAATAGTAGTGCTAAAAGAAGAAAAAGACAAGCTAGGAAAAGGCAAGAAAGAGGAGAAAGAGGAGAAACATCTACTTCTTCAACACCACCCGTGTTAGGAGAAGTCACCACTATGGCGGAGAATCAACCACAACCACCACCACCACGGGGGCCGTGTGTCAATAGCCCTCGTCACACCGCTCAATTTGCTCGACAAGCAAATGCAAGGGTCGCGTAAATGAAGACGGGCTTGCTTCAACTTCTTTATGCAAGTCCATTTCATGGCCATGATCATGAGGATCCTTACACCCACCTTACTAAGTTCTATGAGATCGCGGGAGCGGCCGGGGCTCCGGAAGACCAAGAAGAGCAATACTTTCAAAGGCTTTTCCCTCATTCTCTAGTGGGGAAGGCAAAAGATTGGTATCTAGACCAATTGCAAGAGACCATGACAAATTGGAATGTTTTGGAGGAAAAATTCCTTGAAAGATTTTTCCCTCAATCACGTTTCATGAAGGCAAAGACCGCAATTTCGGTATTTTCACAAGGAGTAAACGAGCCTTTGAATCGGGCTTGGGAAAGGTACAAGTCTATGCTTAGGCAGTGTCCTAGCCATGGTTTTGACGAGCTTACCCAAATTCATATTTTCCGAAATGGTCTCCAACCCCAACACAAGTTGTTGTTGGATGCTACAGCGGGAGGTTCTTTGATGGCAAAAACACCATATGAAGCAATCCAAATAATTGAGAAGATGGGGAGGAATGATCGCCAAACTCAACATGATCAAGGAGGGGTGCAAGTGAAAACGGGAGTTCTAGAAATTGGCTCGAGTCACGAAGCACTTGTAGCGCAAAACAAATTATTTGCGAAACAAGTTGAAGAATTGACAAAACAAATGGCTAGACTTCCTCAACAAATTATGGAGTTACAAGGAACATCAAGCAAGCAAGCTCACCAAATAGCTTGTTGTGAATTGTGTAAAGGGGATCATAAAACCGGATTTTGTCCTCCGGAAAATGAGGAAGCAAACTATATGGCCAACCAAGGGCAAGGATACCAACAACGAGCTCCTTACCCTTATCAAAATCAAGGCCAAGGTTACCCACAAAGGGGTAACCAAGGTTATCAAGGCGGGTGGAGACAAGACAACAACAATCAAGGAAGGCAAAATCCATATCAAACTCAAAATCAAAATCAAACTCAACCACAAAATCAACCTCAAAATCAAGTGAGATCTTCCAACATTCAAGACACTCTAGCTCAATTTATGCAAGCTTCTATGGCTAATCAAAAGAGCACGGAGGCATCTATCAAGAATTTGGAAACTCAAATGGGGCAACTAGCCAAGCAAATTTCCGAACAAAGTGCTTCGACATCATTTTCCCCAACTACTCAAGCAAATCCTAAGGAGCATTGCAAAGCTATTACAACTAGAAGTGGTAGAGTTTGTGATGAGAAAAGGAAAGTGGTTGAAAGGAAAAAGAAAGTTGTGGAGAAGGATGAAGAAGTAGTAGTGGAGGAAGAGGTAGTTGAAAAAGATGATGAGGTTGTAGTTGAAAAAAATGATGATGTTGATGTGGAGGATGATTTAGTTGAAAATGAGGTGTTAGTTGAAAATGAAAAGGAGAATGGTGTAGTTGAAAAGGAGAAAGTAGAGGAGAAGAAGAAGAAAATGAAAAAGGGAAAAGAGAAGGAAGTCACCTTTCCATTAAGAAGCTTACCATATCCTCACCTTCCTTCTAAAAAGGATGATGCAAAGCACTATGCTAGGTTTATGGATATTTTTAAACAATTGCAAATTAATATTCCATTCACCGGAGCATTAGAGAAAATGCCGAAATATGCAAAGTTCATGAAGGATATATTGACAAAAAAGAAGCGGTACACGGATCAAGAGACTATAATGGTTGATGCAAGTTGTAGTGCGATAATTCAACGCACTATTCCGAAAAAAGAAAGTGATCCGGGGCGTGTAACTTTGCCCGTTACCATTGGGGATGTATATGTCGGCAAAGGATTAATTGATTTGGGATCAAGTATCAATTTGATTCCATTATCCATTGTAAAGAGGCTGGGGGAGATCGAATTAAAGTCTACAAAAATGACGTTGCAATTGGCGGACAAGTCTATTACTCGCCCGCACGGTGTAGCTTTAGACTTGTTGGTAAAAGTGGACAAATTCTTTTTCCCGGTTGATTTTGTTGTGATAGATATGGAGGAAGACGTGGATGCACCTCTAATTCTTGGAAGACCATTCATGAAGACGGCTAGAATGATTATTGACATTGATGATGGCTTAATGAAAGTGAGAGTTCAAGATGAAGAGATTCGCTTTAATCTTTTTGAAGCAATGAAGCATCCAATTGACAAGAAAGATTGTTTCAAGATTGATGTTATTGAGGAAGCAACCCAAGAAGTGAATGATGATGATGATAGTCGAGAACTTGAGGAGTGTTTTGAAGGAATGAAGATTTCCAAGGAAATGCACCCATGGGAGGAAGAAGAGGAAATTTTGAAAAAGGATCCAAAAGATGAAGAGCCAAAACTTGAGTTGAAAGATTTACCATCTCATTTGAAGTATATGTTTCTTGAGGAGGGAGGTAAAAAGCCCGTAATCATTAGTAATACATTGTCGGAGAAGGAGGAGGAAAGCTTAATTCAAGTTTTGAAATCTAACAAAAATGCGATTGGTTGGGTTTTAGCCGATTTGAAAGGCATAAGTCCGGCCTATTGTATGCATAACATCATGATGGAGGAGGAGTATAAGCCGGTAGCCCAACCTCAGAGGCGTTTGAATCCGGTGATGAAGGAAGTAGTTCGAAAAGAAGTAGTGAAGATGTTAGAAGCGGGAATGATTTATCCGATTTCGGATAGTACTTGGGTGAGCCCGGTGCATGTGGTTCCGAAAAAAGGAGGGTTGACGGTTGTGTCGAATGAAAAGGATGAATTAGTGCCAACAAGAAAAGTGACGGGATGGAGAATGTGCATCGACTACCGAAGGCTCAACAAAGCAACGAGGAAGGATCACTTTCCTCTTCCATTCATGGACCAAATGTTAAAAAGGCTTGCGGGACAACAATACTATTGTTTCTTGGATGGTTATTTGGGGTACAATCAAATATCGGTGAATCCGGAAGATCACGAGAAAACAGATTTCACATGTCCTTTTGGAATATTCGCGTATAGGCGTATGCCTTTCGGCTTATGCAATGCACCGACAACATTTCAAAGATGCATGCAAGCTATATTTGCCGATTTGATTGAGAAAACAATTGAAGTTTTTATGGATGACTTTTCCGTCTTTGGAGCGTCATTTGATTTATGCTTGGAAAATTTGAACACCGTCTTGAAGAGGTGTGTGGATACCAATTTGGTCTTGAATTGGGAAAAATGCAATTTCATGGTGACCGAGGGAATTGTCCTTGGCCACAAGATATCTTCAAGAGGAATTGAGGTCGATAAAGCAAAAATTGATGTGATCGAGACGCTTCTCCCACCTACCAATGTCAAAGGCATTCGGAGCTTTCTAGGACATGCGGGATTCTATCGGAGATTCATCAAAGACTTCTCAAAGATAGCCAAGCCTTTGAGCAACTTGCTCAACAAAGATAAGTCCTTCTTGTTTGATAAAGATTGTTTATTGGCTTTTGAAAATTGAAAGAAAATTTGATAATGCACCCATAATCATCGCCTAATTGGAAACTTGATTTCAATTGATGTGTGACGCTAGTGATTATGCGGTGGGAGCCGTTATTAAAGGAAGAACAAAATTTTCCATGCTATTCATTATGCGAGCAAAGTTTTGAACGATGCTCAAATTAATTATGCAACAACCGAAAAAGAGTTGCTCGCAATTGTATATGCATTGGAAAAGTTTCGTCCTTACCTTATTGGTTCAAAAGTTGTGGTTTTCACGGATCATTCGCGATAAAATACCCTTACCAAACCGGACTCTAAACAAAGGTTAATCCGATGGATTCTTCTTTTGCAAGAATTTGATTTAGAGGTCCGAGATAAAAAGGGTTCGGAGAATTTGGTAGCAGATCATTTGTCTCGTTTAGTGAATGTAAAAATTACGGACAAGGAAAAAGAAGTGAAGGAGGAGTTCCCGGATGAGAAGTTATTTGCAATCCAAGAGCGGCCGTGGTTTGCCGACATGGCAAATTACAAGGCCGCGGGATTAATGCCGGAGGATTTGACTTGGAATGAGAAGCGGAAATTCTTAGCCGATGATAAGTATTATGTGTGGGACGAACCTTACATTTTTAGGTTGAGTAGCGATGGGTTGCTAAGAAGGTGTGTGTGTGTGATGAGGAAGCCAAAAACATTCTTTGGCATTGTCACAATTCCCCTTGTGGGGGACACTATAATGGATTGCGATCGGCCACCAAAGTCCTACAATCGAGATTTTATTGGCCTTCTCTATTCAAAGATGCTTATGCTCACGCTAAGTCTTGTGATAAATGCCAAAGAAGTGGCGGTATAGGAAAAAGAGATGAAATGCCTTTGAACAACATGTTGGAAGTGGAGGTATTCGATTGTTGGGGGATTGATTTTGTCGGTCCATTTCCATCATCGTTTTCGAATGAATATATTCTTGTGGCTGTTGGTTACGTATCTAAGTGGGTGGAGGCCATTGCTTCACCTAGGGCCGACGCCAAAACCGTTATCAAATTTTTTAAGAAAAACATTTTTTCTCGGTTTGGTGTGCCTAGGGTGCTCATTAGTGATGGCGGGTCGCACTTTTGCAATACATTGTTACAAAAACTTTTGAAACAATACGGTGTAACGCATAAGGTGACAACTCCCTATCACCCGCAAGCGAATGGTCAAGCCGAAGTATCAAACAGAGAAATCAAAAAGATTTTGGAAAAAACCGTTTCGGGTTCTCGAAAAGATTGGTCACAAAAATTGTATGAAGCTTTATGGGCGTATCGAACCGCCTATAAAGCTCCTATCGGACTAACCCCGTTTCAGGTTGTTTATGGCAAAACTTGTCACCTCCCGGTAGAGATGGAGCACAAAGCATTATGGGCCCTTCGATTCTTGAATTTCGATCCATCTTTGGCGGGTGAAAAGAGAAAAATACAACTCGTTCAATTGGATGAAATGCGAGAGGGAGCATACCATTCCAACTGGAGGTACAAGACAAAAGTTAAAATTTCTCATGATAAGAAGATAAAGCTCAAGGAATTTCGACAGGGGCAAAAGGTTCTCTTGTTTAATTCCCGGATGAGGCTTTTTCCGGGAAAACTCAAAACAAAGTGGTCCGGTCCGTTTCTAATCAAAGAAGTGAAAGAGTAAGGTGCCATTGTTTTGCAAGATATAGAAGGGACGAAAGAATGGACTATGAATGGGCAGCGGTTGAAACGGTATGTTGGCGGAGAGGTGAGCCGCGACATAGCCGAATCCATTTTCTTGAATGATCCTTGATCATTCCGAACCATCAAGCTCTACCGACGTTAAACAAAGCGCTTGTTGGGAGGCCCCCCAACATTATGGCACCCAAAAGACAAAGAGTTTCTTCCGCCGGGGCCGGGTCATCTCGGTCACTTCCTTTCGATGGAGATCGCTTCCGGGGGCCTGCTCAGGAAGCTAGATACAAAGAGCTTGAGGAGCGGAATATTTGGACGGAGAGAATTATCCGCCTCCGGGAGCATGACCACTATGCAACACCCGATGCTATTCTTTCTAATTACGGGTTGGGTGTTCTTTGTGAGCCACAGACGAAGGTAAATGTGGAGCTTGTGAGGGAGTTCTACGCAAATGCAATTCCGGCCGAAGGGTAAGACTTTCCTTTCACTTCTGTTGTGAGCTTCTGTTGTGAGGGGGAAAGTGGTTTCTTTCTCTCGCACCGCCATCAACAGCTATTTGGGCATCAACTGGATAGCCCCAGAGGATCAGTTGGACATTTACCACGACCACCTGGCTCGTGGGAACTGGGATCATGCTATGCTGAGGAGGAAACTTTATTTGTCCGGGAACTCATATGAATTGAACAGGGCTGGACAACCATTGAAATTCAACAGGGGTCCAGTCTGAAGACTAGTGCCCGAGTACTGATGTGTGTGGCTCTGTATAATCTGAGACCTCGAAGCCACATATCTTCGATTCCCATGGAGACGGCCGGCCTGATTGCTTATATGCTCGATGAGGAGCAAATTGATTTTGGTCGGCTTATTGCAAATGAGCTGAAGAGGGTCGCTGTGAGTTATACCTCCAGGGGGGAGCGTATAAAATGTGCCCTCACTTATCCTGGGTTGATTATGGGCCTTCTGAAAAGGGCGAAGGTTGTCTTTCCGGCTGTGGGGCATGTTACTATTGATGGGGTCATTGATGATTCCTATTGTGATCGTTATTGCAGAGCCCTGGATGATAACTCTGCTGCTCAGGATGTACCAGTTGCTGCGGCACTTCCTCAGGCCAGTCCATCTGAAGAATGGAACCGGCAGATGCATCTCGCTCATCAGAGAGCATTCATGTTTATGCACGAGAGCATGGAGCACCTTGCTATGCAGATCAGAGAGTCGGGGGTGAACCACTTCACTCGCACGGGCGAGCAGCTTAGTGTTTATGCTGGTTGGCCCGGGGTCGGGCCAAATATAGAGGAGGAGGTGGGCGATGGTGATGATCAAAGTGAGGATGATGGAGAGGGTAGTTTCGGTTCTGGTTCTGATTCTGGGTCTCCTGGAGATTCTATCCTCGAGGCTTCAAACTGATCTTTTATTTTCTTGTTTTTATTTTACTTTCAGCACTTTATAGTTTTTAGTTGTTATTTTTCGCATTTTAGTTTTAAAATTCTGGATTTTGTTGGTTGCCATCCATTTTTGGGGATAGGCTTGTAATTCCAATTGATATTTTGTAGGCATGGAGCCTAAGTACTTTTTAGTTTTAAACACCATTTTGGGGTGTCTTTTATTTTAGTTTTATTTTATTTTATTTTGTTTTAGTTTGTTTTATTTTATTTTTATTCTTAGATTATAGGTTATTTAGTTTGAATTATTACTTCTTTTGGTTTGTCCGATTTTTCAACGGTTCTCCAAAGCAAGTAAGTGTGTTTCACCCAAGTGATGGTAATGATAAAATTCTCGACTCAATCCACAAATAAGGTACATATTTAACCGTTTTGTAGAATAATAATATGTCTATGAAATTTGTGCTTTATGCAAAATATCTTGGCATGTACAAAAAATTTGTGTTCACATTCGAATCATTAGGACTTAAACCACATAGGTGAGAAGCTTCCACTTTTTTACCAAATATAGAGTGTCTAATAGTTGTGTTAACTCGTGTGATTCATGCTTAATCTTTACTTGTTTGTGATAATTTGGAAACTTAGAGATGATCAAGGCAATTTTTTGTGCATTATGAGAAAAACCATCAATTCCAAAAGGGCTTCAACTAACTGTGAGTGAGTGAATCCTTGTGAATCCTTTTGAGCTTAAATAGTATTTGTAGGATGAATTTATCAAATCAACTAATTGTTAAGTAGGCCACTTAATAGTTGTTGATAATCTTGAAAATTCAATGATAATTCATTCTATAAATTTTTCTTGTTTGTGAATACCAACCCTTTTTGTTGATTAACCCTTGAAGAGCATGTTCTTGAATAAAAAAGGATTGATATAAATGAAGTTGGGGAGGTGGAGCAGAAAGAACATAGAATTGATGGCACAATGATCCTAAAGAAAGAAAAAGAATAGAGAAAAGAAAAATACAAAAGAAAAAAAAATTGTATATGAAAAGAAAACAAAAGAAAAGAAAAAAGAGGATCATTGTGTGAAAAAGGAAAGAGTTGTGAATAATAAGAATGAAGTGGGAATCAGTTTGTGAAATGCTCTTCATTTTCTTTTACCCAATTCGTTTCAATGGCTTTGTACTTAAATATCCCTTGTTTCTAACCTAAGCCAAGTTACAACCTTGAAAGTCCTTAGTGATCTTTGTTTCCATTTTGTCATTTAACTTGTTTCGATGAATGCATGAATTATTCTGGATGTGCATAACTATTATTGAGAGTGTTTAGTCCTTTGTAAATATGCATTTTGTTCTTCATGAATTTTGGAGAAATGATTAGGTGATTCAAGTGTGAACATATCTTTTATTTTGTTACATGTGTTGATATATTGTGTTTAGAACTTAATTCATAGCCATGTTGTGTTTCGAAGAAGCGATCGATGTGTGCTTTTGCCGGGTATGTCGAGTTTGAACCATTATTCTTGTGTGAGTTTGCATGCTTGCATTTTGTGTCTTCTTGCTTTGTGAGATTATTGACTTTTGTTTGGGGACAAACAAAGAAGTAAGTTGGGGAGAGTTGTTAAGGACCAAATTGTAGTTATTTTGTACATGATTTTGTGGTCCTTAACAATGCCTTTTTATATAATTAGTAGTATTTATTCTAGTATTTTGGTTTAATTAGGTTTCTATTTAGTTTTTGTTTATAATATATTATTTAACTTATTTTACTTTTAATTGTAGGCTTTTATTGATTAATTCTCCCAAGCTTGGATTCAAGGACTCTTGAAGAGCTTTTGGGATGATTCTTTTTGAGGAAACTTTTGGATGAAGGAAGCATGCTACATTCGCTGGTGTTGCAGCATGGGCCAGCGACTTAACCGGGCTTAGCGCGGTCTGCGAAAATCAGAAAAAGGACAGACCCATGCTTTCACCTTTTGGCCACCAACCCATCACTTCCAGCTGACTTTTGGCTTGTAAAGAGGGTGGAACTTCACTTCATCATAATCACTTTTCATCTTTGTAAAATTAGGGCAAGAATTGTAAAGAAAAAACCATAGTTTTTCTTCTTGATTTTCTCCATGTTCATCATCTCTACCAACAATCTTGAGAGCAAAGCAACCATGGAAATGAGTGGCTAAGTTCTTTTTGTGTCAAGATTAGAGGTAGTTGATCTAACTAGTATGTATTTCTTTTAATCCATTTGTGTATGAACATGGTTGATGATTAATATAGGTGAATATCTTTGTTCTTCATCTTTATGCTTTGAGTCTTGCTTGGAAAAGAATACTTAAAAGTAGACCTAGGATATTCATCCACTAATGAACAAATGCTAGGGATAGATTTGTGTGTTAGTGTTTACAAATATTGAACTTAATGCTTATCATGTCAATAGTTGTAGTGAGGAATCATGCAAAGATTAACATGATAACATTCACAATCTTGGTGGGAAATCTACAAGATTGAGAGGATATGTATTTATAGAAATCATCTACTATGTTCATCACTTGATTAAGTGAATATGTATGAAACTAGATCAATGAAACTAATCTTGACATGCTTCCATAATTTGAAAACAATCTCAAACTCTCTTAAATCCAAACCATAACTCTCTTTTGAAAATATTAATTTAGTTACTTGTTTGGAAACTCATGGTACTAGTAGAGTAGATAACAAACCCTTTGGTTACATAATCTTAAAATACACTTTCCTATTGAAAGATTACAATATACACCAATCCCTGTGGAATCGATAATTAAAAATACTTGTTCGCGGAGAAAACCTATAACACTTACCAATCTGACAGTGAAACCTATATCATGTGGATTGTTGCATAAATACCTAAGAGATCCCACAATTTGCTTGAACAAAGTTACATCCACTTTGTCTTCCTCTCCATTCTTCTCCAACTTCACATTTGGTTCGACAGGTGAGGATGGAGGATTCGAATCATCCATTATGAATCTCTTGAGTATCTCTTTAACATACTTCCTTGATGTAGCACCATACATTGCTTCATTATTTGAAATTCCATGCCTAGGAAATAAGACAATTTTCCCAGATCCGACATTTTAAATTCCTTTGTCATCAGCTCTTTGAACTTCGACAAGTTCTTCAAGCTATTTCAAGTTACTAGCAAGTCATCAACATATAAGCAGATGATTGTTATATCTTGTGCTACAACCTGAACATAGACATCATACTCTGATTTATATTTGACAAATCCCAATTCGACTAAGTATGAGTCAATCTTCTTGTTCCTTTCCCTACGTGTCTGCTTGAGACCATAGAGCGCTTTGTGCAACCTATATACTTTACTCGATTCCTTATGAATCACAAACCCAAGAGGTTTTGTGACATAAACTTCTTCTTCTTAAGGACCATTCAAAAATGGTGATTTCACATCTAAATGAAATGCCGACCAGCCTTGGTTGCATGCCAATGCTACTACTAGTCGAACAATCTCCAATCATGCTACTGGAGAAAATACTTCAGAGTAGTCAAGTCCTTCTCTTTGAAGAAACCCTCGAGCTACTAATATTTCTATATGTCTTGATATCGAACCATCAGCATTGTGTTTCAACTTGAACACCCACTTCACTTCGATAGCTTTTGTATATGCTGGTAATTCGACTAACTCCCATGTGTTTTTTCTTTCGATTGCCTCTAACTCTTCGACCATAGCTAACTTTCGCTTGTTACTCTTCAAAGCTTCGCTATAATTGATTGGTTCAGCACCTACAAGTAAAGCAAAATGAACTAATTCTCCATCTGGTGTTACTTCATCATCACTAGTTACTCCATAATCCTGAAGTCTTGTTGGTGGAACTCTAGTTCGTTGAGGCCTACGACTTGTGCTAGCCACACTCTCTTAGACTTCGACATTGTTAGGAATGTCAGCAATTTCTTCATCTTCGACTGGAATATTAGCAATTTCTTCGACTTCGACTTCATCAACTTCTTCGTTGAAACCATAACTCATTAATGGCTTGTTAATTACATCATTATAATTCCAATCCCAGGAAGAATTTTTATCAACCGCAATATCTCTGCTCAACACAATTTTCTCATTAATTGGATTGAATAGTCTGTATGCACCAGTTTTATGATATCCTACCAGAATCATAAGTTCACTTTTATCATCAAGCTTCCTTCTTCTCGCATCAGGAATGTGCTTGTAACATATAGAGCCAAACACCTTCAAATGTCTTGCTGATGTTCGTTTGGCACTCCATACTTCTTCAGGAACCTTGTTCTTTAGTATCTTGGTAGGGCACCTATTCAAAATATAAACTGCACTCGAAACAACTTCTCCCCATAAAGACTTTGGCAAATTCTTCTGCTTTAGCATGCATCTTGCCATATCTAATATAGTTTTGTTTCTTCTTTCAGCAATTCCATTATGTTGAGGCTTATAAGGAGCAGTTACCTCATGATCAACACCATGTTCTACACAGAATTTCTCAAACATCTTTGAAGTGTATTCGCCACCTCCATCTGTTCGCAGAACTGTGATCCTTTTCTCACTTTGGTTTTTGACAAGTATCTTGAACCTCTTAAAGATTTCAAATACTTCATCATTTCTATGGATCATATAGATCCACAATTTTCAACTGAACTCATCAACAAACGAAACAACATATCTATTTCCACCAATGGTATGTTCTTAGAATGGACCACATACATCTGAATGTACCACTTCGAGAATACATGATGATCTCATTGGCATAGTCAAAAGGAAAAAAAATTGGATTGTTTTCCGACTAAACAACCTTCACAAAGTTTTTCAGGCATCTCACGACTTGGAATTCCAGTAACCATATTTTGAGTAATCAGTTGATTAAGTGATCTAAAATTCAAATGTCCAAACCTCAAATGCCACAACCAACTAACCTTGTGTTCAACAACAATTTTCAAACATTGAACTTTTGTCGTACTGATCATAGTCTTAAACGTCCCGTTCTTCGACAAAGGAGATTTTAAGACTAAATTGTTCTTGGTGTCGAACAATTTCAAAGCTCCATCTTTCATAACAACTGAGAAACCTTTTTAGACCAGTTGTCCAACACTTAGCAAGTTGCACTTTATTCCAGGTACATAGAGCACATCTTTAATCATAAATTTCCCTCCATTATGCATTTGAAAAACTATGTTGCCAGAACCTTCTACTTGCAATGAACATTTATCAGCAAGTTTTATCTTGCTCTTCTTCGACTCTTCATAGTCTACCAACCACTCCTTTCGACCAGTCATGTGATTCGAGAAGCCTGAGTCGAGGAACCAGATCTTGGATTCGACATGGTTATCAGCAACTGCATCCATAACCACCATACCACCTTCAGAATCATCTAAATCTTGGCGTGCAAGGTTCGCTCTTTCGTCCTTGCCTTTTGTCAATCCATTGTCTTTTATGTACATACAATTTTTGGCTACGTGGCCCAATTTTTCACAATTATAGCATTGTACACCCTTTTTATATTCTTTGTCCTTTCTATAGTTTCCTCCTCCCCTTTTCGAGGATTCAGAATTTCTATCTTCGACCTTATTCTTATGGTAATTCGACCAAGACTTCTTTCCGTGATACTTTTCGAACTTACCTTTGAATTTGTTGGAGCCACCATCCTTTTTCCATGAGTGAGCTTGCAGAGCCTCTATCGAGTCTTGAACTCCTTTCCTTTCGATAATCCTCGTCTCATGCGCCTCCAACGAACCAACCAAATCTTCCACTTTAGTGGTTTCAAGTTTGTTGGATTCTTGAATAGCTACGATAATGTGATCAAAGTGAGAGGTCAACGTTCTCATTACCTTCTCAACTATCATCTTATCAGTTATGGTTTCACCATAATCCTTCGTGATATGGATGAGTTTCTAAACCTCCGACGCATATTCTGCAACTTTTTCATCTTCTCCCATCGACAACAATTTATATTGTCGACGCAAGGTTTGTAACTTGAAAACCTTAACTTCATCACCTCCTTCATAATACTTCACCAGGATATCCCATGCCTTCTTTGTCGTTTGAGCATGAGAGATTCTATCGAAATTAGTAGCATCAACAGCCGTCTGAATGCTATAAGCAGCCTTGCAATCTTTCTTCTTGACTTCGTTATGGGCTTTTTTCTATGCTTCGGTTGCATCTGCAGCCAACACAGGAACACCGTAAGTAACCACCTCTAGGGTTTCATGGAAGCCAAACAATGATTGCATCTGTTTTTCCATCGGATCCAATTCTTGCCATCAAGCATTGGAAGAGAATTCAGAATGCCCTTATCACTAGCCATCTTTGCAGTGGTTGATTCACTTTCCCTAGAAATACGATCTCTGACGTAAAATTCTTGAAAACTCGATCAAGAACAATAATCAGGCTCTGATACCAATTTGTTAGTGCGTGAGGCACTTTTAGTAAGGAGAGAAAGAGAGAATAATAAAGGAAATAAGGATTTGTATTAATGAATTGTACAAATAATGATACAACCTAGGCCTATTTATATACAACCCTAATTGGGCTTAGGTCTACACAACTTGGATTATATTTAAATATTAAATCAAATCAAATCAAATCAAATCTAATCTAATATTTTTACCAAATCTAGTTTAATATTTCAACAGTGGTCGATGGGAATAGCGAGACAGAAATCGCAAGAGTAGTTATCGGTAGCGCAGTGGAGTGTCCAAGTACATGAAAGACTGATAAAGGCGTTATCAAGATAATAGTCAATTTCTAGTCTTTAATTTTTTTTTCACCTGAAGCGAAATATGTATTGGAGGATCGTGTACAATGGAGTTTCCCAAACTATGGAGTTTTTGTGTTACGAAGAAATTCAAACTCTCTGAAACTCTCTCAAACAAAATCTTCCTACTCTTTCACTAAACTTTTCCTATTTTTCAAACTTCTTCCCCCTTCCTTCCAAACTCCCAAACAAAATCCCAGGGTAATAAAGAAGGAAATGAAAGTTTCGTTAAAATTAATGAAGGAATTAAAACTAGAATAAGACCCGTGCAATGCGTGGGGTATTGATGGATTTTATTAAATCGTAATAGATTATAGAAATTTTAATTTTATTTAATATAAATGTGCTGTATTTGAGAACATAAGATAAAGAGGATAAAAAGAGAGAGAATAATTTTAAACAAATAATATATGTTTGAATTATAGAAATAATAAATAAGACGGTGCAATTTAATTTTAAAATGTGAAATAAATAGAATTCAATAATGATAATAATTTATTTTTATATTTCCTTTTTTTTCCAACATTTTAAAAAATGTTAAATTTTTATTATCTATAGACATTCAACATTAAAACATATTAGACTCTATGTAAACAATTATCATAGTCGACATTAAAATCTAAAAAAAACCTCTCCATTTGTCGAAGAAGGCAATTTTAATTTTGTATATTATTTCTAACTACAAATAGACACGTGTAATAGGTTTCGTTGAATATCAAATAGTCAAATTATTAAATTATATCATATTTAATTAAGATGGTGTGAATTATCTCATTAAATCACACGTTTGTGTATCTTTTAATATATTTTAAATTTTGGTATATTTACTCAACTAAATTTTGTAAAATGATAAATTTAAAATTTTAGAATAATTCTTCTATTAATTTTTTTATGTATTTTTTAAAATTTCTTTTAACATTTGATTCATATTTTTATTATTTAATATAAATCTTGTAAGTTTGATACTTTTGCTTTATTTCTTTATCTAACATCTGAACTTTTGTTATTATATTTTTATTTCAAACAAAATTTATATTAGTATTACATGGTTATTTACTATAAAAATTATGATTATTTTAATTTAGTAAATAGTAAGTCTAATACAGTTACAATTGTAAAATTGTGATTAATTATTTAGTTAGTTGAATAAATGAGTAGAAATAATATTATGACTTAACATAAAAAAATGGATTTATTTGACACAAGATAAAAAAAATTCTCAACTATCAAGTGATTTATAGAGATTTTTCTTTAAATAAAATATTTTTTCTCAAATTTAAACATTGACTATGTCATAAATTTAATAATAAAATAATTATTTAAAGAGTTGCGACATTATTTCATTCATAGTAACAATAATAGGGAGTATAATCATTCGAAGCATTATGAAATTAATTCATTCATATATAACTAAGTACCTGGGCTCTAGTGGTAAAGGAGTTCTTGCTAAGGATATAATCTAGAGAATACGATTCTTAGTTGTTGAAATATTAAAGCTTTTATTTAAACGTTAATTTTAATATATTACTAGATTGAGTGAGATCTACTATTTTATATTTTTTTTATAATATTGTTTTGGAGATGGAATATAGAGACGGAATGTTTCAGACTTGGAACAATTTTGTCTCTAATAATATTTTTATATAGTTTTGTTTCATTGATCAATTAGTGATAAATAGAAAGATTCTTAACATCTTTTAGGTTCCAAAAATTCTTTTGAAAATTTAAAAAAAAAATCTCTCATAAAATAAAAGACCGAGTAAAAAATAAATTAAGAAAGCTACTATATTTATGTCTTCGGTTCGATTTCAGTTAGGGGATATTTTTTTAAAGGTGGAACGAAAAATTAAGCATATTTTATTTAGAAATATTAGAGATCACATACCAATCTGTGACTTGTAATTTTGATTTCTAAATGCTATCTATACCAACCATTTTTTACCGTCACTAAATATGTTTTTGATATATGGAAATTTTTTTGTAATGCTCATTTAAAAATATTATCTCTAAATGAATATTTATCTTGCAAAAACAGTAAAAAAAATACATAACCTTAGAAGAAGCCCAACCCCAAACAATTGAAATACGTGTTAGCCATTGTTTACTAAACCAAGAATTTGTAATAAAACCAATATCTTTGTCTGCATAATCTCTTCCTTTATTTATTAGTTGTTTTGATTGTGTATACTTTCACATTACATTATTACACAACCATTATACAACCACAAGATTATTTTAGTCTAATCATATATAGATCTCTCAAACTCTTCAAGCGCAACAACACATTAGTGGCGCTTTACATATGCCGACAGAATAGCCTCCATCCAAACATAAACTGGTACAGGAAACACTAAAACATGGTCCCATAACGCAACCTGCGATTACTCCTTCTGCAATTATTACAACAATTTACGAAGGTAAAATTAATGATGAATTTAAACTTTTTGCAAACTTATATAATCTAAACAATATTTAAATAGTTCATTGTTTCAAAAAAAAAACTTAAATAGCTCAGAAGATTTGTAAACACCAGCTTCACCTTTCTCCGGTAGAGTATCCATTTCTAAACTCACAGCATTATAGCCATTGAGAAATAATGCTACAACAAAAACAGCTAGAACAACTGAAGCACTGGTGTTAGCCATGACACAAAAAATACCAACCTGTTAGTACAAGAAGAAAAATGTCTATTAAACATTATATAATTTTCACCTTTTATTAATTTATATTTTCGTTAATGATGAAAGATCAAACCAACATATAAGGTTTGTTAATGTGCATTAGAGAATCTCGTAATAATTAATAATCTAAATATATAAATGGTTTGTGTGACGTAGTTTTATTTAATAAATTGAAGTGGTGTTAATCAAATACAATAAAAATTGTTTATTTTATATAAGATTTTATTTATTTCATAATAGTTTCTTTATTAATAGTCATCATGAAAGGATTTGAGAAAGTACTAATAATCATCATATATATAATGTGAATAGTTTTCTTAGTAAGTTAATAAAATAATTTGTTGAAAGTATCTGCTTGCTAAATATTTAGGATTTAGGAGACATTGACATAACATATCTATTTAAACAATAGAAACATTAGGCAATATATAAGAGTATGAGTAATATATCTTTTATATTCAATGTTTCTTTCATTTCTAGCATATATGAGACTTACCAACATGTGAGAATTGGATCGAATTCTAGATAGTCGCACTACAAAAAACAAAGTCATCTACCATGGCCCGATATATGTGGTTATATATAAAATAATTGTGGTTGTAATCTTTGGTCACAGTTTGGCCACGAATAAGGAATTGTGAGATATACAGTCGTGGTCTAAAATATACGCCACAGTTTTCGTATTTGGGCCACGTTTATATTCATCTGTGGCTTGATTAGGCCACAGTTTAGGTATATAGGTTAAGGCTGCGGTTTATCTTGAGCCTAGGTTATTAACAGTGGCCAAATCTAGCCACGATTCTTATTTAATGTATAAGGTTTTAATTTATGGCCATATATTAAAACTGCGGCTACATTTTGCTCATGATTTGCCACCATTTGAGTAGGTCACATTTTTTTTTGTGCCGCATAGTTATGACCATGTTCTTCTTCATGTCATGCATAAAGAACCTTTTTATATCAATATAAATGTCTTCCAACAAGAATACTCATTTTTGTAGATATTGAAGAAAAAAATTAAAATCTAATTATACAAGAAAATATTAAGCCACAACGTCAAAATATTCATTATGAAATATAAGTAAGTCTACATCAAGTGACGCTACCGACTAATAAGTCGCAAAAATATAGATAAGTTTTGATATTATCATTCTTAAACAAAACTAAGTCTCTCTCTCTCTCTAGAGAGAGAGAGAGAGAGAGAGAGAGAGAGAGAGAGACATCCCAAATTCAAAACAAAAGTTCTAAGAGATGGATAATATTAAACACAACTTTTATTAATTAAATTTGTGCATCATAATATTATTTTTCTTGATCGTCTCATCCTTGTTCTTCTTTCATATCTTGATGACAAACTTCTTCATCTCCATTCTGCAAGGAATATGATGCTTAAATCAATATAAACAAATCATTCTAGATAAACACCCTTGTATCAAATATTTAACTATAGAATCAAAAAATTGTTAGAGGGATGACAAAAAAAAATAGAAGTAAACAACCATACTCTTTAAAAAAAACAATTAATGTTTATTTGTTTGGCTATAGAGGCTCTAAAACTACCTTGATTTTAAGGTCTCAATATATAGGCTCATTATTCGATATACAACATTAAATGCAATAGAATATGTTATTCCTATATTTAATTTAAATATCAAAAGTCCCCCTCAAGTTGGAGCATTTAGCAGTATAACACCAAATCTAAGAATTTCTCAAAAAGAATCAAGTCCAATGACAAACTACGACAATTCCCATTTATTAAGAAAAAGAAAATTAAACATCCTTAATAATTTGAGAGAAGCTAAGTAAGAACCTAAGAAATTCAAGAAACTGCGAGAAAAAATAACAAATGATCATTGGTATTATAAGACTTCAAATTTGGTACAATTTTTATTCCAAAGTGATCATAATAAAATATGAAGTGAGTATACAAGAGCTACGCACCTTGTCCATTAACCAAAATGCTAGTGCCTTATCACCAACCAAGGCCTGGTCATGACTTTCAGCATAAACCACATATTTGTCTAGCCATCATTTGTTTCCTTTGTGAAAAATAATATTGCTGAAATTTAATGAGATTTTTTTACACTGCTAGCAAACCACGAGAATAAAATACAGTGGTTTATGTAACGCCCGTTAATTTAATTTATTATTTCGGAACTATTCGTGAAATTGATGGAATTATATCATATTGAAGTAAATTGTCTCGTGGCATTATTTGAGTAAATTGGATAGAATTAAGTTATGGAAATAATACTAGAATTTATAAGTGAGTTTTTGACTTAGTTATGTGACGGTAATAGCAATAGGGAGGTGTAGAGAAGTTAAGTCCAAATTAACTAGTAAAAACAATAGGATTGGTGTATATGAGAATAAGGTTTATTAGTATAAGAAAATATAAGGTTTTGAGGCAGTACGTGGAGAGCATACAGAGGAAAAAGAAGGAAGCTCGGAATTTAATCGTAGAAGTTCAGACGAGGAAAAAGTTGGAAGTTGTGCCAATGCGGGTTCGACCGGATAATTATAAAGAGACTGTCATTTCAAGGTAAGGGTGGGGTTCAATCTCTATAATCGGGTATTGATAGACCGTATGTGGTGTTAGGTTGTATGAATTTTGCCATGGATTGATTGTTGTTTTTTGTGTTGTGTTGATTTTCTGAAATAAATTGTTGTTGTGTTAATTGTGTTGTCACTACAACATTTTTGGCCTACGGCCACGCTAAATTTTTCCACATCTCATAAGTTATGGTCATATACAAGTTTTGGCCAGGATTTTCAAATCATAGACATATGTTTTGAAACATTGAATCTGAAGTGTGAAACTGTGGCCTTTTCTTCAATTGTCACGATTACAAAATCACACTTATATTTAAGTCACGGTTAACAAACTGTAGATATTTTAAGCCACAAAGAAAAACCGCGATATTATAATTTTCACTTCAAATTGTGGTCCAAGCCCCAAACATTATATCGCGCTAGAATTTCCTCTTTTTTTAGTCTCTCTCTCATTAATTATTTTCTTTTGGTTAAAAAAAATATGTATTGGTTTATTACTCCTTAGCTTTATCCACACCAACAAACCCTAATTTTTAGGCCCAGATCAATTTATATAACTAATTTGTAACCCTAACCTCACTCAATCATCCTCTCTGGAATCACTTTGTCGCTGCCCTCCGTTTCCTTCATTTTCTCTCTCACTACCATCAACACCACTGAATCATCACTCTATTCCTCTCGTTTCTTATTATCGCGTCTTTCTTCTTTTTTCTCACTATACTTGTAACACCCCTTCTAAATTACCCCGCAAATTTAATAAATGAATCAGGGTTAACATATAATAAGGGGCATTACAATTTATTTAAAATAGAAATCTCATTCAAAATGTCATGCTCACTGAAGAACTTTATTAAAATAATTCAAAACCAATAATATGTTCTACACAGCAGAAAATAGCATCAAAACCGGAATAAATTTAATTCATAGTTATTCCAACATAACCCAAAAGGAAACAAAGTTCAAAACTATAATTCCAAAACAATTGTTCCCCAGTGTTACAACTACCAGAGCATGACACTGACACGCGGATAAACTAAATAGCACAGCTCAAAGCTATCCTCACCAGCTCCTAAGCGGCTAACACTTCAATCTGAAATCATCAAAGTAAGGGTGGGATTTCATCAACAATTGAAATGCATTATACGTTTCTTAAAACAATAAAACAGTTCAATACATTATTTCACCCTCATTAGCATAATCAGATTGCAATACACATTTACAATTCACACAGATCAATATGCACAATAACAACAACAATGAAATTATAACACTGGAATCCATCATATCATGTTATAACTCCATATGCAATGCATACTCAATGCATGTGGTACCAAACGTGAACTAAATTCACACCCTATTCCATTTACACCTCAGAAACAGCGTTAATCAACGATTCGCCCATACACCACTGGGACACGAATCTAGCCTCACCACCACTAAACCACTGGGTACGGGTATTGGCTCTGCAGGTTCAATTCCACACAACTTTTCCAACCTCTCCATAGGATAATCCATTCTTATTGGTATAAAATGAGCAGACTTCGTCAACCGATCAACAATAACCCAAATAGAATCACAATTCTTCACTGTCCTCGGTAGACCAGATAAAAAATCCATAGAAATACCATCCCATTTCCAATCCGGTACAAACAACAGTTCCATCAATCCTGACGGTTTCTGATGTTCAATTTTTGACTTCTGACAAATCAGACAAGCATAAACAAACTCAAAAAATTTCTTTTTCATTCCAGGCCACCAAAACAACTTCCTCAAATCATGATACATCTTAGTAGCACCAGGATGAATACTCAATCCACTACGATGTCCTTCTTCCAAAATACTCTTCCTAAGTTCTGCAATATCCGGAACACACACCCTATCACCAAACCTCATAACACCATTCTCGTCAATTCGGAATTCACCTCCTTGACCTTGGTTGATCAATGTCAATTTATCCACTAAACCAACATCAGATTTCTGTCCAATTCGAATATCCTCCAGAATACCACTAGTCAACTTCAACATACCCAATTTAACACTATCAAAAGTAGTCTCACATACCAAACTCAAGTCTCTGAATTGCTCAACTAAATCCAATTCACGCACCATCAACATAGACATATGCAATGACTTCCTACTCAATGCATCTGCAATAATGTTTGCCTTACCAGGATGGTAATTCAAACCAAAATCATAATCTTTTAGAATTCCAACCACCTTCTTTGTCTCATATTTAGCTCTTTCTGATCGAAGAGATACTTCAGACTCGTATGGTCGCTGAATACCTCAAATCGAGATCCATACAAATAATGCCTCCACAATTTCAAAACAAATACCACATCTTCCAGCTCTAAATCATGAGTCGGATAATTCCTTTCATGAATCTTCAATTGTCTCGAAGCATAAGCCACTACTTGCTTATCTTGCATCAAAACACCACTTAAACCCATCAATGAAGCATCACAGTACACAACAAAAGATTCCGCCGGATTCGGCAAAATCATAATCGGAGTACTAGTCAACCTCTTCTTCAACTCTTGGAATCCTTTCTCACACTCAGAATCCCAAACAAACATTTGACCCTTTCTTGTCAACTTAGTCAACGGAAAAGCTAACTTCGAAAATCCTTCAATGAACTTTCTGTAGTAACCTGCAAGACCAAGAAAACTACGGATTTCAGAAGCATTCTTAGGTGCTTCCCACTAAGATACTGCTTCTACCTTCGTAGGATCAACATCAATGCCATTCTTGGAAATCACATGACCAAGAAAGCTTACTTCGCTCAACCAGAATTCACACCTAGACAGCTTCGCATAAAGCTTCTTCTCTTTCAACAGTTCCAACACAACTCTAAGATGTTTTGCATGCTCTTCATCATTCTTCGAATAGATCAGAATGTCATCAATAAAGACTACCACAAAATTATCAAGATACGGATGAAATATCCTGTCCATATACTCCATGAAAACACCAGGTGCATTAGTAACTCCAAACGGCATACAGAATACTCATAATGTCCATACCTCGTTCTGAATGCAGTCTTCTGAATATCTTCCGTCTTCGCACGAATCTGATGATATCTATACCTCAAATCAATCTTGCTGGATACACAAGCCCCAACCAGTTGATCCATCAAATCATCAATCCTCAGCAATGGATATCGATTCTTGATTGTAACTTTGTTCAACTGCCTGTAATCAACACACAGTCTCATCGAACCCTCCTTCTTCTTAACCAACAACACAGAAGCACCCCACAGCGAAACACTAGGACGGATAAACTTCTTCTCAAGCAACTCATCTAACTGCTTCTTCAATTCAGATAATTCAGATGCCGACATGCGATAAGGCGTCATCGACACCGAACTAGTTCCAGGAATCAAATCTATAGTAAATTCCACTTCTCTCTCAGGTAGCAATTCACTAACATCTTCCGGAAACACTTCGGGAAATTCATTCACCACAGGCAATTCACTGCTCTTAGCTTTCCCTTTCGCTTCCGTCAAAGAATACAACATAAACACCACGACACCATAATTAACCGCTAAATTCATCTGCTTAACCGACATAGTCACATCTTCGACACTGACTTCTTCAGGAAAAATAACCGTCTTCGCAAAATAGTTGATATGAACTTGGTTGAATTCCAACCAGTTCATTCCAAGGATGATATCAAGTTGTTCTAACGGTAGGCACAGTAAATTCATACCGAAACTTCTACCAAAAATCACAATAGGACAGTTCCTACAAACAAATGAAGTAGTCACTGAACCCGACGCAGGAGTGTTAATAATTATACTTCCATCCATATTAGATATATCCAAATTCAACCGTTTAGCACAATCCAAAGCAATAAAATAATGTATCATTCCAGTATCAATAATCGGAATCAAAGGTATGCCATTAATAAAACATGTACCTTTAATCAACCAATCAGCTGGCTTAGTCTCTGATCTAGACAAAGCGAACACTTTACCACCATCTTGTTCCTTCTTGGGTTTAGTACACTGCGGACGAGTATGACCCTCTTCACCACAGCTGTAACAAGTTACCTTTCTTACTCTACAATCAGTAGCTACATGACCAGGTTTCCCACAGTTGTAACACTTTCTCGTGTCATTCTTGCATTCATTAGCTCGATATCCCATTTCACCACACCTATAGCACTTGATAGGAGCATTAGAATCTCCCCCACTAGGCTTCTTCCAACCACCGGATCTCTAATTATTCTTATCATAAGGTTTCCCACTATCCATCTGTTGCTTTCCCTTCCGATCAACATACCCTCGAGAATTTGTTCGAGTATTAGCAAGATCCTCCTCCAGAATCCTACTACAATCCACCAAGTCAGAAAACCTTCGGATACGCTGATACCTGATACCCTGCTTGATCTCATCACGAAGACCATTCTCAAACTTGATACATTTGAAAAATTCTCCATCTGCGTCGTTGTTGTAATGAGCATAGTACTTCGCCAACTCAGTAAATTTCGAAGCATATTCACTCACGATCTTGTTGCCCTACTTGAGCTCCAGAAACTCAATCTCTTTCTTTCCCCGAATATCTTCAGGAAAATACCTCCTCAAGAAAGCTCTCCTGAACACAGCCCAGGTTAGTGCAACACCATCTTGTTCCATTTTGTCCGGTAGCAACACCGATGTCGACCTCCTCTGCCGATGTGAGTACCATATCTCACCTTCAGCTCCTCCGCACAATCAATCACTCTGAAAATTCTCTCGATATCTTTCAACCATCTCTGAGCACCTTCGGGATCATGAGTGCCTTTGAAAAATGGAGGATTATTCCTCTGAAAATTCCCCAATTGTCTATCAGCACCGATACCAGCTCCCATCTGATTTCCTCCCAGCACACCAGCTAGCATTCCCAAAGCCTCAGCAATAGCAGCGTCGTCTCTTCCGTTACCTCTTCCGGCCATTGTTCTGTAATATTACAAAACAATCTCATTAGAACACAGGTATCGACAGTGTTACCTTGCACTAGTCGCATACAAAAAGGGATAACGACTCTAAGACACTGATCACAACAACCGACTATGCTCTGATACCACTATTGTAACACCCCTTCTAAATTATCCCGCGAATTTAATAAATGAATCAGAGTTAACATATAATAAGGGACATTACAATTTATTTAAAATATAAATCTCATTCAAAATGTCATGCTCACTGAAGAACTTTATTAAAATAATTCAAAACCAATATGTTCTACACAGCAGAAAATAACATCAAAACCAGAATTAATTTAATTCATAATTATTCCAACATAACCCAAAAGGAAACAAAGTTCAAAGCTATAATTCCAAAACAATCGTTCCCCAGTGTTACAACTACCAGAGCATGACACTGACACGCGGATAAACTAAATAGCACAGCTCAAAGCTATCCTCACCAGCTCCTAAGCGGCTAACACTTCAATCTGAAATCATCAAAGTAAGGGTGAGATTTCATCAACAATTAAAATGCATTATACGTTTCTAAAAACAATAAAATAGTTCAATATATTATTTCACCCTCATTAGCATAATCAGAATGCAGTACACATTTACAATTCACATAGATGAATATGCACAATAACAACAACAATGAAATTATAACACTGGAATACATCGTATCATGTTATAACTCCATATGCAATGCAGACTCAATGCATGTGGTACCAAACGTGAACTAAATTCACACCACGTTCCATTTACACCTCAGAAACAACGGTAATCAATGATTCGCCCATACACCACTGGGACACAAATCTAGCCTCACCACCACTAAACCACTGGATACGGGTATTGGCTCTGCAGGTCCAATTCCACACAATGGGAATTAACCACCACCAGAATGCATATGCATGCACATCATAAAGCATGCATCATCCAAATAACGGAATATGATCACAACATCATTCCATACATAGTTAACACCATCAAACAGCACAGCATAGTCATGCATATACAACATCAATCACAACACGTGATATTAACATCTATCAAGTATTTACAACGTCAACGACAAACAACCATGACAACAACGAATTCCTCATACGGAAAATCATATTAATCCAACAAGATTCACTTACTAGGTTTTTAAAATGTTTTTATAGGATAGTACACACTTCCATCTTTCCAACGGTTCCAACTACGACTAAATCGGAGTTACAATCGCAAAGATATGACCGAAACAATTTTCCAAAAGCTATGTTCTGTTTTTGAACAGTATGAGTCGATCCAAACACTCATGTGTCGAACCATACATGGCTAGTGTCGACTCAAGTAGCGTATGTGTCGACTCATACGCAAATAAATTTTCTGTTTTTAAAAGTTTCTTCAGTATGAGTCGATACATACCCTCTTGTATCGATACAAAACTATCTTGTGGCGACACATAACTCGTATGTGTCGATCCAAGACTCCTAAAATTTCCCCATGAGTCGATGCAAAGGATTTTTTGTCGATGCAAGTCTTATTTTAGCTTCTGGTTTTTAACACAATATCAGCTTGTATCGATGCATAACATTATGTGTCGACTCATGCTGCGTATTTTCACCCAAAAACCAAATTTTTCCCACTGTTTGCAATTCCTATCAACCAGAATCTCTTCCAACATTCAAGGTACAAGATATGCAGTAAAAATAATGCATTCTTCCATCCACGACATAAATCTACACGTAGTAACAATCACCATGCATTTCAATTGGGGTTTTTACGTCGGATCACATCGTTAGGGCATAACCTATAAAATCCTAAATCGGGATTCCTAACGTATTATTCAATCCTATTGATTATCAAAACCCATAAGGCATATTAACCAGACAAAATCACCCCTTACCTTGCGATGATTCTTTGAATTCCGACGCTTTGGCTTTTTTTCTCTTTCTTTTCTCTTCTCAAATGCACATACAATGAATATTCCAATTCCTTCTCTTTTTTCCCTTTTTCTTTATTTATTCCTTTTATTATTCCAAATTAATAATAATGAAATAATTAGCATAAGTAGAGTGTTTTACTCCTCACACCCTCCACTTCACACCTCACACCCCATCACTTCCATTTATTTAATTAATTAATTGAATCCAATAATCCAAAAATACTAATAATTAAAATTTTAATTAAATTAATAATTAAAATTCTAATTATTTAATAATTGAATTATTTGGGGTGTCACAATACTCACTCCTCCTTCTCCTCTCATCGAGACAACCCTCCCTTTTCAGATTGAATCTCTCCGATACATTTTCACTCAAAACCCTAATCCCTATTGAAATTCTCGTATCAGATATGAGATGTCGAAGGTAATGTCACGACACTTATATCTGTTTAAACGCAACTAACAGAACGTATTTATAAAGTGCATAACACAATAAAAACATAGAGAGTTGTTAATCCAGTTCGGTTCTAACCAACCTGTGTTTGGGGGCTTCCAAGCCAGGGATGAAGTTCATTATCAGCAGTATTAATTCAGAGCTAAACCTCCCTATTTACACTCCTCACTTAATCCCTACCAAATGACCATTCTACCTAAGATACCTCACTTAGATATGAGAACCTCTGCTCACTCCCTAAGTCACACACGGTGACATTCAACAAAAAACAAAACTGAAGACACTCTTCAAAGACACACAATTACACTCACTTCAAAGCTTATGGCGATTGACAACTTACAACTCAAACAAAACGTCCTACTCAAGTATGAATACAAGAGAGGCTCACAATGAAAAATGAACAACCAACAAAAAAAAATATAAGTTTCTAAATTTGGAACGGACAAACTGCAAAATAGGGTTTGCAGCCTTTAAATAGAGTAACAACAAGGGTTGCTTTACTCACAAGTCTTTAGCGCTTCATCTCTTTTTTCCATGAAAGCAGGATGTAAAATCTCCAAGTATATTGCTGAAGCCATTCTCAAGCTTCCGTAAATGAAGCATACAAATAACAAAAAAACTGACTTCCTAAAAATTCTGAACTTAAACCAATTATGTCAGTTTCACATGTCAGAACATCTATAGATAGATAGATAGATAGATAGATAGATAGAGAAGGAATCACGAAAGAAAATGAATAAAATAAAATTGAGGATATTATTGTAAGTATAAAATAAATTTAAATAATAGAAATCATATTACCTCCCCTCCAAATCCCTCCAATTTGAAGGGATGTAAAAAATGTGTTTTATAGGTAATTTACTCCCCTCCTAAAATTTAAATCAAACACATTTAGTTAATAAAAGTGTATTTTGTTCACGTCACGTGTTTGAATTTTAATGGTCTTATCACTTTTGATTTTTGTTACGGTTTATTAACGTGCTTCAATTATTTTACCTTCTTTATAATTTAGGCTTAAATGCACTTTTGGTCCTCCTAGTTTCAAATTTCTGAAGTTTAAGGCCCCCTAGTTTAAAAGCCAGGTTTTTGGTCCCTCAAGTTTACTAGAGTTGGGATTTTTGCAGTCCCATTCCATCTGGTTGTGAGTTTGATGAATTGGCAAAGAGATTTTTAGTCATGTTATACATTCTAAAATTAAATAATTTGATATTATTCTAAAAACATTAAAAGTTAACTTTTTATATTAAAAAAATATGTTAAATAGAATTGGGGATGAAAACGTGCCCTAATTTAACATATTTTTTTAATATAAAAAATAATTTTTAATGTTTTTAGAATAATATCAAATTATTTAATTTTAGAATATATGACATGGATAAAAATCCCCTTGCCAAGTTATCAAACTCAACGGTGTAAACTGAGGGACCAAAACTACTTAAACTAGAGGGCCTTAAACTCCAGAATTTTAAAATTAGGAGGACCAAAAGTGCATTTAAACCTACAATTTATTTATGTTTCTTTTTTTTTTTTCTTCTTTACCTATCAAGTCGTTGTATATTGATAACTCTTTTGTATCTCTTTGTATAAATATCATTTGTAATTAAAAAGAGTGAAACAAAATGAAAATCTACAAGTATCTTGATACTCATTTTTTGAAATAAGAAAGAAGAAGACAATCTAAATGATATTATTTCTTATCATCATCTTACACTTAAGGATTCATAATTAAAAGGTCATTAAAATAAAAATACAAAAATTCAAAATTATTAAATGCCAACATAATAACTATGACAACGAATTTTTACATTTCTCACTCACATCCACATTTTCCCATTTTAGGAACAGAAACAATATCTGAAAAATGACACTTCGGTTTAGAAAGACTCGGACACATATGTTTTGGACAATCGGAATGTCGCATACAATTAAGGTACCCTGCAAAAAATATATATAAGATTATACTAAAATGATAAAAGAAATTCATACAGATGAATGAGAAAATTTTTAAATTCTAAAAATGACTTACCGTCAACATTCATTGTAAAAATAGTTATGAAAAGAAAGATAGTAATAACATAAACAAATTTGACAAGCTTAGACATTTTTTCTCCTCTGCTTATCAGAAATTCTCTATGGTTTTATTTTATCTATCACTTTTTAATTTATTAAGTTCATTCTTTTAAAAAATTTAGAGACATTATTAAATAACTCTTGAGTGCATTAAAGGATTGTGTTGTCTCTTTAGCTTACTTTGTAAGAGGCCACATAAAAAATTAAATAATCATTCTTATTTACCTATGTCCCATTACTTTATAACATCATGATGACATGAAACGCAAGTTCACAAAAGAGAAATAATATTTTTAGTACATAAATAATTTCTAAGTGAGCATGAAAATTTGGCAATTGTGTATCTTCGAATATATGAAAAGGTTTTAAGGAGAAGTTATTTGAAAAGCCAATATATTAGGTAAATTTTCATTATAAATGATATTTGAAGGAAAAATTAAAGAATGTAAAAAGATTCAAAGAAGTATTATGTATATAAAAAATATCACTAATACCGATTAAACTTCTTTAAATTTTCATTCAAATTAAAGAAGGATTTAATTTTTTTGGATTATATGGCATGAAATTGTAAACCTTCGCTCTTGCGTTTTTCTACATGTTTAAGTGTGATTAAGGATGCATGCTATGTTGTTAGAGTATTGAGAACAAACAATTTAATTTGCAATTGTTTCTACCATCAACACTCTTTAATCAATTGACGAGTTTACCAGAAAACAAACTTGAGGGTGTTATATATATGGTCGTATTTTAGAGAAACCAGAGGATCATATTTTCTTTGTTGAAATGAAATACGAGAATTTTTTTTTAGAATAACCAACTTTAAAAAAAAACGTAAATAATCAACTTTTGAAAAACTTTACGTAAATAACTAACTTTCAGGACTAAACAACACATAAGAGCCATCTGAGATGGCTCATGCACTTAAAGAACACACATAGGCGCCATCCCATGTGGTTCCTCCTCATGAAAAAGCCATCTAGGATGGCGCCTCCTCCTTGTTGTTTACATGTAGGAGCCATTTGGATGACTCTCGTGTATTTTTTATAAATAAACACCCATCCCTCCTTTATTTTTCACATTTTTTCAACTTCTCATCTCGTATTCTCTCTTATTCTCTATTACTCTCTCTTCTTTTTCTATCATGACATCTCCATACATCCATACCAGAGATGGATACGTTGTTTTCTCGGTCTCAAAACCTCCAATAAAAATGAAATTTTGGCACATATTTACCATGGCTAAACTGAAAAAAGAGTTGATGCATTGGTTAGAGGGAGAAATAGAAGTTGGTGAAGAAATTAGAAGGATCCAGAGGAAGAGAACAACCATGAACTTCACTGGTCAACCTCGAATTTGGTTGGAGGAAGTCAAAGCAGACGTCGACGTTATTGCGATGATGTATGGTTCCGATGAGATTGTTTTGACGGTTGTAGTGTCTTAAATAATTTTTTGTGTTGTTGATGCGTCATTTTCATGTTGTTGTTTTAATCGTGTAGTTTTTTATTTTGTTGTCTGCGTATTGGTGTTTGTAAGAAATGCTATTAATGGAAAGAAGAAGATTTGTTACAATATTAAAAAGTGCAGATAAATGAAATACAAATTTCAGGATGTTGAGCTTGTAGCACGTTGGGGACAATTTTTTTGATTGTGTCCGGGTTGACGACATAGATCACACTTTCTTTCTAGTTTACCAACGTCGTCCATTTTAGTTGTTATACGTTTGCTCTTAGGACGACCCTTTTTATTTCTCCGCATTTGATTGTTATGCCAAACTACTTCCCCTTCGTACGCAGGCAAATAATCTGGTTTTGCTACTGGTTCGAAGGCATTTTTGTATACGTTGAGCAAGGTCTCGAACTTGTAAATTGGAGAAAGAAGTACTAGTGCATCTTGATGAACATGTGCACACGCCGCAATGACATGAGAGTGAGGCATTCGAAAGGCCTGAAATTTTCCACAGTCGCACCAACGAGATGGTAGTTTAACCCTGTACTCTTGTCTAGGAAAACCCTCATTGTGGTCGGTTGTCTCTTTGACAATGAAGTTATGGTTATGTCGGTCGAATCTTGTAATAAGATGAGTGCTAGCTTTGGAACTTTCGGTCTTAATAAATTTCAGGCAGCTTTCACTGCACACTTGTCCGGATTGTACCACCGCGTTCCATTTTTCACCTCTCTGCAAACAAGGAGGCCATTCTAAAATATATTGTACTCACCAAAGCAGTTATTGGGAGTGCTCTTATGCCTTTAAAGACGTCGTTCATTGATTCGACTAGATTTGTTGTCATGTGGCCCCAATGCACTCCATTGTCATATGGCCGTGTCCACTTTTCCACTTGCAGATTATCAACCCACGCACCTGCATCTGGGTTTTCCATTCTGATCTGGTTGCGATAATATGTAAAACCTGGTTGTGTTAGCGCGTACGCTGCATTCATTACTATTTTCCGAAAACGCTTATCTTTGATCTCGCGCATGAAATTTTGAACGATATGTCTTGCGCATTAAACATGTGTAGACGGTGGGTCGTGCCAACCGTTGACGGGATTGTTGTACGCACTATCAATTGAGGCATGTCTGTCAGAAATTAGACAAAGATCACGTTGTGGTGCTACGTGTGTTCGAAGATTCTTTAGGAAGAAACTCCAAGATGCTTCAGTCTTTGCCTCTACAAGAGCATAGGCAATTGGGAACACGTTATTGTTTTCATCCTGTGCCACGGCCATCAGTAGGGTGCCCTTGTATTTTCCGTACAACCATGTTCCGTCTATCTGTATGATAGGTTTACAGTGTGCAAACCCAGTGATGCAAGGTCGAAAAGCCTAGAAAAGTCTACTGAATATACCATGTCCGCTGACACAGGTACCGTCTTGGGCAAACGTCGGCGTCGTCTCCAAAACATAAACTGTTCCAGGAGCATACGTTTGCAGTGCATTCATGTAGCGAGATAACTCTTTGTACGAACCCTCCCAGTTTCTGTAGATTTGCTCAATAGCCTTGTTTTTTTTCTAACCAGGCCTTTCTATACGAGGGGGTATAGTTGTATGTTGTAGTGATGTGGGATATTATTGTTTTCACCTTAAATGAAGGATCACATCTAACAAGAGGTAAGATTTCTTGACAAATGAGATCATAACTCAATTTACGGTGATCCTGTGATTGTGTGGAATTAACACAAGTGTGTTCCGTCATTGAACCTATCACCCAGGAATCACTCCGCAATCTATACGATGTAGTTAGATCAAAGTTACACTCAGGGTGGGTACAGATGATTCTGTATCTCTCTGCATTTGTTCGATCCACATGAAAGTCATAGTTGTTTATCATGTGGAACTTTTTTATTGCTCGCACGTAATCTTCTTTTGAACGAAATTTGTCTTTGACTTTTAAATTTGCATCTGACTGCACTTCAGGGTTGTAGAATATATTAGATGAAGGGTCATCTGTGCACATGTTGAGGGTGGTCATGTACGGAGGTGGTATGTAGATCTCATGTGGAGGCAATTGGCGTTCTTCATCAACCTCTAATTCTTCATTTACCATCATGTTGAACTGTGTCTCGTCAGCTTCCTCTTCTTTGTCAGCAACATCCACCTCAGCTTGTTCCTCCTCCGTAGGATCAATCCTCTCTATGTCCTGGAACACAACGTACAACTCAATCGAGTCGTACCCAGAATATTCATGATTACAAATTATGTTTTGCAGATCTTCGTCGTCTTTAACAACTACCTGGTAAGATGTTACCTGGTTCTCACCAGTAAAAACAGGATGTTGGTAGAAAATGTGTGATGTTGGACCACGCCGAAGTTTGGTCTCGAGTCTTTTTTTGAAATACGAAAAATTTGCATTACTATTTAGACAAAATTGGATATTTTCAGTGTTTCTGAATAAAAAACCGGCTACCTCACTGTTGTACGTCTCACCATTGAAATGTATAGTGATAATATATTGTGGTACAAATGACATTTTTTCTGGGTTTGAGTGTTTGAAATTTGGGTGTTTGAAATTTGAATGTTTGAGATGTTTGTGTGTCTGAAAGTGTTTGATTGTGTGGAATATTTATAGATGGTGCAGATGATTACATGCAGACTAGGGTGGCAGCTAGGTGGTAGGCCTAATTATAGCTAGGCCTAATTATCTCCTTTGGCTTTTTACAAGCCTAGTTAAAATTAGGCCTGCCACCCTAGTCTGCATGCATGCATAGTTCCAATTTAGAACTCACAACATACTCCTCCTTCTTCAATTTTAAGCATTAGAATTCCTCTCACCGCTTCCATAGATATAATTCTTTTCATCCCCTTTAGATGCAAGTGTCCCAATTTTTGATGTCATAGTTTAACTTCATCTTCTTTGGCTAGATTACATGTGGAAGAAAAACTTAACTCTTGAGGTATCCATAAATAGAAATTGTCCTTAGATCTGACTCCTTTCATTACAGCTTCACCCTTTTCATTGGTAACAATGCACTCAGATTTGGTGAAGTTTACTTTGAAGCCTTGATCACAAAGTTGACTGATACTGATTAAATTTGTTGTCAACCCTTTAAGAAGTAGCACATTTTCAAGATTTGGGATTCCTGGGAAATCCAGTTTTCCAACTCCTTTGATTTCACAATTGGCTCCATCTACAAACGTCACATAACTAGTGGAGTGAGATCTGATATACACCAGTAAGTTTTTAAATCCTATCATATGCCTTGAACATCCACTATCAAAATATCAGTCTTCTTTATCTGAAGCTCTGAGAGATGTATATGCTATAAGACTAGTGACAACAACTTTAGGAACCCATTGTTTCTTCTCACTGACATTAGGAGTGTTCTGATTAGTCTTACGTTGAGGTGTAGGCTTAGCATAACCATATAGTTATTTTACGTATTTTCTGAAACAAGTATTTTTAATTATCGTTTTCACAGGGATTAATGTGATATTTGTCATACCCCAAAATTTGCCCTCCATCTACTCAAGAGATTTCATACATCTATGCTCAAGGATTCCTCAAGAGTTGATCAGACAAACTCTCTCTTAGACAATCAACCCAAACTAGGGTTTGGTATCTCTCAAGTCAAGATGAACTTCCAACATCTCCAATGGCCTTCATGCCTCCTCATATGCTTCAAAGATTCTCCATGTCAAGTTTCAAGCCTCACAAGTCAAGTTTCCTCAGACAATTGCTCAGATGGTTGAAAATCAGTTGTATTGGACAAAAAAGTCAACTGTGGTCAACATACAGTCAAACTTCATAATTTTTGGTCAACATCCTCATTTTGAAGTTACATTCATCATTTGATCAAGGGTTGATCATGATTCATCAAGAAAACACAAGATTTGCTCAAAAGTCAAACTTTCTAAATTAGGGTTTCTAGGTGAAAAGTCAACTGAACTTTGACTGATCATAACTTCTTCATACTTTCTCAGAAATTTTTCCACCACCTCTTGTTTTGAAGGAAATTCAATTCTCTACAACTTCATGTCTCACAAGAATGTCCAAAAAATGCTTCATTTGAGAGGTATAGCTCAAAACATTACAGGTCATTTTCAAGGTCAACAAAAAGTCAACTTTTTGCTTTGAAGATATATTGAGCATGGTAACTCCAATTGAGATGAGACCAAAAAGGTTGGTTAGAGGACTCTTAGAGCTTTCCAAAAAGTCCAAGAACACTCAAAAATGTGAAAAATTGAGCAAGATACACCATTCACAAGTTGGGCAATTTTGAAAGAATGCACAAAGAGAGATACTTCTAAAAATCAAATTTTTTGCAAATGGGCTTGCTTTTTTCTTCACCCAAACTTATTCCTCATACAATTAGGAATATCCAAGCCCAATGCCATGAGTTTTTGATTTATTTTTCTATTTAATTTTGAATTTATTCATTTAAATACAAATTAAATTTTAAAATAAATTATAAAATCAAAATTAATTGAAAGATTGATTTTATTCTTTTCTTAAGACTCAAGCAATTCATTAAAAGCCAGCAATTTCGAAATTGGATCAAAAAAGGCAAGATTGGATTGGAATTGATCAAGTTTTGAAAATTTGATTTTCATGAAAAAATCAAATTTGATTATCATTGAATGGTGATTGATTCTTGCCAATAATGATCCCAAATCCATCCAGTACTTATACCTGATGCATACCAATCACAAGAGGACGAAAAAATTGCTCCAGAAACCCTAACCTAAAAGTCAAAAAACCGAGTTCTTGAAGCAACTTGCAATCCTTGTTCCAGCTCGTTTCAATTAGTTTTGAGGATCCAAATACATTCCTTGACATCCCTGGAAGCATTCCAGACCTTCACATTGCCAAAAAACATCCAGAATCAGAAAATCCGTGTTTGGTTTGTTCTTGAAAATCTCAAAATCGATTTCTCATATTCATGCATTATTAACACGATTTGTTGTTGTTTTTATGATCAATGATAAGTTTGCAATCGTTCTGGGTGGTTTGATTGCATTTCCATAGCCTGGAGCTCGATATGCCATAGCTAGGGTTTGAAACCACGATTTAGGATTTTGTTTAAAAGGAAAAATTGGATAACGGGACCTATACCATTGAATTCGGAATGGCCTGAGGAATCGAACCATGGTCTTAAATGTTATTTATATTATGTGTGCTGCGTTTTTGAATTTGCCAGGGACTTAGCGTCGAGCCATGGCCGACGCTGGATTTTCAAATTTTTAAAACGAAGAAGACGAAGTCTCCCGCGGTGATGAGGCAAGTCAGGGAGCGACGCGTGTGAAGATCCATTCACTTCGTTTTCAAACACAAACGCACACATGGCGCAGCGGTTAAGACTCTCACTGTTTCCAGATGCCCTCAAGGGTCATGGGTTCGAATCCTTCCAGGGCCAGTTTTGCTTCTTTTCTCAACTTTGCATATTTTTCTATGTTTTTCATATTTTTAATATTTTGCATTATATTTTAATTCTTTTCATATTTTTATTCTGCATTAAAAATTACCAAAATATTTTATTCTTTTTGCATTATTGTCATAAAAATCTTTATTTAATTTAATAAATTAAAAAAACATATTTTTGCATGCATATTTATTTTTATTTGTAATTTTGCATTTAAATCATTGTTAATTAGTTTAATTATTAAATTGCATCTAAAAAATCCCAAAAAATTATCTTATTATATTTACATTATTTCCAGCATGTCATATTTTTTCCAATTTAAAATTTGCATTTTTCCTAACATTTTCTCTTATTTCGATTTCATCATATTTTCCAATTTCTCGTTCGTTTCACAGGTTAATCCGATTCAGACGATTCTTCCGTTTTTTTTTTCATTTTATTTTTCAATAATGTAATTGTACCCGGGATGTAATAGTTTAATTTAGGATTTTATTTTCCGCATTTTAAATTATGTATCTGCCCCAAAGCCTTGTAATAGCGTAGGACATTTACCTTTCCGCACTTTACATTCCGCATTTTACTTTCCGCACCCTATAAATTGCTAGTAATTAGGCGTGTATGGCAAGACTAAAATTGAACATAGCCCACTAACTTCAAGATAACATATTCTGAAATCAACACACTTCTTTCACACACGCACCCTTTAGGGTAATTCTCTCTCGTTGCCTTTGCGAATTCAAAATGGTCATGTCCCTCGAACGTAGAGGTATCCTAGCACCGTTGCCTTCCAAACAAATCATCATAGTCCCTTTGATACAAAGATCATAAGACCCACGATGTCGCCTCCGAATACATGATCTTGACCCTCGATTGTCGCCTACGAAAAATGATGATAGCCCATTCGAATGTGCTAGGATACTTCCTACAAGTTGCTTTCTATGACCATCCGATGTCCCTTCGAATGTCCCGCTTACATCCAACGAATGGAGCTACCTACTAACTAATGGTACGGCTAGCGCTATTCTAAAGGAACGTAGAAGTATGAAAATGACCAATTCTGAGTGGGTAAATAAAGTCTTTTAGTTGCTTGCTCTAAAAATCATATGCTTTTCACACCACACACTCTTTTTCAAAGTTCAAATTCTTTTCAAAACGAAACATTTCCGAACACTTTGTATACACTCCTACATGAGTCATTACAAAGTCAAAGCGAAATGCCTCTTTCAAAACATCTTTGTCAAACACACAGAAAGCAATTTTTAAAAAAAGTGATCTAGAGCAACTAAGAGCCCGTAGATAACTACGGATGGAAAGGGGTGTTAATACCTTCCCTTTTCATAACCATTCTCCCCGAACTCAGAATCTAACGAAGGTCTTTTTCTGTTACTTTTACCTTCCCTTAATTGGATAAAAATAAAAGTCGGTGGCGACTCTTGCTATCCGCACATTTGGATACAAAAATCCTACAAAGTCAGTTCACCGTATTACAGAACTGGCGACTCTGCTGGGGAAACATCCCTAAAAGAGAGAATTGCCTTAGGGATTTCTAGATAACCTTTATTGCTTTCTGTTTGAATTGTATGCTTTATCTTTAAGGGTTGCTTGGGTAATATATTGTTGGGGGATCCTACACCCGGATCCGGGTTTCCTTTTAGGTAAGTGGCATTAGATCATCGCGACCGCTAGACGTATAACTAAACGGTCAACATGATGGCTACGTTAGCGTGACACTTTGGTTGTCCCGATACTCTTCATTCCCAAGTTGAAGATAGTATTTGGCTTCTGCGTGGTGTCATCAAGCGCTAACTAAACTTTTAGAACCTTAATTGACCCATCTTAGCCATTAGAAGGTAGTGAGATGGCCGGCTTTGGTGTAGACCGAGGTTGGTTGATACTCGATGCTACACTCATTGAGATTAGACTTTTGGGACATTTTCGATCGACCACTTGGCCGTCGTATTGAAATAAGCGCCTACGAGAAAGATCGATGATGTGAGATTCCTAGAACCCGGTTACTATTATAGGACAAGATGAACCAACTCAAACTTTTGGTAGGGTAATCACCTATACCTCATGCAAGCCTTAAACCTAGGCTCATTGTGTGAATTGCTTGTGTGTGCTAAACATGACATCATGACATCATTTGCATTGCATATCATTTCTAACTATTTCAAGGACCTAGGGATTTATCTTTGCTCTGTTTTGTAGGGATTATGGCTTCTAGAAAGACTATCCGAATCAACTTTATGGGTATCCCTTCTCAGCTCAAAGAATTGGTTTCAGAAATTCCTGATCATGCTCAGTTCATTAAAAGACATGGTTATCTACTTGATTTGGTTATCTCCGGTTTTGAAGAAGATATGATGCATGTCCTATTCCAGTTCTTCGACCCGAAACACCATTGCTTTACATTCCCAGATTATCAGTTGGTTCCTACCTTAGAAGAGTTCTCTAAGTTACTTGGGGTACCTATTCTTGACCAAATGCCATTCACCGGTCTAGAAAAGGTTCCTAAGTTCGAAGACATCGCATCCGCCTTACATCTTAAGCGCTCAGACATTGAAGCCAATTGGGAAACTAGAAGTGGAGTTAAGGGTTTACTTTCCAAGTTCTTAATCAAGAAAGCCCGAGAACTCCTCAAAGTTATGAGTTTCCATGCATTTGAAAACATTGTGGCCTTATTAATTTATGGTTTGGTTCTATTTCCTAACTCGGATCAATTCATAGATATCAATGCCATCAAGTTGTTCCTTACCCGCAATCCTGTGCCTACTTTACTTGGAGATATTCTACATTCTCTCCACGCTCGTACTACCAAGCGACAAGGAACTCTCATGTGTTGTGTACCTTTACTTTCCAGGTGGTTTATTTCGCACCTTCCTCCATCAGTTTTGAAGAACGAACAAAGGTTGAGATGGTCTCAAAGGTTGATGTCACTCTCTCATTCAGATATCCGTTGGAGCCTTTTCTCTCAAAAGGACTTCACATTCATTGAGCGTTGTGGAGAGTTCCCTAATGTACCACTCCTTGGTATAAGGGGAGGTATTACTTACAACCCTTCTCTAGCTCTACGTCAGTTTGGTTTTGCCCGAAGAGATGGACCACATGATATGCTTCTCCAAGATATTGTGTTCGACTACAATCACGATCTCCAGAATTACCGACGAAGGTTTATACACGCTTGGGGCATGGTAAAGAAGACTGATACCAAGACTTTGGGGCACCAAAATCCCATTCCTTGGGAACCTTACCTCAAATGGGTGCGAGCTCGAGCTCAAAACCTTATGATGCCATTCACGCCTGTTCTACCAGTAATTATGGAACCTGTTGCTATAGGTGACGAGTCCTATACTGTTCTCGATCCTGACATGCCTACTGATTTTGAAGACTTGAAGAGATCCTGGATTCAGCTCAAAGAAGAAAGGGATACCTTTGAAGCTCAGTGCTATGCAAGTGAGAAGAAAGTGCTAGAGTTGACCTGTGACACCCCGATTTAATTCAGAAATTAAATAAATAGGAATTTAATTATTTAATTAATTAAAGACTTGAATTAATTATATTTTTGGAATTTATGGGATTAATTGAAGAAAAGAAGAGATGGAGGTGTGAGGTGTAATTAGGGGTGTGAGGAGTAAATTACACTACACTTACTAATTACCATTTGTTTTATTTTATTGGAATAAATGAAGGATTATTAGAAGGAATATAAAAAGGAAAAGAAAAGAAAATAGGTCTTTTTTTGGAGAAAAGCTATTATACGTAGAGTTGGAGAAGAGAAGAGAAGAAGGAAAACCTAGAAGCGTCAGAATCTCGAAGAACCCACAAGGTAAGGGGTGATTTCGATTGGTTATTGCTTATTATAGGTTTTGATGTTAACATTATAGACCATGGCATGTTAGGAATCTGTGTTTAGGAAATTCTAGGTTTCCATGGATGAATACCTAATAGTGTCAGTTGGTGTCAGATTGAGTCTGATTGTGTCAGAATGCGTATGGAATGTGAGTAGAGTGTCAGTAGATGAAAATAGATGATGGAAATATGTTGTTTGATGAGGTAGATGATGAAAAATGATGTGTTTTAGTGTTTCCCATGTTGGAGTTCGTATGGGTATGTTTGAGTTTGAATGGAAATGGATGAATGCTGTCAAAAGTGCAGGAAATGGCTTTTTAACACGTGGGAACCGGTTCCTGTATGGGTAGGAACCGGGTTGCCCTTTGAAAATTTACAAAGAACTGAAAAATACACGTGGGAACCGGTTCCTGTATGTGACGGAACCGGGTTCCCTTTGAAAAATTGGTAAAAATTGGAAAATTGCACTTAGGAACCGGTTCCTGTATGTGACGGAACCGGGTTCCCATACATTTTTCCAGCAACGAGGTTTTGGAACTTTTTAGGAACCGGTTCCTGTATATGACGGAACCGGGTTCCAACTTAAATTTTTGAAAAATGTCAAACTTTGAAAATTCATAACTTTCAAACCGTAAGTCCGTTTTGAGCGCCGTTTTGGACGTTATTTTCTAAATTTAATGCTCTATTTTATGAACTGAAAATATTTTCCAAAACTTGAAATTATTTTGAAAATGGGCCAAATTCCGAAATAGATGACTATTGACTGACGCATATTGATGTGTATGCAGTAGAGATCCTGTGGTGATGGATATATTGATACAGAGTGAATGTAAAGCGTTGTTATTTGTGTGCATGATGGTTGGATCATCATGTTTTTGGGTTTGATTCGGTTTATGATAATTGGTGTAGTCATGATTGTATTGATATCATGTGTTTGTTGGTGTTGTATATGACTGATGGCTTTTGACCTTAATTGTCGTTGTTGTGATGAATTGTTCATGATATGAGATTATATCATGTTGTGGGTGATGAGGGTGTATGATGTCTGAGGTGGTCATAACCTGTGTTGATGTATGCATGATTGGTTGATATATCATGTTGATTGGTTTGCATGTTTATGCTGATGTTAGACGTATGCATGATTAGTTGATATATCATGTTGATTGTTGAGATTAAGTTATGTTCGATGAATGTATACATAGACTGATTGATGTTGCATGCTAGTGATGTGCGTGCATATGCATTGTTTGGTGAAGTTAATTCCCATTGTGCGGAATTTGACTTGGATTGCCGATAACCGATACCCGAGTGAGGATGGGTGGTTAGGCTGGATTCGTGTCCGAGTGGTTATGGACGAATCGATGGTACTGTATCCGGTTGATGATGGATCAGTGTTGGGTGACTTGGTCACGAGTCGGTACCGCATGCATTGAGTCTGCATTATATTTGTATGGAATAGTAACATGTTAGGATGTCTTCCAGTGTTACTATTCTCTGATTGATGATTGTTGTGCATGATGATTATATGGTTGTAATTGTGTATTGAATCTGGAGTTATGTTGAAATGGGTGGATTAATATGCTTGAAATATATTGTTAATTGAGAAGCTTATAATATGCTTTAATTATGAGAAGTCTCACCCTTACTTTACCATTTCAGATTAAAGTTAGCAGCTGAAGAGTCGGTGAGGATGGCTCTAGAGCTCATCGTTTAGTCTGCGTGTCAGTGTCATGCTCTGATTAGATTGTAACACTGGGGAATGTTAGATGAGGAATTAGACTTGGTCTATTATTTATTTAAAACTTAGTGGGAATAATGTTGATTGAATTTATTCCGTTTTTGTTTATGGTATCTTTCCGCTGTGTAAGACATGGTCTTAGCTTGATTGAAATTAATTGGAAATGTTGATCCTCAGTGTAGCATGGCTACTGTTTAATGAAGGTATATTTTATTTATTAATTGTGACATCCCGTGATTACCGTGTTAAACTCTGATTAAAGATGATTTAAATGTTAATTTAATTAATATATTCAGGGTATTTAGATGGGGTGTTACAATAGTGGTATCAGAGCATAGTCGGTCGTTGTGACCAGTGTCTTAATGTCATTACTCCTTCTGTATACGACATGTGTGTGAAACACATCGGTACTTGTTTTCCTAACTACTTGGTTGCAGGAGTGGTTTAGAAGCCAGTGGGGGAGAAGCTTTACTTCTCCGATATATTTTGGTGTGAAGAGTTGGATCGATGTGTTATTGATTATATGAGTGCAAATGTTGGTTAGACTGCGTAGTTCCCGAATTGGAGGGATTACAATCGAGAATTCATATGATGGTCAGATAAGGTTCTCTTAAGTGGTAACAATTAAGTACTTGTGTTGTTCGCATCACTGAGAGTGGAGGACGATGGTATGGATAATGGTGTCCCCGTTAGGTGTGAGTTCTAATGTTCCTCTGGGAGTAATAGCAACTCGTCGTTAGAGCAAGATGTTGAATTAGCTTGAAATTATCATTCGGTTGAATGTTTGAAGTTAAACCAAGTAATTATGAATCGTTTGATGAGTCGATGCATATTCTTGGCCTAGAAGATATTTGGTAATTAAGAAGGATGACTCTTAGAAGATGGTGGTGTGGTTGAATGTTGCAACACTTCTGGTTGATTGTGGAACTGTCTGTGAGTTACCTCTTGGTGTTCTTGAAAAGATTAATTGTGTCAGTGTCAATGGTTGGTATAAAGTATGCAATTGTGTGAATTGGTTATTGGAATTGTAACTTGACGCAATTAATCATGGTGAATGATGTGTGTTGCGGTATGTTGAAGTTAGGATCTCAAATTTTGTATTCGGTGATGTTTTGGGATTTTTCACTCTCACAAGGTGGAAATCGATTACCTATCACAGGGAATTGATTTCCTGAAGCTGACAACATTGTTTTGAAAACTTGTAAGATTCATAACTTGAGTTTTGGATGTCTGATTTGAGTTCCGTTTGAAGCGTTGGAAAGATAATGTGATGAACTTTGTTTTAAAAATGGTCCCAGCACCGAAAGTAATTATTTATCATGTAATGATGTTTGAGGAGAATCAGAGTTGTTGTTGATGTCGTTCTTGGTACAAAACTTATTTCTATGACACCGTGCAAGATGTCAACTTTTGAGTTAAGAGAATTGAGAAGCTATTGGGAGATGCGCAGTGAAATGGATTTGTAAAACCAAGTGTATTGTTTGGGGAGCTTTAATTTCCTTAGTCAAGGAGGAAGAAAGTAGCGCAAATTGCGTGTGGATGTTGATAACTGATTTAAGTGGTGATTAAGACTAAATATCTATTTCAAATTGTTGGTGATTTGATGGATCAATTGGTTGGAAAGTATGCCTTCAGTAAAGTTGAGTTTAGATTAACTTACCTTCGTGGGCAGGTTAAGGATGAAGATAGTTAGAAAGAAGCTTCTAAAACTCGGTATAGGTATGTTGAATGTTGTGAGGTGAATTCCAACTTCGAAAGGGAGTAGAATTTTGTTGAGTTTTCATGGTGTAGATTACGGTATGAGGATATGAATTTTCTTTATCATGTTACCTCAAGTGACGGTAATGCGGTAGACCCATCTGAGGATGATGTAGTGTTGTAGTGGGAAAGTCCAAAAAATTTGTTGCGTGTATTGGAAGATTTTATGGGCATAACCAGTAACAATCGCAGTTATTTGAGACGAGGTCAAGAATGATATATTCTTAGTGAATGAAATGTTGGTATTAGTAAGAATGTGAAAGTATTAGAGATGCAACTTATGTCGATTAAGGATAAATAAGTGACGTTAGCTTCTGAGGAAAAGATAAGTGGTGTTAGAGGAAAAATAAATTCGACAGGAAGTGCAATCATGTTTAAGATGTCAAAATATTGACATGTGTTAAGAAAATGTTGGAAGTTTCTTTTACCGATCATATGATGAGATGTATTACCGAGATTGCATTTGAAATAAGATTCAGACTGAACATATATGGATCCTAGATATTATGAGATTTAAAGGGAGACTAAGAGTTGTGAATGTCGTTAAAGTTCTCCGCATGGATAAGGACTTCAAATGGGGACAAAATGAGTTATGGTGTATTTGGTATGTTAGCGTCTCATGAGGAGGAAAATACTTAACGTTTGTGCGATGCTAAGTGCGGGTGAAGGAGATTATGTAAATTGTTTGATCATTGGTATCTCATCGTCGATATCAGATGAGAAGTAAGTTTGGAAGAAGTCGTAAACCTTAAAGGAAGATTATTGGACCATGGTGCTTGGGTGACTTCGAGCACAAGTTCTAAAGGAACGCTATTATAGTTTGGTACGGTGGTTTATAATCCATTGTGATTGCCGGCTATCTATTGACAAATTGAGGAACTGATCACCCTTAATCTCTTGTTGATAATAGACGGGATCGTGTTGGATTTAATAGACTTATCTTGCAAGCTTGATAGTGTGTGAAGTGGTTGACGTTCTATTGAGGGGATAGTAGACTTGGAAATTATATAGCAGGTCGAAGACTTGAGTGTGTATGCAAGTTGAAGCCGTGGAGTGGAAGGTTGGAATGTAAGAAGGTGAACAGTGATTTTTGGTAGATATTAAGGAGAAAGTCTAAAGATAAATATGAAACTTGTAGAGCTGGTAGTTGATGAAAATCAAATGTAGATAATGACTTAAGGTAATTAATCAGAGTCGCGTAGCGAAAGCGTAACGTGATGCACTTTGTTATGCGAGTATGATTTCTTTTGGAAGTCACAAATTAAACATTAGAAGGTGTGGAGTTTATGAAACTATTAGAAATTTCAGAATAGAATTGTTAGGTGAAGGGTTCTATGTCTTATTGATGTTACATCCATTATAAGAGATGTATTAATTTGCAAGCTCTATCGTTGGAACGTAGCCTCGTGGTACTGGCATTGTGTATGAATGTTGGGGACATTGCGGTTCGGTGGAGGTTCTTATAATTGTGCTGCAGTGTAAGGAAGTGATAAATCGTGTATCTTAGAGTGAATGGGGTAAGAAGTGAGCTGAGCTGATGTATTCTTAACCCGATAACAATGGATCGTGTGGGATTCTAGTGGTTGAATAAGAAGGATATTTGTTAGTGATATTGGAAATGATGTCAAACATGACGTGATAGTTGGAAGGAAGGATTTCAAGAGCTGAAGAGGAGGTTGACTAGTGCTCCGATCTTCATTTTGCCGAATCCGACTAAGTCTTTTGTTGTGTACTGTGACGCATCATTAATGGGAATAGGTGGTGTGTTGATGCAAGATAAGCAGGTTGTGGCTTATGCTTCACGACAATTGAAAGTGCATGAAAGGAGTTATCCGACTCATGATTTAGAGTTGGCAGCTGTTGTATTTGTTTTGAAGTTGGGGAGGCATTATTTATATGGTTCTCGATTTGAGGTATTAGTGATCATAAGAGCCTGAAATATCTCTTTGATTAGGAAGAGTTGAAACGGTTGCGAGTCAAAGAGATCGCATTGGTAAGAGTAGCTTGGGGAGGACCAGCAGATGGAAATGTTACATGGGAACTGGAGAGTCAGATGAAGGACTCATATCCCGAACTGTTCGTCTAAGTGGTGTTTTCGAGGACGAAAACTCTTTTAGTGGGGGAGAGTTGTGACACCCCGATTTAATTCAGAAATTAAATAAATAGGAATTTAATTATTTAATTAATTAAAGACTTGAATTAATTATATTTTTGGAATTTATGGGATTAATTGAAGAAAAGAAGAGATGGAGGTGTGAGGTGTAATTAGGGGTGTGAGGAGTAAATTACACTACACTTACTAATTACCATTTGTTTTATTTTATTGGAATAAATGAAGGATTATTAGAAGGAATATAAAAAGGAAAAGAAAAGAAAATAGGTCTTTTTTTGGAGAAAAGCTATTATACGTAGAGTTGGAGAAGAGAAGAGAAGAAGGAAAACCTAGAAGCGTCAGAATCTCGAAGAACCCACAAGGTAAGGGGTGATTTCGATTGGTTATTGCTTATTATAGGTTTTGATGTTAACATTATAGACCATGGCATGTTAGGAATCAGTGTTTAGGAAATTCTAGGTTTCCATGGATGAATACCTAATAGTGTCACAGTGTCGATTGAGTCTGATTGTGTCAGAATGCGTATGGAATGTGAGTAGAGTGTCAGTAGATGAAAATAGATGATGGAAATATGTTGTTTGATGAGGTAGATGATGAAAAATGATGTGTTTTAGTGTTTCCCATGTTGGAGTTCGTATGGGTATGTTTGAGTTTGAATGGAAATGGATGAATGCTGTCAAAAGTGCAGGAAATGGCTTTTTAACACGTGGGAACCGGTTCCTGTATGGGTAGGAACCGGGTTGCCCTTTGAAAATTTACAAAGAACTGAAAAATACACGTGGGAACCGGTTCCTGTATGTGACGGAACCGGGTTCCCTTTGAAAATTGGTAAAATTGAAAATTGCACTTAGGAACCGGTTCTCATGTGACGGAACGGGTTCTATATATTTTCCAAGAACGAGGTTTTGAACTTTTAGGAACCGGTTCTCGATATGACGGAACGGGTTCCAACTTAAATTTTGAAAAATGTCAAACTTTGAAAATTCATAACTTTCAAACCGTAAGTCCGCTTTTGAGCTGCTTGGACGTTATTTTCTAAATTTAGTGCTCTATTTTATGAATGAAAATATTTTCCAAAACTTTAAATTATTTTGAAAATGGGCCAAATTCGAAATAGATGACTATTGACCGACGATATTGATGTGTATGCGAGAGATCCGTGGTGATGGATATATTGACAGAGTGAATGTAAAGCGTTGTTATTTGTGTGCATGATGGTTGGATCATCATGTTTTTGGGTTTGATTCGGTTTATGATAATTGGTGTAGTCATGATTGTATTGATATCATGTGTTTGTTGGTGTTGTATATGACTGATGGCTTTTGACCTTAATTGTCGTTGTTGTGATGAATTGTTCATGATATGAGATTATATCATGTTGTGGGTGATGAGGGTGTATGATGTCTGAGGTGGTCATAACCTGTGTTGATGTATGCATGATTGGTTGATATATCATGTTGATTGGTTTGCATGTTTATGCTGATGTTAGACGTATGCATGATTAGTTGATATATCATGTTGATTGTTGAGATTAAGTTATGTTCGATGAATGTATACATAGACTGATTGATGTTGCATGCTAGTGATGTGCGTGCATATGCATTGTTTGGTGAAGTTAATTCCCATTGTGCGGAATTTGACTTGGATTGCCGATAACCGATACCCGAGTGAGGATGGGTGGTTAGGCTGGATTCGTGTCCGAGTGGTTATGGACGAATCGATGGTACTGTATCCGGTTGATGATGGATCAGTGTTGGGTGACTTGGTCACGAGTCGGTACCGCATGCATTGAGTCTGCATTATATTTGTATGGAATAGTAACATGTTAGGATGTCTTCCAGTGTTACTATTCTCTGATTGATGATTGTTGTGCATGATGATTATATGGTTGTAATTGTGTATTGAATCTGGAGTTATGTTGAAATGGGTGGATTAATATGCTTGAAATATATTGTTAATTGAGAAGCTTATAATATGCTTTAATTATGAGAAGTCTCACCCTTACTTTACCATTTCAGATTAAAGTTAGCAGCTGAAGAGTCGGTGAGGATGGCTCTAGAGCTCATCGTTTAGTCTGCGTGTCAGTGTCATGCTCTGATTAGATTGTAACACTGGGGAATGTTAGATGAGGAATTAGACTTGGTCTATTATTTATTTAAAACTTAGTGGGAATAATGTTGATTGAATTTATTCCGTTTTTGTTTATGGTATCTTTCCGCTGTGTAAGACATGGTCTTAGCTTGATTGAAATTAATTGGAAATGTTGATCCTCAGTGTAGCATGGCTACTGTTTAATGAAGGTATATTTTATTTATTAATTGTGACATCCCGTGATTACCGTGTTAAACTCTGATTAAAGATGATTTAAATGTTAATTTAATTAATATATTCAGGGTATTTAGATGGGGTGTTACATGACCAAGCTACTTCACGAGGAGCGAAACATCAACGCTTACATCGGCACCAAGAGGAAGCGACCATGGGAGACTTAGAACTTTAGGATGTTTATGTTTTCTGTTATTGTTTTGAACTATCTTTTGTACTTAAAAAGAAAAGAATAATGAAAAAAATACTAATAAATATTTGTTCATTGCTTGTTTAACAAATTTAAATCTCTAAGGTCCTTGAAAACATTGCATTGCATTCGCATAAACATTGCATATCATAGCATAGCATTGCATCACAGGTACATTGGAGATTGGTTTTCTCATTTGCTCGCTATTTATTTTAGCAGAAATGGCTCTTGAACACCACAAAGATCTTCAAGCTCGAATGCCCTTTCAAAGAGATGTTCACCAGTTTGGTCCAAGGCCAAGAAGATTTGAAGAAGCTCATCAACAAAAAGAATAAGGTTGTTGGTCTTCTCGACATGGGCAGACGCTACAAGGGTGGTCCTAAGGTGGTCAGCCGTATTGAACTCTCTGAAGGAAGTGTCCATACTGAGGAAAGTAACAAGGGTGATGAAGGCAGTCAGCCTGAGCTTGAGAAGAACTATGATGATGGCCAATACTCTAACGAAGATGACAAGTACAAACAACTTGAGGATCGTCTGAATGCTGTGAGAACTTGAAGATGTCCGGGCTGAATTTTGATGATCTGAGTCTCGTTCCTGGTGTTGTGATTCCTCCCAAATTCAAAGTTCCAACTTTTGCCAAATATGATGGCATGTCTTGCCCAAAGCTGCATTTGAAGTCCTATGTCCAGAAGATCAATCCCCACACTGATGACAGAAAGTTGTGGATGCACTATTTTCAAGAGAGTTTGTCCGGAACTCAATTGGAGTGGTACTATCAGTTAGATAATGACTGTATCCGTACTTGGAGTGACTTATGATGCCTGCACAGATGAGTATAATGTTGAATTGACACCCACTCGCATGCAACTACAAAGCATGTCTATGGGTCGTGACGAGAAGTTCAAGGAGTATGCTCAGAAATGGAGGGATCTAGCAGGCAGAGTTCAACCACCCTTGTCCAAAAGGGAATTGGTTGATATGTTTATGGGAACACCGAGGCCCATTCTTCAATCATCGATTGAAACTCTTCACCGGATTCACCGAATGACATCGACAGCAGCGATTGAGGCGGTATCAAGAATGGAAGATTCGTAGAGACGTCTTCAAATGCTGCAAAAGATCTTTGGTGGTAAGAAAGAAGCCAATGCTGTATGGTCGAAAAGCCGAGCCAAGACCGACTGCGTGCTCAACTGCAGCTTGGATCTCCATCCCACAAGACAACCTCAACGAGACAACCGTAACCGTAACGCGCCACGAAGAGCGGTTTACGAAGATCAACATGCCATTGTCGCAAGCCTTGCAACACATGTTGGCGTGATGATTGCTTTGAGGATCCTCCTAATGTCAACACTTCCTCTCCGAAGTACAATCCTAATGCTAAGTGTGCTTACCATTCCAATAGCCCAGGACATAGTACTGATGATTGTTGGGCTCTGAAGAACAAGATTCAAGATATGATTGAGGCTAAGCAGATTGAGTTTGACCCTCCTGTTGAGACTCCGAATGTGATCAACGCTCCTATGCCTAACCATGACAAGAGTTCCAATGTTGTTGGTGATGATACTTATGTCTTCAACATAGATGACTTGACCATTCCTCTGATGACTGTTAAGAAGAATTTGCTACAAGTCGGTGTCAACCCAGGATGCCCAGAGAATTGTCGGTGGTGCCCATCCGAGCCAGATGGTTGTGCTTGGTTGAGGAGACGTGTTCAGTGCATGATGGACAACCGTGAGATACTATTTCTGAAACCACCTATGCAGAAGCTGTGTGAAGAAATGTCTAAGTTGAAGATTGATAATGCGAACGAAACTGTACCATCTGTGTGGGATACCTTGGGGCAACCAAGTGGAAAGTATGATTACATGGTGAAGTACACTGTTCCTGAAAGCTACAAAATTCCTATTGAAGATGTTAAAGCAACCGGATGGGGTGGCGATTTCCCAGAAGACTATGCTGATGTTAACACTATAAGGATTTCCTCTGCTGATCCTGTGCCTAGAGTGGCACCTCTCATCATTACCTCTCCAAGACCAGTTCCGTATTCCTCTGATAAAGCTATCCCTTAGAATTATGGAGCTGAGGTTTACTATCATGGCGTCAAGCAAGACCCTCTGACCATTGAGGATCTTTCAGTCGAAGCTACCATTCTTGACATTGACAACATCATCGGATCTAGTAAGGTGACCAGAACCGGAAGAGTATTCTCTCCAGATATCTCTCCTCCCAAAGACACCGCGACTCCAGCTCGCATTCCAGCTATTCAATCCATTCCCCAAGCTAGAGGGAAAGAACCGTTGACTCATCCGCTTTCAACCAAGTACCAAAGGAAGTTATGAAGACACCTCAAACAAGAAATGGAGGAAATTCAAGATTATCAAGAAGAGTGACTACAATGTTGTGGAACAGTTGGTGCATCTGTCCAAATCTCCATGCTTGCTCTGCTCTTGTGCTCTGAGGCTCATGCTAATGCCTTGGTGAGGTTTCTGAAGAATGCTCATGTGCCGCAAGACACTACCACTGACCAGTTCGAAGTTTGTATTGCTAGCCTGGCTGCCAACAACGGCCTAGGCTTCTCTGATGCTGATTTAACTCCTTCCGGAAAGAAACACAACAAAGCCTTGCACATCTCTATGGAATGCAAGGGCGTTATGTTATCTCATGTTTTGGTGGATACCGGTTCTGCTCTAAACATCCTACCGAAGACTGCTTTTGATCGACTCGATGTCGAAGGGTTGGATCTGATACCCAGTGACATTATTGTGAGGGCTTTTGATGGTTCTAAGCGAACAGTACTTGGAGAACTCACTCTGCCTGTTAAAGTCGGTTCCCAGACTTTTGACTCTACTTTCTTTGTCATGGACATCCGTCCCGCTTACTCTTGTCTACTCGGACGCCCTTGGATACATGGGGCAGGGCATTACTCTACCTTGCATCGAAATCAAGTACCCGGTGAAAGGGAAGGTTGTCACAGTATGTGGTGAAGAAGAGTATATGGTCAGTCATCTCCAGTCATTCCGATACCTTGAGATGGAGGGTGAATTCTTTGAGACTCCCTGTCAAGCTTTTGAAACAATCCCCAGAGTCATGCCTGTTGACTCTCCTGTCACTCCTAAAGTTGCTAAAGTTCCGCCTAGGATGGCCTCGCTGAAAGATGCTCAAGCTACTGTTGAACAAGGAGGTAGTGCTGTTTGGGGTCAGCTCCCTAATCTTCCTTTCAAATTTGATAAGACTGGTTTAGGCTTCACCATCAAGGGTCAGAAGATGATACGCCGCGAACGTTCCGGCCAACTTCCCTTCCGCATCAGCCAGAGTGGAATCCATGCTATAGAAGACGACGACAACGGCTTCGACATCAGCAAGTGGATCTTCCCAACTCCAGATAAAGGGCTCAAGAATTGGAAGGCGAAGACGTCATACCAATTTCCTTTAGTCGAGTAATTGCTCTTGTTTTGTTTTGCTTTTCGTATTTCTTTATGTTTTGAACAATAAACTTTGAAAGCCTAGTGCCTTGCCGGGCATCATGGCTCGTTTGGGGTTATTATCTTGATTGCGTATTTTCATTCAATAAATTGGACTTTTGCATTCAATTGTTTGTTTTCTTTCTTTACTTTATCACCCTTCAAAAGCTATGTGTTTCTTACACACACCACGTGATACAATCGCGAATCACTCGAATCTTAATAACAATGCTATGCTAGTGCTAAATATGACTTGATAATCCGATCTACCAAGCCAAGACGAAAGTGAGGAAGATTGTGAAGTGCCGGAGAACTTGCCGATCTACAAGAAGAGCGAGTTATACAACCACACGAAGAGCAAGTTGAGGTTGTGAATTTGGGTACTGACGAAGATGAAAAGAGATCAAGATAGGAGCGGTCTTGAGAACGTGTCAAAGAAAGGTTGGTTCAGATGCTACGAGACTATATTGAGGTTTTGCTTGGTCATACGAAGACATGCCTGGTTTAGACATTGATATTGTGGTACATCGATTGCCAACAAAAGAAGGTTTTCTCCTGAAATGAAGGTTTGTCGACGCTACGAGATGTCCGAGAAAATTAAAGCGAAGTCATGAAGCTTCAATCGGTTTCTTAGCTGCCACCTCTTATCCCAAAGGTTGCAAATGGTGCTGTGCCCAAGAAAGATGGTAAGGTACGAATGTGTAGATTACAGAGATCTGAACAAAGCGAGTCCGAAAGACGATTTCCCACTTCCTCATATTGATGTTCGTTGACAACACCTCAAGATAAGGTTTCTCCTTTATGGATGGTTTCTCCTACAATCGATTAAAATGGCTCCCAAGACATGGAGAAGACTACTTTTGTTACACGTGGGGCACTTTCGCTACAAGGTTATGCCTCGGATGAAGAACGGGCGCCACTTATCGCGTGCTATGGTGACATTATTCCATGACATGATTCATCACGAGATAGAGGTCTACGTCGGCGATGATAGCTCGATCACGCATCAAGAAGAACATCTTGATCATTTGCGAAACTATTTGAGATTGAAGAAGTACAGATTGAGACTTAATCCCAACAAGTGCGCTTTGGAGTCGATCCGAAAACTCCTAGGGTTTGTTGTCGGTGAAAAGGTATTGAAGTTGACCCGCCAAGGTTAAAGCCATTCAAGAGATGCCGCTCACAGAGAAGGAAGTCGAGGTTTCGGCGATTAAATTACATTGCGATTCATTGCACACCTAAGCGCTACTTGTGAGCCAATCTTCAAGTTACTAAAGAAAGATCAAGTAGTGGAATGGAACGCGATTGTCGATCGCTTTTGACAAAATCAAGGAGTACCCATGAATCCTCCTATCGATGCCACCGCCAAGGAAGACCTCTTATCACGTACTAATAGGTTAGAGAATTCAATGGGGTGTGTGTTGGGGCAACATGACGAGTCTGGTCGAAAAGAGCATGCAATATACTACCTTAGCAAAAGTTTACCGATGTGAAACAAGATACTCACAGCTCGAGAAAACTTGCAACGCTATTTGGGCTCCGACTAAGACAGTATATGTTGACTCACACTACCTTGTTGATTTCAAGATGGATCCGATAAAATACATATTTGAGAAACCAACTCTCCGAAGAATAGCAAGATGGCAAATGATCTTGACCGAGTATGACATCCAGACACTTCTCGAAAGCGATCAAAGGAAGTGTAGCCGATCATTTGGCTCATCAAGCCGTAGATGACTATCGCCTATGCAGTCAATTTTCGACGAAGATGTTTTACTAGTCACAGATTGTGAAGAACCAGGCCCAGACGAAGGACCTGAACAAGGATCCCGATGGACCATGGTCTTCGATGGAGCCTCAAACGCACTTGGCAATGGCATTGGCGCCATCATTATATCCCCTGCAGGCGGACATGCGCCTTTCACCGCCAGATTATGTTTCAGTTGCACCAACAACATGGCCGAATATGAAGCGTGCATCATGGGTATCAAAGCTGCTATTGACATAAGAATCAAGTTCTTGCAAGTGTATGGAGACTCAGCCTTAGTGATCAGTCAGATAAAAGGCGAGTGGGATACGAAGCATCCGAATCTCATTCCATATCGAGAGCATGTTCTGAGTTTGATCCCTACTTGAAGAGATTACTTTGATCACACGAGAAGAGAATCAGTTGGCAGACGCATTAGCTACTATGTCATCTATGTTCAAGGTTAGATGGGACAACGAGGCTCCCCAGATCATCATTGAGAAGTTCGACGAACCAGCATATTGTTGTGAGCTTGATACATAAGAGAAACCTTGGTACTACGATGAGAAGAGGTATCTTGAGGCTCAGGAATATCCCGCAGGAGCATCTGTTAATGATAAGAAGTTCATGAGAAGATTTGCATCTAAATTCTTCCTCAGCAACGACATCTTATACAAGCGCAACCACGACTGCTTACTCAATGTAGACCGAAAACAGAATGCGTATCATGGAAGAGTTACACAAAGGCGCATTTGGTACCCACTCCAGTGGACACACCATGGCTAAGAAGATTTTGAGAACAGGTTACTATTGGTCCACCATGGAAGATTGTCACCCTTATGCTCGATCTTGTCACAAATGCCGATATATGCCGACAAAGTGCACGTACTCGATCTCTCGAATGTTCTAATCCTTGGCCTTTGCAATGTGGGGCATTGACATGATCGAGAAATCAAGCCCACCGCCCAATGGACATCGTTTCATCCTTGTGGCAATTGACTATTTCACCAAGTGGGTAGAAGCACCTCGTCGCATCGTTACTAAGAATGTTGTGGCTCCATTCATCAAACATAATCTTATCGTCGATATGGCACTCCGAAAGGATTATCACGATAACGGCTCCAATCTTAACAACAAGATGATCACCGAACTCGCATGCGTTCAAGATCAAGCATCACAACTCTTCTCCTTATCGGCCTAAGATGAATGGCGCTGGAAGCCGCCAACAAGAACATTAAGAAGATTATACAGAAGATGATGTGAGTTACAAAGATTGGCATGAGATGTTACCATTTGCTCTTCATGGTTATCGCACTATAGCACGAACATCAACAGGGGCAACCCCCTTCTCTCTTGTATACGGTATGGAAGCCGTCTTACCCATCGAGGTTCAGATACCTCAACTAGGGTCCTCCAGAGGCGAGTTAGCAAAGACGATTGGGTCCGCATCGCCTTGACCATTAATTTGATTGATGAGAAACGACTCGCGTCCATCGCCATGGATGATTTATCGAGCGAATGATTAGAGCATTTAACAAGAAGGTCAAGCACCGAGTCTACCAAGTTGGTGACCTAGTAGTCAAGCGCATCATTCTTCCACAAGGTGATCCCAAGGGCAAATGGACTCCCACTTATGAGGGACCATTTGTAGTCAAGACGGATTTTCCCGGAGCTATGATACTTAGCACCATGGATGGTGAAGACTTTCCACACCACAGTGAACGACATAGTCAAAAATACTACGATAAAGAGACCCGCTAGGTCGACGCCTAGGCAAAATAAGGGCATCTGGCGAACCAAAAGGTTCGGGCAAAATTAAGGATATATACAAAACATGTACACCGCAAGTCGAAAACTCGAAAAGGCTTGGGCAAAAAGGGTATCGAGGTGAAAACCCGAAGGGCGGTCTAGGCAAAGTTAGGATTTAAGCGCGACGACTATGTCTCTTCCGATCACCTACTTCCGCTACTATCAAGATTCAAGGTTCAAATGGCGAAGATCGGTCTACTCACTTTCTAACGACAGAAGGAGATGAGATAGTCGAAATATATGAGTACTAGCATAGTTGGAACTTAACGAGATTGTTTCGCATAGCTTTTACTTTTCTTGTGTACAAACTACTTGGCCATACGCCACATTTCAAATGAATATGACTTCTTTCTCTTTACAATCTTGTTGTTATTTGCAATAAGTCCAACGTTTGTTTTGAATGATTATCGATTTGACAATAAGAATCTAATCACAAACATACGAAAAGTGAACATACAAAAATGCTTACTACAGCCCGGGAATTGGGACGACACGAAAGTCACCAAAGCGTTCCCCACGAGCATGATCCCTGCAAAGGTGTCACTCACAACACAATTTCCCCGGCAGAGCAAAAGGGAATCTACGAGCAGCAATTCTACTCGACTAAGTAAAGTTACACCAGTCTCCAAGCAGTAACACCTCACCCCCAGTCAAGGTATTTATCCCCCAGCGGACATCTCTCAGTCCTTTCCTTTTTCCCCAGCGGCAGTATTCAGACCCAAGACTTGGTCGGATAGTGCATCGGAAAAAATCTACATCTCCTATTCCTCGGTCAGAGATTCCAACGGACCCTAACCCGGTCTCCCAGCAACCATCAAATGCTCTCCATCGAGATCTACACTCAGGTCCCCAGTAGAGCGCCTCCTAAATTTCCTCAGCAGGATCTACATACAAGGCCCCCAACGGATCGCCTCCCAGATTCTCCTCAGCAGGGTCTATATGTGAGATCTCCAGCCACGAGCTTCCCAAATCTCTACCTTCCTCAATAATATCTAGGCCCAAGACTTGGTCAGATAGTGCATCGGAGGAATCCCGGATATCTTTCTTCACAAGCGGGGTTCTCACCTATTCAATTCCCCCATGCAGAAGTCAGAAATCTTCAAACAGAACATCCGCATCTTCTTCAAGATGGATATGTTTTGAAATACCACAACATCTATCATTCATACATTTCTCATAAAGTCATAATTCATGCATACGTCATTCATATACATTGTCATGCATCATACTTTGCATAAAACTAACCAATATTCTATCAAAGTTCCTCTTGTTTTCTCCAAAACAGTAATCCACTCGACGCAAACAGTCCAGATTAAGCCCGAATCGACGAAAACTATCGAAAGACCGCTTGGTTGTCCTCCTCCGACGAGGTCCAGATTAAGCCCGAATCGACGGAAAACTATCTCGAAGACCGCCTTGATTGTCCTCCGACGACTGGTCCAGGATTAAGCCCCGAATCGACGGGAAAACTATCCAAGAGACCGCCTCTGGTTATCCTCCGATAACAGGCAATGGATCAACACCGATGCACAACAGGAAGCTATCCACATTTTGCCAACTACAATCCCTCGAGTAATCAGACGAAGATTTATTCGATCCTTACTATCAAAAGAACTAGAGTCTAGCGTTTACTCGATTGCCTTTGATGGCATCTTAAGCCCATCTCCGACTATTTGTCAACAATGCTTCACTTTCGAATGCTGCATATATGGTTAAAAATCAATGCAAACCAATAACTTCATTCAAAAATGAACACGAAGTCTAACGACGACTCCTCCGATGGCATCTTAAGCCCATCTCCATGCTCCTTCCAGAACGACTACGAGCCTAGCGTCGGCTCACTCCTCAAAGATCGATCTTTCCAGATGGCATCTTAAGCCCATCTCCGTCAATTCTCCTATCAACATTCTCGAGTCTAGCGTACGACTCATCCCCCAGCGAAGTATCCAAATGGCATCTGTAAGCCCATTCCCGCATCATCCACCAACAGCGAGTGCAAATTTTCAGGTGTACTCGAGTGTTCAATCATCTTCTACCTCCAGGTCACAAAAGACAAGCGTGTCAATCTAACCCTCCAGTACAAGAAGATTGAACAGGGGCAGCTGTCATACCCCAAAATTTTCCCTCCATCTACTCAAGAGATTTCATACATCTATGCTCAAGGATTCCTCAAGAGTTGATCAGACAAACTCTCTCTTAGACAATCAACCCAAACTAGGGTTTGGTATCTCTCAAGTCAAGATGAACTTCCAACATCTCCAATGGCCTTCATGCCTCCTCATATGCTTCAAAGATTCTCCATGTCAAGTTTCAAGCCTCACAAGTCAAGTTTCTCACAATTGCTCAGATGGTTGAAAATCAGTTGTATTGGACAAAAAGTCAATTGTGGTCAACATACAGTCAAACTTCATAATTTTTGGTCAACATCCTCATTTTGAAGTTACATTCATCATTTGATCAAGGGTTGATCATGATTCATCAAGAAAACACAAGATTTGCTCAAAAGTCAAACTTTCTAAATTAGGGTTTCTAGGTGAAAAGTCAACTGAACTTTGACTGATCATAACTTCTTCATACTTTCTCAGAAATTTTTCCACCACCTCTTGTTTTGAAGGAAATTCAATTCTCTACAACTTCATGTCTCACAAGAATGTCCAAAAAATGCTTCATTTGAGAGGTATAGCTCAAAACATTACAGGTCATTTTCAAGGTCAACAAAAAGTCAACTTTTTGCTTTGAAGATATATTGAGCATGGTAACTCCAATTGAGATGAGACCAAAAGGTTGGTTAGAGGACTCTTAGAGCTTTCCAAAAGTCCAAGAACACTCAAAATGTGAAAAATTGAGCAAGATACACCATTCACAAGTTGGGCAATTTTGAAAGAATGCACAAAGAGAGATACTTAAAAATCAAATTTTTGCAAATGGGCTTGCTTTTTCTTCACCCAAACTTATTCCTCATACAATTAGGAATATCCAAGCCCAATGCCATGAGTTTTTGATTTATTTTTCTATTTAATTTTGAATTTATTCATTTAAATACAAATTAAATTTTAAAATAAATTATAAAATCAAAATTAATTGAAAGATTGATTTTATTCTTTTCTTAAGACTCAAGCAATTCATTAAAAGCCAGCAATTTCGAAATTGGATCAAAAAAGGCAAGATTGGATTGGAATTGATCAAGTTTTGAAAATTTGATTTTCATGAAAAAATCAAATTTGATTATCATTGAATGGTGATTGATTCTTGCCAATAATGATCCCAAATCCATCCAGTACTTATACCTGATGCATACCAATCACAAGAGGACGAAAAAATTGCTCCAGAAACCCTAACCTAAAAGCCAAAAAACCGAGTTCTTGAAGCAACTTGCAATCCTTGTTCCAGCTCGTTTCAATTAGTTTTGAGGATCCAAATACATTCCTTGACATCCCTGGAAGCATTCCAGACCTTCACATTGCCAAAAACATCCAGAATCAGAAAATCCGTGTTTGGTTTGTTCTTGAAAATCTCAAAATCGATTTCTCATATTCATGCATTATTAACACGATTTGTTGTTGTTTTTATGATCAATGATAAGTTTGCAATCGTTCTGGGTGGTTTGATTGCATTTCCATAGCCTGGAGCTCGATATGCCATAGCTAGGGTTTGAAACCACGATTTAGGATTTTGTTTAAAAGGAAAAATTGGATAACGGGACCTATACCATTGAATTCGGAATGGCCTGAGGAATCGAACCATGGTCTTAAATGTTATTTATATTATGTGTGCTGCGTTTTTGAATTTGCCAGGGACTTAGCGTCGAGCCATGGCCGACGCTGGATTTTCAAATTTTTAAAACGAAGAAGACGAAGTCTCCCGCGGTGATGAGGCAAGTCAGGGAGCGACGCGTGTGAAGATCCATTCACTTCGTTTTCAAACACAAACGCACACATGGCGCAGGTTAAGACTCTCATCGCTTCCAGATGCCCTCAAGGGTCATGGGTTCGAATCCTTCCGGCCGCTTTGCTTTTTTCTCAACTTTGCATATTTTTCTATGTTTTCATATTTTTAATATTTTGCATTATATTTTAATTCTTTTCATATTTTTATTCTGCATTAAAAATTACCAAAATATTTTATTCTTTTTGCATTATTGTCATAAAAATCTTTATTTAATTTAATAAATTAAAAAAACATATTTTTGCATGCATATTTATTTTTATTTGTAATTTTGCATTTAAATCATTGTTAATTAGTTTAATTATTAAATTGCATCTAAAAAATCCCAAAAAATTATCTTAGTATATTTACATTATTTCCAGCATGTCATATTTTTTCCAATTTAAAATTTGCATTTTTCCTAACATTTTCTCTTATTTCGATTTCATCATATTTTCCAATTTCTCGTTCGTTTCACAGGTTAATCCGATTCAGACGATTCTTCCATTTTTTTTTTTTCATTTTTTTTTCAATAATGTAATTGTACCCGGGATGTAATAGTTTAATTTAGGATTTTATTTTCCGCATTTTAAATTATGTATCGGCCCCAAAGCCTTGTAATAGCGTAGGACATTTACCTTTCCGCACTTTACATTCCGCATTTTACTTTCCGCACCCTATAAATTGCTAGTAATTAGGCGTGTATGGCAAGACTAAAATTGAACATAGCCCACTAACTTCAAGATAACATATTTCAAATCAACACACTTCTTTCACACACGCACTTTAGGGTAATTCTCTCTTTGCCTTTGCGAATTCAAAATGGTCATGTCCTCGAACGTAGAGGTATCCTAGCACCGCCTTCCAAACAAATCATCATAGTCCTTCGATACAAAGATCATAAGACCCACGATGTCGCCTCCGAATACATGATCTTGACCCTCGATTGTCGCCTACGAAAATGATGATAGTCCTTCGAATGTGCTAGGATACTTCCTACAAGTTGCTTTCTATGACCATCCGATGTCCTTCGAATGTCCCGCTTACATCCAACGAATGGAGCTACCTACTAACTAATGGTACGGCTAGCGCTATTCTAAAGGAACGAGAAGTATGAAAACGACCAATTCGAGTGGGTAAATAAAGTCTTTTAGTTGCTTGCTCTAAAATCATATGCTTTTCACACCACACTCTTTTTCAAAGTTCAAATTTTTTCAAAATGAAACATTTCCGAACACTTTGTATACACCTACATGAGTCATTACAAAGTCAAAGCGAAATGCCTCTTTCAAAACATCTTTGTCAAACACATAAAGCAATTTTAAAAAGTGATCTAGAGCAACTAAGAGCCCGTAGATAACTACGGATGGAAAGGGTGCTAATACCTTCCCTTTTCATAACCATTCTCCGAACTCGTAATCTAACGAAGGTCTTTTTCTTACTTTTACCTTCCTTAATTGGATAAAAATAAAAGTCGGTGGCGACTCTTGCTATCCGCACATTTGGATACAAAAATCCTACAAAGTCAGAGCAATCGTAGTTCCCACTTATGCTAGTGGAAAGCAACGGATGTTAGTAAGAGACACAGACGAATGTCATCTTAATGAAAAATGTATCTAATCTATTTCATCACATACATTTTTGAAAGTTTGGCTGATTAAAATCTTTCATCGTAAGTTACAGGTATTTTGCTTGAGTGTACAAGAATTACCCCTTACATGTTTAAGAAAGTTGTTTGAAAAATGACTGAATCTTTTAACTGTAAGCATTGGGTGTTTTTCTTGAGCGTACAAGCGTTACCACTTACAAATTAAGAGATGTTTCTGTTTGAAAAGAGTTCTGAAAAGTTTTTGATTGTATGTGATGTGATAGATGAAATACTTCTTCCATAGAGATGATAAACGTCTAAATCTCGAGGAGAAATTGATTGGATTAGGGGGATGCTTTTAAGAAGCCCATGGGTCCTTGTATTGTAAGCCCAAGAGGAGGCATTTCGAGGGTCATCGAGGGTCATCGAGGGTCCTTGTATGAAGCTCAAGAGGAAGCTATAGGGTATGGCTGGCTTTGTCTTTAAAAGGGATTTCACCGGGAAACCATCCTTTTTGGAATTAAGAGCTATTTCACCGGGAAACTATACTCTCAGGGTTCTATCTTAGCTCGGGTGATTCTTTGTATTGGAAGCCCAATAGGAGGGTGTTATGAGATTTCCTGGTCTCTTTCATTGTATGATGCCCAAGAGAAGGCTAAACTCAATGAGGAGTTCTTTTGAACGAAGCCCAAGAGGAGGCTGACTCAACAGGGGAGTGTTGTCTTATATGAAGCCTAAGCAGAGGCTAAACTCAGATGAATGAGTTACTTTGTACAAAGCCCAAGAGGAGGCTAACTCTGTGGGGAGAGTTATCTTGTATAAAGCCCAAGAGGAGGCTATAACTATGGGGAACCTATTGGTTAGACTAGTTGTTATGTTATAACTAGACAGTTGTATAAACAAGTGTGTGTGTGATATGTATTCACAGGAGTTTATGAAGGAAATATAAACAATGCATGATGTTTATTTATAAGAGTTTATGAAGGAAATATAAACAAGTGTCTGTGAAATGAACGTTTAAAACGGGCGTAACTTGATTATTTACAAGTTTGAATTGTGTACAAGGAAGTAAGTATGTACATGAACGAGTATTTATGTACAGGAGGATGTGAATGTACATAGGAGGGTTGGGACTTACACCATAAGGGTGGCCCATTGGTTTAAAAGCAGTTTCACCGAGAATAATGCTCCTTTTAATACCAATGGTATTCAGTGTATATACAGACAAAACGGAAACGAACGATCGAAGTTTGTCTGTGTTTGAGTATTTACAGAGGTATCTGTATTATGTACAGGTAAAAATTTGTATGTATATGAAAAATAATTTGATATGTACAAAGAAAAGAATGTTGGGACTTACACCATAAGGGAGGCCCATGATCGGTTAAGAAATTTGAGAGAAAACGAATTCAGTTTTATCGTTTAATCGGATCGATCATGGTAAAAGATGCAAGTGTGATGAAAAAAGTTTTGAAGAAATGGTTTTGAAAGTGTTTTTAAAATGTGAAGTTTACTTATAAGAAGTTTTGAAAAGAATCGGGATTCGAAAGTTTGAAAAAAATCACCTTTAAAGGTGTTTTGAAAAGTACCTAAAGCGTCGTTTTTGGCTCGATCAAAATATAATCGGATGAAAGTTTTTTCTGAAAATTTTTGCACTATCCTAAAATAGATACATTAATTGACACGTGTACAAAAAATCACCTCAAAATGAGGAGTTTTGATTGGGTTTTGAAAATGTCAAAGTTTGTAAAAAAAAATACAAAAGTTTGGTAAAAAATGGTCCCAAGGAGGCTTGAACCTGGGACCATTAGGCAAGGCGTGGCAAGATAGTTTTAAGAGTGAGCTGGCAACCGCTAGGGCGGCAATACATCCGTGTATTGTGTTTAAACAAACTGAATATATTTTAAAATAGATATTTGAATTCAAAAAACGCGCGCAAGCCTTGTTCTTCTTCTCCAATCTTCAATCAGCCATGGATTTCGTGTTTCTTGATGAAATCAAACGATGTAAAGATCAAACTTGCTCGCTTCAAGCCCAGGAACATGATGGCACTCTTTAATTTCATTTATTTTAAGCCCAGAATGATTAAATTTATGAAGAACACGAAGAAACCTAAAACTGAAAAATCTAATTGAAATCGTGTATGGTTGATGATTTATTCAATTGATTGAGGGTTAATGATCGTGGATAGTGCAGAAAACAAATGGCCAAGAGTTTTTTTCATTTGAATCATGAAATACTGGAGTTCGAGTTTGAAGTTCTTACCTGTTGAAGCTGGAATCGAAAACTGGATTGGAGTGTTTCCAGTTGTTGTTTGAGGATTGCTTGAGCACCAACGGCCTCTATGGAAGGTGTTTGATCCCCGCTTGCTCGAATGATTTGAAACTCTACCCAAGTCGACTGCATAAGCTCAAAGTGGAACTTCTAATTCTGGGTTAGAGGTGTTCCAGTTTGATATTAATGATCTGCATCATGTCTATGATGTATGTTGATGATGTTTGTATGATTAAAACTCAAGTTGCTTAAGCCAAAGTCCAAATTCGAAAGTTATGGCAGTTTTGCAAGTTTCGGAAACATGAAGTGTAATTCTGAGTTTTAGTGTTTCTTGTGTTGATTTTATGTTTCAAACAAGTTACATATTGATTATAAGATATGTTAGACACCAAATTTCCTCATAGTTTTCACAAGTTTTTCAAAATTGCAAATTTTCTCAAAATGCACTATGTTTCTTGAATTTCAAGTAAGAAGAGAGAAAGCATGTACTTGCATGGCTTTGGTGTAGTTTGAATGACAAGCAAGACCTCTATTTATAGGCCATGAGTTCTGAAAAATAATTGAGGAAGTTTGGCTTTGGTAAATTCAACTTGCCTTAGAGGACAAGGAAGTCATTTTTGCATTAAATGCAAAAGGAAACTTCCTTTTAACCATGGTTAATTTTTCCAACTTGATCTTATCTCTTTCAAATTACTCTCCTCTGATATTTATCAGCTCTAATCCTCAATTGGCAAGGTGGCATGCTTCTAGAAAGAAAGAAACTCAAAATGACCTATAATTTCAAAGTTTGTACTTGAAAATTATGGATTTTGGAGCTCTAAGTTTCAAATTCAAAAGTATGGCTATACTCTATGGATTTGAGAGTTATTGGAAATTTTGGAAAGCTTGTTTCAAGGGCTACAACTTTCATGTTTTGAGTTTTTTCAAATTCAAAGTGGAACTATGTGAAAAAATTCCATGAAGTTTGGAAAAAGTACAAAATTTTAACACTTGAAAATTTTTCTAAGTGTTAGAAATTTTGACTTTTTGTTGACTTTTCCAAATTCTTTGATTTTTTATGATCATGATGGACCATTTGAAGTATTTTGATGATGGAAAAAGTTTTGTTTTGAAAAAGTTGACCAAAAGTCAAAGTTTGACTTTTCTCATGGATGAAATTTCATCGATGTTTCAGAAATTGACTGATGAATCCTGTGAACTTCTGTGATGTTTTGAATCCAGAAATTATGTCAACATGTTGTATCTAAGATATGAGGATCAATCTCCAATCAAAAAAGTCATTAATTGATCAGAAAATCAGAGATTGCTCATCCTCGATGCAAACCCTAATTGGTCGATCCTCGATAGATCAATGAGAAAAGTTAGATATCTGATGATCAGAGGCTGATGATTTGATCAAGATAGATCAAATGAGGTGAGTGAAACTCAAACCCTAATTGGTTGCCTCTTGAATCAAATGAAAATTTGATGAAACCCTAATTTTGACTCGTGAAAGCTACACCGATTAATCCTGCTCAATTGTTAGTGATGCAATGATGCAAATGTAAGGTGGTATATTAGGTCAAAATTGGGGTATGACAGTTGGTTTTCAATTGGTAATGGCATTTCAAGATTAGTTTCATTAACCTAATTTCATATAAATTCAATTAATCAAGCGGATGAACTAGTTGATGATCGATATAATTACATATCCTCTCAATATTGTTGATTTCCAACAAATATTGTGAGTTTTATCATGTTAATCTTTAGATGATGTCTCACTCTAACTATTGACATGATAATCTTTAAGTTCAATACAAGTAAATACTAACTCACAAATCTATATCTAGCATTTATTCCTTAGTAGAAGAATATCTTAGGTCAACTTTGAAGTATATTTCTCAATCATGATCCAAAGCATAAAAATATAGTAAAACAAAGATATTCAACATATATATATCATCAACCAAGTTCATACACCAAGAGATCAAAAGAAATACATAAAATTTAGGTTAAAGACCTCTAATCTTGAAACAAAGAAGTTTAGCTACTCATTCTCATGGTATCTTCACTTGCAAGAAAAGGAGAGATGATGAACATCAAAGAAAAACTAGCAAAGATTCAAGGTTTTTCTCTTATGTTTTGTGTTACAAAATAACAACAATGAAGGAGAATAGTGTCTCTAGTTTTCTAAGCCTGATTTGGTGAGGGAATGAGGGAATTGATGAGGAAAAAATCTAAGCATGGGTCTATGTACTTTTTCTGATTTCACAGACCGCGCTTAGCCCACTTTATGGCGCTAAGCTCGCCTTACTTTACATATAACTATTTTAAAAACTCCAGGTCATGCTTTAACCGCGCTAAGCGCGCCCTGAAATATGTTCCACCCTCCAAAAATAGCTTGAAATTGCTCCTTAAGCTCTCCTAGCTTCCTTGAATCCATGCTTGAAGGTAGAATTACCAAAAACCTACAAATTAAACATAAACAAAGTGAAATAATAGATTATAAACAAAAACTAAATAAAAAAATAAATATATCAAAATACTATCTTAAATACTACTAATTGATTAAAAGACATTGTAAAGGACCACAAAATTATCTACAAAATATCTATATTTTGGTCCTTAACAACTCTCCCAAATTTACTTCTTTGTTTGTCCTCGAACAAAGGTCAAAAACTCAACAAAAAAAACAAGATCACAAAAATTAAAAATATGTTAATCAACACAAAATGGATGGTTCAAACTCAACATACCCGACATAGATACAAAATAATTGCTTCTTCAACATATAACATGGCTATGAATTAAGTTCTAAACACAAAACATCGACACATGTAAACAAAGCAAAAGATATGTTCAAACTTGAATCACCAAAAGATTTCTTCAATATTCCTTGAAGAACAAAATGCAATATTTACATAGGACTAAACACTCTTACTAACAACCATGCACTTCCAAAATAATTAGTGCATTCATCAAAACAAGTTAAATGAGCAAAATGGAAACAAAGACCACTAAGGACTTTCAAGGGTTGTAACATGGCATGGTTAAAAACAAAGGATATATATAAAAAGCCATTGAAGCAAAATGAGGTAAAGATAATGAAGAGCATTTCACATTTCACAACATCCATTCATACTTCCTTATATATCACAACCATTTCTTTCTTTTCCCACATAATGATCCTATCCTTTTTCTTTTCTTTTTCTTTTTCAAGTTCTTTTCATTTCTTTTTCTTTCAAATGATACATTGTGCCATCAATTCATTATTTCTTTTTGATCAACCTCCCCAACTTTCAATTTTTCAATCCTTCTTTATTTAAGAACATGCTCTTCACAAAGGATAATCAAACAATTGGGTTGGTGTTTACAAACAAGAAAAATTTCATAGAATAAATCATCATTGAATTTTCATAGATCATCAACAAATTATTAAGTGGCCTACTTAACACTTAGTTGACTAAGAATGATTCATTCCACAAATTTCAATTTTAAGCTCAAAAGGGGTAACTAAGATTCGCACACTCACAAGGTTAGATTAATCCCTTTTGGAATTGATGGTTTTTCTCATAATACACAAAAATGTTTTGATCCTTTCTAAGTTTCCATAATGTCAATAACAAGTTAAGATTAAACTTGAATTAAACGAGTTAACAACAATTTCTAGAAAACACTCTTTTTTTTGTGCATAGTGGTAAACTTCTTACTTTTGTGGTTTATGTCCTACTTGATTCAAATGTGAACAATTATTTTTTAAATTGTACATGCCAAGATATTTTGCATAAAGCACAAATTTCATACACACATGTTAACATTCTACAAAACAATTAAAAATGTACCTTAAGCACGCATCAATTGAGAATCATATCATCACCATCACCTTTTAGTGAAAACACACTTTGAAAACACTTATTCTTGCTTTTGAGCATCATTGATTCAAAAGAACAAACCAAAAGAAATTAACTTAAAAATAAATAATGCATAAATTTAAAAAGCTAAGCAAAAATAAATAAAAAAGACACCCCAAAATGGTGTTTCAAAATGTAAAATGTTATAAGGCATAATGCCTTCAAAATATAATATTTGGAATTACAAATCACATCCTAACAAGGATGACAACTAACAAAATAAAATCATTGTTTCAATAAACTTAAACATAAACATAAATATTAACTAAATAAATAAATAAATAAAATAACAAAGGGATCAGTCTGAATCCTCATGAATGGAGTCATTTGGACTACTTGAGCCGGAATCATCATCACCAATGTCATCATCAACAGCTACCTCCTCCTCCTTATTTGGTCCGGCCCCGGGCCAATCAGCATAAGCACTCAACTTGGCACTAGTGCGGTTAATATGGTCCACAACAGACTCTCTAATATGTAGCACCATCTGCTCCATACTTTGGTGCATGAACATGAATGTTCTATGATGAGCCATATGATCTTCCGGTTCCATTCAGCATCTGGACCGGCTTGAGGAAGCGCAACAGCAACAAGAACTGTCCGGGCAGCAGGATTTGCATTAATAGCCTGGCAATAACGGTCACAATAGTGATCTTCAATGACACCGTCAATTGTCAGGTGACCTACAACAGAAAATTGTACCCGAGAACGCTTACAAAGCCCCATTATTAAACCTGGATATGTAAGATAACACTTGAGTCGTTCACCAGAAATGGTATAACTCAATGATATCCTCTTCAACTCATTGACAATAAGCCGTCAAAATCAATTTGTGCTTCATCAAGCATGTGAGCAATAAGGCCGACCGTTTCAACAAGAATGGAGGATGTGTGAATTCTGGGCCTCTAGTTGTATAGGGTCATACACATAAGTACCCGGGCATTGGTTTTCAGACTGGACCGGTTGAATTTCAATGGTTGGCCAAATCTGTTCTGCTCATAAGAATGCCCAGTCAAACATATTTTATTCCTCAATACCTTGAAATCCCAATTACCACGAGCTAACTGATCGTGATACACATCCAAGTCTTTATCAGGAGTAGTCCAGTTGATTCCCAAATAGTTGTTAATAGAAGCAAGAGAGAAATAAATCATCTTACCCCGCACCATGGTTGAAAATTGAAAAGGGTTCCCCATTGTCGGTAGAGCATCCGCATAGAATTCGCGAACTAGCTCCACATTAACCTTTGGATGGGGCTCACAAAGAACCCCCAAATTGTAGTCGTCCAACAGGGAACCATAGTGAGAATAATGTCCATGCTCGTTGAGGCGGATTAATCTCTTCGTCCATATATTTCTCTCCTCCAATTGTTTGTAGCGAGCCTGTTGTTCAAGCCCCAAAATCTTGTGCCATCAAATGGAATAGGTCTAGATGACCCGACTCTTGCTAACATAACTCGTGGTCGCTTTGGAGGATCTAAAACAACAACAAAAATCAACAAAATATGACACTGAAATGTCCATCAGATTTATTTTCATGCAAATAACAGTGAAAAAGAACCAAGCGAAGCATCAAGGGCTGACATCAGAACACAAAACAACAGGAAATTTTTTAAAAAAGCTACAGATCGCGCTAAGCCTGCCTATCACGCTTAGCGCGCCTTGCAAATCACAAAAAAAATTCTTGTTCCAGAACAGAATTTCTGGAAGAAAACAACCATACCCACTACGAAAATTCAATATACAACTATATATACAGTTAAAACATCATATTTCTAAACTTAAAACCCTAAAATCCTAACCCTAACATTCTAATTTCTACATGCAAAAGGGGAAAACATAAAATAGAGAAGAAAACAGCAAAAGAAATAAACCTTGATGCTTGATTAGTGACAAAACACACGAAATTTGCACGAAATTTGAAGTTTGGAGTTGTGGGGTTTTGGATTTTCTTAGTGAGGAAGATGACAATGGTGGAAAGGGTTTGGTATTGTGAGAAGTGGGGCTGACTACCAAATTTACACACTCTAATTCGCGCTAAGCCTGATATGTCGCGCTTAGCGCGGTCTGAAATTTTTTGAAAAATTGCTTAAAAACTAGAAAAATGCTAATGTAACTTACAAAATGACTAAGAAAACAAATACTTACAGTGTTGCGGTGCCTCCCAACAAGCGCTTTGTTTAACGTCGTTTCAAGCTCGACGGTTCAAGATGATCAAGGATCATCAAAGTACAACAGGGAAATTTCTCGGCTTTTGTCGCCACCAATGTAAACTTTTAACCTTTGACCATTGACGGTCCAAACCTTCTTGTTTCCCGGTTCTTCTAACACAATAACTCCATAATCTTTGACCTCATTGACTAAAAACAGACCCGACCATTTTGACTTATGTTTTCCCGAAAAAAGCCACATCCGAGAATTAAACAAAAGTACACTTTGGCCCGGTTGAAAATAATTGTTCTTGAGATTATTATCATGATAAACTTTAACCTTTTCTTTGTAGATATTGTTTGAGTTGTAAGCATCGTCTCTCAATTCTTCCAATTCATGAAGTTGATCTTTCCTCTTTTCTCCGGCTAGATTGGAATCAAAGTTCAAAAGTTTGAGAGCCCAGAGTGCTCTATGTTCCAATTCTACCGGAAGGTGGCAAGTATTACCATATACCATTTGGAATGGTGTTAGTCCGATGGGAGCTTTGTATGCGGTACGATATTCCCACAATGCTTCATCCAATTTTGAGGACCATTCTTTCCTTGCACTTGATACGGTTTTCTCAAGAATCTGTTTTATTTCCCTATTAGACACTTCGGTTTGACCATTTTCTTGGGGATGGTAAGGAGTGGTTACCTTATGCTTGACACCATAATATTCTAAAAAACATTCCAAAGGTGCATTGCAAAAATGCAAAGCACCATCACTTACCAACACCCTCGGCACACCAAAACGTAAAAATATGTTTTCTTTAAAAAAAATTATCACCGTTTTGGAGTCGGATTTGGGTGAAGCAATTGCTTTCACCCATTTTGACACATAGTCAACCGCAACAAGTATGTGTTCATTGGAAAAAGATGGGGGGAATGGGCCAACGAAATCAATGCCCCAACAATCAAAAACCTCAACTTCCAACATATTAGTTAGAGGCATTTCATCTCATTTACCAATTCCTCCACTCCGTTGGCATTGGTCACAACTTCTTGCATGCTCATGAGCATCTTTAAATAATGACAGCCAATAAAATCCCAATTGTAGGACTTTAGTGGCCGTTCACAAACAACTATAGTGTCCTCCGTATAGAGAGTTGTGACAATGCCAAAGGATGTCTTTAGACTCTTCACTTGTTACACACCTTCTCAAGATGTTGTCCACACCCACCTTGAACAATTATGGGTCATCCCACACATATTGCTTGACATCCGATAAGAATTTCTTCTTTTGATTACTAGTGAGGTCTTCTAGTATCAAACTGGTTTCCTTATAATTAGCAAAATCAGAAAACCAAGGCCTCACTTGAATCGCAAAAAGTTTCTCATCTGGAAATTCTTCTCTTACCTCATCCTCTTTCTTTGTAATTTCTAAATTGACCAATCAGGACAAGTGATCTGCTACCAAGTTTTCGGAACCTTTTTTATCCCGGATTTCCAAATCCAATTCTTGTAATAATAGAATCCAACGAATTAATCTTTGTTTGGAATCCGGCTTGGTGAGAAAATAATTTATAGCTGAATGGTCTGTGAAAATCACAACTTTGGAGCCGATAAGATAAGAACGAAATTTTTCCAAAGTATACATTATAGCAAGCAACTCTTTTTCAGTTGTTGCATAGTTTATTTGAGCATTGTTTAAAACTTTGCTCGCATAATGTATTGCATGGAAAATTTTATTATTTCTTTGACGGAGCACGGCTCCAACTGCATAATCACTCGCATCGCACATTAATTCAAAATCTAATTTACAATTTGGTGCGGTGATTATCGGTGCATTAATCAAATTTTCCTTTAATTTTTCAAAAGTAATTAAACAATATTTATCAAAAAAAAAAGACTTATCTTTGTTGAGAAGATTGCTCAACGACTTTGCAATCTTTGAGAAGTCTTTGATAAATCTTCGACAAAAGCCCGCATGGCCAAGAAAACTTTGGATCCCTTTGACATTGGTAGGTGGAGGAAGCATCTCTATCATATCGATCTTGGCTTTATCAACCTCGATGCCCTTTGAAGAAATTTTGTGCCCGAGAACAATTCCTTTGGTCACCATAAAGTTGCACTTCTCCCAGTTCAAGACCAAGTTAGTATCACCAACACCTCTTCAAGACGGTATCCAAATTATTTAAACACAAATCGAACGATAATCCAAAGATGGAGAAATCATCCATGAATACCTCAATAGTCTTTTCAATCAAGTAGGCAAAGATGCCTTGCATGCATCGTTGAAAAGTTGTCGGCGCATTACATAAGCCAAGAGGCATATGTCACCGAAATTTGGTTGTAACCCGAATATCCATCTAAGAAACAATAATATTGTATCCCCGAAAGCCACTCCAACATTTGATCCATAAAAGGAAGAGGAAAGTGATCTTTGCTAGTAGCTTTGTTTAGCATTTTATAATCGATGCACATCCTCCAAACCGGTACTTTTCGTGTCGGAACCAATTCATTATTTTCATTTGAAATAACCGTCAAACCACCCTTTTTGGGGACCACATGAACCGGACTAACACACATGCTATCCAAGATCGGATAAATCATGTCGGATTCCAACATCTTAACAACTTCTTTTCTCCAACTTCTTTCATAACTGGATTCAAGCGCCTTTGAGGTTGGGCCACCGGTTTAAATTCCTCTTCCAACATGATATTATGCATACAATAAGCGGAGTTTATGCCTCTTAAGTAAGATAATACCCCACCTATTTCATTTTGGTTAGTCTTCAAAACATGAATCAAACTACATTCCTCCTTTTGAGATAGAGTGTTACTAATAATGACAGGTTTGTTACCTCCATCATCAAGAAACACATATTTTAAACGAGAAGGTAGTGTCTTCAACTCACATTTTGGTTCTTCATCCAATGGATCCTTCTTTAAAATCTCCATCTCATTGTCCCACGGTTGCACTTCTTTTGAAACCTCTAATTCCTCCAAACACTCTTCAAGTTCCCTCCTTTCACCGTCATCGAGCACCAAGGATACTAGCTCTTTTAACTTTTCTACATCAGGAATTCTAAAATCATATCTCTTGGTATATCTTCTTCTTACATTCATCCCTCTAACCTAAAATGTTTGCAAAGAAAAATCTCTAAATTCTTTGGAAATGGAAAGAAAAATGAGAAATTGAGGTTTTTGAATGAATGCATGAATGCCACAAAGATACAAACATGGTTAGTGGTTATACACACATTCAAGAGTTTGAAGTCACGAGCATGAGGTCAATGATAAGAATCAAACGTGCATAACATGTTCTACTGATAATACAGGTTCAACGCTTCTCTTTGAAATATTATCGGATTGGCTAACTACTTGTAGTCCAATAATATTTTTCAAGAAAAAATCGCCTGATCGTAGTCTCGCATGACAACTAATCCAAGTTTACACCAGAATAGCTTCTGTACTACATCCTTAATGTCCAGGATGGGTTATGTGTTCTACAGCCACTCAGCTTCACTGGTTCCCTTGAAAGCAAAAATGTCTTCGCAATTAACTTGCTAAACACAATTCCCCCAAGAAAACCTCCATTGAGAGAGGGATCTCAAATTAACTTATTAAGGAATGAGACTCCTCGTAAGTTAATAGGACTATACCCCCACATAATTCTTAAAATGTTTCTTAAATCCGGGTTAGGATTTTTTTTCCATCAGATGAAATCGCGAGTAACGGAACCAAACACACAATAAAGAAAAACAAACATATGCACAGATGAAGCTTAACCCCTTTTTTTTCTTTTTTGAAAACAAAGAAAATCTTGGCACTCCTCAGTAGAGTCGCCATTTTTCTGTTCACGGTAAAAAGTGACAACGAGGGAATCGAATCAGAATTCGAATCTCAAGCTCAAAACGATTTACTCTTTTGATTTTTTTGTTTTAAAAGATACCGCAAGCACCAAGCTTTATTGTTTTCAAACAAGAAAGGAAGATGGAAAAGGGGAAAGATGAAATACCCTAAATTATGATATGCGATGCGACTAGCGTGAACTAGACACAACACATTGGGGAGAGACCAGGGTAAGAGGGTTGGTTATATAAAGGGAAGGTATTAGCATCCTATATATTTGTAGTTTTCTATAGGAACTTTTTTATGCATATTTTTGCATGTTTGTGTGTTTTATTTGCTACTCTATTTCGGGAAAGCTTCTCCTTTGGGATTTAAGAATGGTAGGTTAGGCAAGAACCTAAGTTTTGTTATTATTATGCTTGCAAAGATCATTGGGATCCTCTGCATACATATCCTCTAGTGGGAATCAGAGCATTTGTAGCTCGGATCTAAGGGAACTAAGGTTTGTTTTGTTTGAGGGAGAAAGAAGTATGCTCGCCAAGGGTGAGACCTTGTGCCTACGTATTTTCAAAGGGAGGTTGAGAAAGTTAGAGAAATCGTAGTTCCCACTTATGCTAGTGGAAGGAAAGGGTGTTATTAAGAGACAGAGACAAATGTCATCTTAATGAAAAATGTATCTAATCTATTTCATCACATACATTTTTGAAAGTTGATTGATTAAATCTTTTATTGTAAGCATTGGGTGTTTTGCTTCAGTGTACAAGCATTACCACTTACAAGTTGAGAAAGATGTTTAAAAAAATGTTTGAATATTTTATTGTAAGCATTGGGCGTTTTGCTTGAGTGTACAAACGTTACCACTTACAATTAAAGATGTTTTGTTTGAAAAAAGTGTTTGATTTGAAAATTGTTTGATTTGTATGTGATGCTATAGATGAGATATTTCTTCCATAGAGATGATACATGTCTAAATCTCTAGGATAAATTAATTATTGATTAGGGGAATGCTTTTAAGAAGCCTGTGGGTCCTTGTATTGTAAGCCCAACTGGAGGCACTCTGAGGGTCATCGAGGGTCCTTGTATGAAGCCCAAGAGGAGGATATAGGGTATGGATGGTTTGGCTTTAAGAGTGATTTCACCGGGAAACCATCCTCTTAGGATTCAAGAGTGATTTCACCAGGAAATCATACTCTTATGGTTCTATCCTAGAAAAGGTGATTCTTTGTATTGGAAGCCCAATAGGAGGCTGTTAGAGATTTCCAGGTCTCTTTCTTGTATGATGCCCAAGAGAAGGCTAAACTCAATGAGGGAGTTCTTTTGTACGAAGCCCAAGAGGAGGCTAATTCAACAGGGAGTTCTTTTGTACGAAGCCAGGGAGGCTAACTCAACAAGTGAGTTATCTTGTACAAAGCCCAAGAGGAGGCTATGGGGAACCTAGTTGTTATACTAGTTGTAATGATATAAATAAACATGAACAAGTATATATATCACAAAGTGTGTGTGTGCATTCACAAGAGTTTATGAAGGAAAAAATATAAACAAGTGTATAAAACAAGCAATTAAATCAAGTGTAACTTGAATATATAAATGATGTGTGAAAACATAAACAAGTGTTTAAAACAAGCGGATAAGCTAGTATACTTGGATATATACAAAGAAGTTGGGACTTACACCTTAAGGGAGGCTCATTGGTTTAAGAGCAGTTTCACCGGGAATAATGCTCCTCTCAATACCAATGGAATCAGTGTATAAACAAGTGAATAAATATTAGCGGAACGAAGCTAATTGTACTTGAATATTTGCAAAGATGATTGAATATGTACAAGAAATTGAATATATACACAAAAGGGGTTGATATGTACAAGGAAATGAATATGTACATAAAAAGGGTTGGGACTTACACCATGAGGGAGACCCATTATCAATTTGATTTTGAATTCGAAAGAATTTGGAAGAAAAACCTAGTTCGGTTTGTATTTTCAAAGATTAATCAAATCGGTCATGGAAAAGAGGTGCGTAAGTAAAAAAATGTTTTTGAAAGTTTGAAATGATTTTGAAAAGTGAAGAATATTCACAAGAAGTTTTGAAAATGATTAGGTTTAAAAATCGGAAAGAAAAACATTTTTGAAAAGTATTTAAATACTTAAAAACGTCTCATTTTTAACCTAATGAAAATATATCAAAAAAGAAAATATTTTTGGATTTTTTTGACATAATCATAAAATAGATATATTAAATGACAAGTGTGCAAGAATCCGATTAACATATTTTTGGATTTTTTTTTTACTTTTTGTTGACTTTTTCACATATTTTGATTTTTTATGATCATGATGGATAATTTGAAATGATTTTATGATTGAAAAAATTTGGATTTCAAAAAGTTGACCAAAAGTCAAAGTTTGACTTTTCTAAACAGTTGAATTTTTATCAGATGATTCAGAATTTCTCTAATGATCAATCATGATATTTGGAATGTTTTGAACCAAGAAATTAGGTCAATATGTTGCATTTATGATTTAAGATCAATATCCAAGCAATTAGGTCATTCATTGAGCAAAAAGTCAATGATACACCATCCTCGATCAAAACCCTAATTGGTCGATTCAAGATAGATCTTGGAGAAATGATGGGAATTTGAAGATCAAATGTTGATGATTGATGAAGATATATCCATTGAGGTGAGTGGAAACTCAAACCCTAATTGATCATATCTTGGACAAATGAAAATTGTGATAAAAACTCTAATTTTGCTTAAGGAGCACACGCACGATCTATCTTGTTCTGAAATTGTTAGTGATGCAATGATGCATATGTGATGATATGAAATGGTATCTTAGGTCATAAATGATGCATATGTGATGATATGAAATGGTATCTTAGGTCATAAATTGGGTATGACATCCTTCAACCAAATCTTGACCACGGACTAAAGCTTGAAAATACCTATGCTTCAATTATACTTATTTATAGAGGACCCCTCTACCTCTATTTTTAAGTAAATTATTCTATCTTCAACATCATGAAAGTTGTTCGAATTTGGGCTTGTTGTGCCTGGATATGGTATTGTGAAGGCTCCCATTGTCAATTTTTTGCTAAAAAGGGGGAGAAAATTGTATTGTTGATGTTGTTATTGTTGGTCTTTCTACTTATGCTACAAATAAAGGAGCATATCCATAGAAGATCCCAAACCAAATATCAAATCATTGGTTGAAAATCCTTTGTGACTTGTATTTTGAGTTTTGTTCCTACCTGGAGATTGAGTGAACACGGTTGTGATTTGTATTCTGAGTTACACGAGGTTGTGTTCTTATGTCACTTGGGAGGTATTTCAACTCCAAATCTAACACCGAGTCTCTTCCTTCTTGTACCTTGCACATACGGTGTTGGTTCAATGGAGAAAAGGAGATGTCAAGATGGATGTTCAGACATCCCATACAACTCAAGATTTGAAGTTGTGAGCAGAAGACCACATTTTAATTGTAAATTTTAATTGTAACTGTTGCTGCTATTTTGATGTAACTGCTTGTAATTGTATTTATTTGTTTTAGCTAAAATTTTCCAAATGGGAGATTGTAAGTTCCTTGAACTTAAGGATTGGCTCAATTTCAATAAAACAAATAATAAGCAGCAACAACATATTATACAATAGGATATATGCAGAAAAAGTCCTATTGGAATGCCTAAACATGTTGTGTTGAAGACTTTCAACATCTGGAACAACATGTCATATGAGATGCCGAGACATCAGACACCAGGAAATCACGCTACAAAAACTGTTAAGTTTGTTAAAGTTATATTTTAATTAGTGCAGAATATTCTGGGAATATTATGCAACATAAGTAGCGTGAAATTAAAGGCATATGTGAAGGTCCAAGAGCTAAGGAGAAAGATCAGCAAAGACCTTGATTGTAGCAGAAGTTATCTGCTTGTTTATCTCTACATTAAGTTTGTTACTGCTAAAGTTGGTACAGCTTATGCTGTTATTTTGAAGGCTCAAATCCAATTGGATAATAGGTTATAAATATGCAGTTGTAACCTAGTTTTAGCAAGCTAGTTGATTTTATAAAGATGTAGTCTTTAGGGTTAGCCATGTAAGTGAACCACTCGGATTGTGCGATGGTCACTGATTTATGCCTCGAAGCCTGTAGGCAAAAGGTTTATTTTACTCACTCAGAAGATGTGAAGCAATGAGTGTAGTTATGTCTTTGGAAGAAATTGTGAAGTAATTCCAAGTTAGTTTGTGTCACAAGTTGATTGGTTTGTGTTTGAAGTGAGGTATCTTCAAATTTTTTTGAATTGTGTTTGGAGTGAGGTATCTCCAAGATGATTGTATTAGGAGCCAAGACGTTGATGCAGTTGCTGGGATGTAATTGCTAGACATCACTGAGGTGATTGGAAGTGAGCAGAGGTTCTCATATCTAAGTGTGGTATCTTAGGTAGAATGGAAATTGGATAGTCTGATTAAGTGAGGAGTGTAAATAGGGTAGGTTTACTCTGAATTAATACTACTGATAATAGACTTCATTCCTAGCTTGGTATGCCCCCAAATGTAGGTTGGTTAGAACCGAACTAGGTTCACAATTCTGTGTGTTGTTTATTGTTTTCTGCTTTGTTGATTATATGCTCTACATTGTCTGTTTTAAAATGTCGGATCAGATGTCACGATATCCTGAGTCTGATGACACCAGAATTTCATTATTGGAAAACATCATTAGAAGAAACAAAGCATTGATTTATCATATATGCAAACAACATATAAGAGAAATTTAATTTGTCCTTCCTTCTTATAGGAAAAAAGCCATATCTCTACATATAGGAAAACAATATTAGAAGAAAAAAATCATTGACAATTTCTACACACTAGTCGACTACCATGGAATAGAAAACATTACAAAAACCTGCCAGCAAAACAACCTACTCTGATACCACTATGTAACACCCTAAACTCTGAAACTTATATATAAAGGATCACTCGACAACGTAAGGGTCACCACTGACATTCCTTTTAATAATCCAAACATTTATTAAACACGCAGCGGAAATAACAACGTCGTACAACACATGCCATCAATCACCCAGATTCACTTAGGGTATCATTGTGGATGTGTCAGTCTTATTTTAATAAATAAAGCATCATAACTTAGGACATTTAGTTTCAAACTTCAAATTATATAAAACTGACTTCAAATAAATGAGTTATCATATTCAACTCTCAACAACTTAAAACATAAACCGAATAATCACTTAAACTCCAACAATAACATAATATATGATGTTACAGAATTAAAGCAAGACTTCCACAAACAACGACACAATTAAAATAAGTAACTCCAAGATCTATCTTTCACTCACAGCAAAAACTCTACTCTTGAGTATCTATCTGCAAGATGTCCATGGTGGACAACATTAAAGCAAAGGGGGTGATAATACACTACCATAATATAGAGATGTAAACAAGCGAAGGTAGAATATCAAATAACAACAAATGCTCATGCTAATCATAACAATATCAACACATCAATTATTAACATCCAAAAAACACATCATCAAATAATCATTCATAAATGCAACATCGATGAAATATACTCAACAACTGACTCAACATGCCTCTGGTACCAATACGAACTCACATATTCATCTCTCTCCCCAATCCTCTCCGTAGGATCATATTCCCTATTGGAACTAGAGCACGCCAAAAATCGCTATTAATCACGATATAACAATGCTTCACTAACCCCTCAATCAAATTAGCTACTCACACCAGATCTCTACTATAGGATCTGAACTAACCAAAATGAACCTAAGTTCAGACACCATGATGCATGATTTTCAACATTTACATGCAAACATAGATATGTAGATAAGGCTCCTCTTCTGACCGTGCACAACACCAATAATACCAACAACATAACCATGATAGGAAAGAAAACATATTAATGTACAACAACATTTAATCACAACGAATATCACATGCAATTCAATCTAAATGTTCAACAACATCACATAATTACCATAACTCAATAGTTAAGTTTAGCACAACATTATCATCCACATCTAAGCATTTCTATCAATCATCAATTAATTTGTAAAATCGATTAAAATAATGTTTAATCATCAAGTCACCTTAATAAATCATTCAATTGTAGCTAACAGTAGGCCAACACTAAAATAAAACTTGAAAAAGTGAATTGATAAGTTAATTGCAGCAACTGGGTGAATTACGCTCTTACTGGAAGCATAACGACCTGGTCATCGCATGTGTGATGGTTATCATCCAGCTCATCGCCCCCTGACAAATGGCTTAAGAAATCAAGACTAGAGGCCTTTCTGACCTTCTCGTCAGCCTGTTGGTGATCGTTAGTTGCACGACGACCTGGTCGTCGGACGGGTGACAATCGTCGCCTTGATTCAGAAGGCAAAATCACTTTTTTCTACCATGGGAGCTCTATTTTTTTTATCCCAACGATTTAAAATAGTCCATAAAATTATCCCACATGTTATACAACAATTATAACATATCAATTCGTCAACCAAACATGTTTACTCTACGAATTTAGTCATTTTACAATTATACTGAAAACCTTCAAAATCTCAATATTGGCAGAAACATGAAAGTGACTCAAAACAAAATTATTAACACATTTTGGTACACAATTATATAGTTTTCACATACAAAAAAAACAATCCTATTGAAGGTTAAGGGCTCCTAAATTCTACCCCTCATGCTTAACACCATTAAATAAGAAATCTCTCCATTACCTAGTTTTTGATGAATCTTTTCTTCCTAAGGCTCTAAGCCTTCTTTCTCCTCTTTGCCTATTTTCCTATAATAACTATGTTTTCAAGTATTGATGAAATTCCTCTAACTTTGGTTATCCTCTAATTATAAACTTAGAATTAATCAAATTAAAATTACAAACTCATTTCTCACTTAGTAACATATTTACTCATTCCTCCCCTTTATTTCTTTAAATTTATACTTTATCCTCAATCTCTTTATTTTCCATATAATTAATTAAATATAATAAAGTACTATTATTTTAATTATTAAAATAACTATAATAATTTTAATTAAACTCTACCACCCGCTAACTACTCTTTTCACTCTCGACAATGTCTTCTCTAGTAGCATTTAGTAGTTGTTGACAAAACTGCATCAGGTGCAACTTTTATCTGTGGAGGAGGACGCGTTTTGTTGGAAACTGAATTCTGTTGATGGTTATTTAGCAAGAGAAGGGTATGGTTTTTCTGTTATTACCAGGACGAAGCTCTTGTTTAAGTTGGTGCAGGTGAAGCTCTTGAATCCCTTTGGAATCTGCGAGTTTCCTTCTGTATTAAGTGTTTCTCCTGGAGAGCTATTATTGACAGGCTACCTTCGAAGGTCCAGTTAAGGAAGAGAAATATCTCGGCGGAGTAGAACGACTAATTGTGCACTTTATGCTCGTAGGTTGAAGAATCGACCAATCATTTGTTTTTTCTCTTATTTCATCTTGAAAATAATTTAGATTGAAGTGGAGAAATGACTTAGAGTGGCCTATCCTTCTGTCAAACCAATTTGGAAGAATTTCTTGGATTGGTGGAGTATATTCAATAAATTTAAAGTCGGAAAAGGGAGGGCATGTTCTATTTGTTTGGATGTCATATTGACGCTTTGAAAAACAAGAAACGACATTATAAATAAGGTAAATGCATCATTTCAGATGTTACTTGGTCGGTTAAACTTTTGTTGTCGAGGTGGTCTATTTTAGAGAAAATTTCTCATCCCAACATAGATTTCTATGATTTTTTTAAGGATCCCCTTCGAGGGATTATTTAAGTTTGGGTTGGGTTAGAATTTTTTCTTTGTGTCCGGCTTGAGCTGTCTTTTGTAATTGGGTTTCGAGTACTCCTAGTACTCGGTCAATATGCCCTTTCTTACTCAAAAAAAGTCACAAATAATCAAAATAAAATAATTAATAAAAATTGAAGTGTTACAAAGAGCATGGATACTCAAAGGTCTTAGTAGGTATGCTACATTGTATGGTGTTAAAGGCTTGTCCATCGAGGAGAAAATCCCTATATGATAATGTTTTATGATAGTTTAGAGGTCTCTTTCACGTGAGGTGGGAGAGGCTCTGTTATTAAGTGACCACTACAAAAAATACTCTCAGTTGCGACGTGAATATCACGTCACAACTTGAAAAATCATGTCGCAACACGTTATCAGCGACGTGAGCGTTTATGTCGTTGGAGAACAAGTGGCAAACTTATTGCGACGTGGGATACATGTCAGAAAGTTGCGACGTGAATACCACGTCGCAACTTATTTATATAGGGAACATCACTCTGCTTTAGAAGCAGGCGTGATACACAATAAAGCAGCTTTAGTTGCGACATGAAATACATGTCACAACTATGTGACATGTATTCCACGTCGTTACTTCTAAAGTTTTTTTAAAAAAAAATTAATTTCTAATAATCTTTTTTATATATAATAAACTAATTAATTAATATAATAAAATTTATATAATAAAATTTATATAATAAAATTATATAATTTTATAATTATATATTCATATAATAAAATTTTATATAATAAATTTATAGAATAAAATTTTATATAATAAATTTGATAACCTAAAATTATATAATTAAATTTAATATAATAAAATTAATATATTAAAATTTAATATTTAACATTTAATATTTTAATAAATTCAAATTTAAAATAATTTACATAAATACAAATTTAAAACAAATTAAATACAAAGTGTTTTTACAGGGCATCTTCACCCGAATAATTATCAAGATCAAAATATTCGTTTCCGTCATCCTCCGGCTCTTAATCAAGAACATTTGGATTTCCACCACCTTGCATAAATCGTCGCATCTGGTCCTCCATATCAGTTTGCCTCTTCCGCATGATCTCCAATTATTGCTCTTGCTCTTGCCTCATTACCGTCATTTGGGCCTCCATTTTGCATCTTGCCTCACTTAATGCCAATTGTCTTACTGTTTCAACTTGTGCTCATGTCGGATTTGGTTGACGCGACCCTCCTTCTCCATCTCTAACTCTCTGAATCAGATTCCTATCACCAAATCTCATGTCGGATGCCAAATTTCCACCCGCAAAAAAGCAACCATTAGGCCCTTTCCCCTCAACTACTTGATTCCAAATATAGAAATCAACATCCGCATGAAGTGGCTTCTCGGGAGTATATTCGGATTATTTTTCAAAAGCGTAAGCAATGTCGATAATCATCCCGCATACATATACTAAAAGAAATTAAAATAAAATAAAATATATATATATATATATATATATATATATATATATAATATATATATATATATATATATATATATATATATATATATATATATATATATATATATATATATTAAACATACTAAATTAAAGTATATTAAAAATTTGCTACATGATTTTCACGCCACAACTTACGAATTGCCACGTGATTTTCACATGACAATTTATCAGTTGTCACATGATAATCGCGCCACAAATTTGTCATTAAGTTTAAAAAAATCACTTGCCATGTGATATTCACGCCACAATTTATCAGTTTCCACGTGAAAATCACGTGACAAATTTGTTATTAAATTAAAAAAAATATGAACAACATAAATTAAATTACTTACAAAAGCTTTCTTCATGCGCTCATCGACAAAACCTCTCGATCTCTTTGTCTGAGTCATTGTAATCAACTCAATGATCAATGGTGGTCTCCCCAACTCCTTAGTCTAAATAATAAAATTAAAATTAATTAATAAAATATATTATGAATAAAAATATAACTTAAAAAATTAGTAATATTTACCATTCGCCGAACATGCTCCGCAGTACTAATACTTCCAACAGTATTGGCACATCCCCCTTTTCGGATACCCTCATCTTCTTAAAAGTTTCTGATTTAGCCTTGAATTTCGGCGAATCCCAATATGTAAGAAGTTCGCCGAAAACCTCTATGCCTATCCAGTTAGGACGGATACCATGAAGCTCATAATTCTCCCTAACCCGTCGCATTATATCAGAAAATCTTCTAGAGGTTCTGCTATAATAGTTTTTTTCAATCATTTTCTCGTTCAACGGATCCCACACACATTTTTCCTGCAATGTTATGACATTAAAATAAAAAGTTAAGTAATTATAATGAAAATGTCATTTAAATAACAATAACTAAAAAATTAATTAAATTTACAACTTAAATAAATAACAATACCTTAAATTTTTTAAACCATTCTTCTTTATTTGTAATCTCGCCAAAGTTCTTCCAAAATGATTTATACATCTACTAAATTATATAATTTATAACCTTGGCAGCAATCGGACTCGGTGCGAAACTAAACAATAACATATTGAATTAACAATATTAAATATAAATTTATGCATAAAAAATGTATACATACTTAAATAAAAGTTTATAAATAAGAAACTTACTTGCTTCCTTCGGGCCAAATCCAAAACCTCCCGTAAATGACATGAATCTCACTCGGATCATCCCTCCCACGAAGATCACCTCCATCTATGTCATCAGCGGCCACATCTACATCACCAACATCCTAACGTGCAGGTACATGTGTGGGGCGTGGGGTGCTGGATCCTCTAGTCTGTCTGGGGCGTGGGGTGCGGGATCCTCCTACCTGCTGGGAGGATGAGGGCTTCTGTGTGGGATACAGAAACCTGGGTCCTCCCGTCTGCTAGAAGGATGAAGGCATCTAGGTCCGTGGGGAAGGAAAACCAGGCCCTCCAGTCTGCTGGAAGGATGAGGGCATCTGGGTCTATGGAAAAGGAAAACTGAGTACTCCAACCTACTGGAAGGATGATGGCATCTGTGATGAATAAGGAAAACTGGGTACTCCAGCCTACTGGAAGGATGAAGGCATCTGGGTCTGTGGAAAACCAGGTGACACAAAAGATGCAGGTACCCTAGACGAGAATATCTGAGAGGAGAGTAATGGGACAAAAGGCTGAGTATTGGCCATGGACATATAATCAACCTGACTCTGAGGGGGGGACACATGGCCGAGTGAGGTGCCTCACATGTTACTACCCTCGGAAGTTGGGACTTCTTCCCACTATCCTTACTCTTAGGTGACATTTTACCTATATATATTATATTCATCAACAAAGATAATAAATTTATTAACATCATTGATAGCTTTGAGTCTGATGACCCCTCAAACAACGGCATATTTATCTCATTCAACAATTGATAAAATCTCTATGCTTCCTCATTCGGCAACTCTTGCCCGTCAAAATCTCCAGGTTCATCATATGTCACTTTCACACCAAAAATATCCTCAACCATGTTACCGATCAAATTAAAGTTCTCCTCATATTCCATAGTCGGTCTACTACTTGAAGCGTGCGCATTGCTAGTCTCTAGTACGTTACTCGACATTTCTTCACCATTATACGTCCAAACCCAATAATTTTCAATGAAACTCTTTCTATGCAAATGACGTGTTACTTCCTCTTAGTCACTAGTTATTGGTCTACATTCACATTTAAGACAAGGACACCTAACTCCTCCTTCGCTTCGACAACATTCCTGAGCAAACGCCCACGTGATAAATCTATCAACTCCTACTATAAAATTGGGTTTAAGTCGACGTCTTCCTGGGAATGTTCTATCGTACATCCAACTACGATAATACCGATAATATTCCATATTGCACATTTATACATTCATTTTCTTTTTAATTAGAAATATTAATCAACTTAATAATATTCTTAAACGTATACTATTTAACATTTACTATTCTTTAAAATATTATTTTATAAACATACTATTATTTAAAAATACTATTCTTAAAAATATATAAACTAAACAATTATTTTAATGTATTTTTTAATGGAAACCCCTTAGCATATTATTTTTTAATGGAAACCCCTTAACTTAGCTTAGATTATAAACATTTTAATGTATTTTATTTTAAATATAATAAACATATAATAACCTTTATTGAAAATGTTATGTTTAATTCTTACTACTTTTATTTTATTTTAATTAATACTACTCTTAACAAATATATTTTAATTTTATTATATTCTACTTTTAATATATAATTTGTTTAAAATCTAAATTTTTCTATTTAAAAAAAGATATATTTCGTTTTTAAAATATTTTGATTATGATAAAAATATTCATCTAAATATTATACTATTAAATTCATCTAAATATTTTTCATTAATATATATTAAATTATTTTTCATGATCATTAAGATAAAAATATATATTATTTTTAATAATATATTCTGTTTTAAAAAACAAAATATAAAATATAAACTTTTTGTTATATAACAATAAAACTAAAATAATATATATATATATATATATATATATATATATATATATATATATATATATATATATATATATATATATATATATATATATATATATATATATATATATATATATATATATATATATATATATATATATATATATATATATAATTTAGTTTTTAAAAATTCTTATTTTAATACACATAAAAAAATTGTTTTTTTAACATTTAAAATGAAAAACTGATACTAATGTTATAAATAAAATATAAATTTCTGTTTTAAAATATATACATGTATTAAAAAATATTTATTAATTTCTGTTTTTAAAAAAAAATTATTTTAACATATATAAAATTTCGTTTTTTTAATACATATATTAAAAACTAATATTAATTTAATTGTTTCTATTTCTGTTTAAAATACATATTAAAAACTAATACTAATATTAAAAACTAATACATATATTAAAAACTAATACTAATTTAATTTAAAATATATGTTTTTGTTTCTGTTTTTAATTTTTTTCTAATTTTTTTTTTAAAAAAAAAATCTTATTTTATTATATAAAAAAATTCTTTTTTTTTACATATAAATAAACTGAATATATACAATTAAAAAAATAAAAAATCCTAATTAAAAAAATAGAATATAAATAAACAGAATATATACATATTAAATAAAATCCTAATTTATATATAAAATTATAAAAGAAATTGCATAAATACCTCTTCAATCAATCTTCTTCCTCAATGTTTTTCCTCAATGTTCTTCTAATCTTCTTCTTCAAATACTCTTCAAATTTAACAAAACAAAACTCATTATAATTTTAATTGAAATAATATATACAAAATAAAAATAATTAAAATTAAAACAATAAAAACAATAGATAATTACCTTTAGATTTATACGCCACGTAGCGACGTGAATATAACGTCACAAACTTGCCACGTGAGATTCACGTGACAGCACTCTCAATGGTAAAAATATTTAAAATCACATTTTGTCAACGCTAGACCAATCAAATCAATGCCATATTTATTTTTCCCCCTTAAATGTTGCGACGTGGATATCACGTCACAACTAAATTTTAAAAAATTTCAAACCTCCCTCCATCTATACATTACAAATTATTTTTATTTTACTATTAACTTTTAGGTGGCGACGTGGATAACACGTCGCAACATATTTTTTCAAAAAAGAAAAGTCTGACTTCTCTAAATAAGACGTTGGGTTTATTTTTTTATTATAAAAAAATATAGCGACGTGATTATCACGTCGCAACAAACATTTATTATCCACGTGATAATCACGTCGCTATATCATGTCGCTGGAGAATGTTTTTCTTGTAGTGGATGTGCTTAGATACAAGCATGTATGGCTTAAGGTCTATATTTTTTTTTCCATATGTAAGGTATAAACCATATGTCTAAACAAAACTGATAATGTAGTTTTGTAGACATATTAGTTTCATCATTATGCCTAGAATGATTTAATACATCTCTTTTGCTGTTGAAGAAAAAAAGGATTAAAAGTTTTGTTTGAGACATATTGTTTTCATCATCGCATATAAGCACTACATATTGTCTAATACTACTTTATGATAGGACATTTCCCTCAAACTCGTAAATATTTGTCAACATGGTTTAGAACACGATTTTTGATATATGTCACTCTTGATGCTAGGCTTAGTTCTAAACAAGTCTTATACTCTATTTGTAATTATAAATTTTTACTTAATATTTTTTTGGTTTCCTAAGTTTATTTGTAAACATCATCGTGAACTATCAAATTTGTTTGTAGGAAATAAAATTAAAGTGTTTGCATAAAATAAAAATTATCCACATTTTAATAGTGGTCAAAAATTATATTTTAATATTCTATATTTTAATTAACAATGATTCATTGGCTACGCTTTCATTGTAATTGTAGCAAAATTTGAGGAATATTACTTGGATGCCCTTTATTTACATTTAATCAGGACTAAATTTATATTTTAGAATTTTGTTTCACCATTTTACCATAGTGCAACAATGACTAATATTTATTACCCAATGTAGATAGATTATTGTTTAATTTATCACAGTTAAATAGATCGAAGATAAATTTTTGTTTAGAATAAACCGTTTGAATACTATTTAAATTTAATTTTTGATGGAAATAAAATTTGTTGGAACTGATTGGATAATTAATAAAATAAAAATAATAAAATATACTATTACTTTTTGGCCCCTGATAGCCACAGTTTTGACGGTATCTAAATATCGATTATTTTTATACAATTCTAGAGGAACAACAAAAAAAATATGTCATGCATAATAAATTTTGTAAAACATCATCTAAATAACTTTGACTTAGGTCTAAAACCATATAAATTAGAATCACATGTATGAAATTGAGGATCAGCCAGCATCTAAACAACTATACTTGAAATAAAAGAGTTTAAATAATCTAAATAAGATTATTCTATATTTATTTAATTTCATTATCTTCATCTTAGATCCATAACTACAAGACACTTTAAAAGTAAAATTTCAAATTATTGAGTACGAACACAAAATCTAAATGACAGTTCATGGATGATTTTAGAAAGAGCTTATGTGAAAATCTCTCAACCACATCCACATTTTCCTTTAAGAATACCACCCAGCTTTTCCACATAAAAACACTTTACTCTTAGAGGAAACAAGCACATATCACTTGGACAATCAAATTTCTTGGAACAATCCATATCCGCTATAATAATAAAAATAAAAATAAAATTTAAAAACCAACAATTTTACAAAAATAAAAAATAATAAAAGTGTTTCTAAAATAAGATACATGGGAAAATAAATAAAGAAATTTAAAAATGATTAAAACATAGTTTACCCTCAACATTCCTTGCAACAAGAGTCAAGGAAAGAAAGATGATAATCACATGAATAAACTTGACAACTTCAAACATATTTTCTCCCCCTTTGGATGTAAGAAATATTATATGGTTTTATCAGTTTATAATGTATAAATTTTATCATCTTTTACCTGCATTAAATAGTTTTAGCACTTGCAAAGTTGTAATTGTGCTGTGTTTGACTCTTAAGTATATTAAAGTGTTGTGTTTTTCTCTTAAGTAAATTAAAGTGTTATCTTTGTCTCTTTGGCATACTTGGTAAAGAGGTCACATATAAAACTTAACAAACAATTTTATTTTAAAAAATTTGAATTATTTTATATCATTTCATCATAAAAAATGGATAATCACAAAAGAGAGGAATAATATTTTAATATTTCATGTGAGCCCTAGACTATAGCTATTGTATATGTTAGATTTGGAATTCATCAAGAGAGCATGGAAAGTTTATGATACACAAATTATGTACGTTTGATTGATGGAAAGGCGTGTAAAAAGAAGTTACTTCAAAACTCTATCCATTAGGTAATTTTTCTAAATTTTGAAAAGCATTTAACTTAGTTATTTATATCATGAATAATATTTGAAATATTACATAATAAAAAATATAAGAAAAATATCTCAAAATTCAAATAAATAAACACAAGAAATATAAAGAAAATGAAACGTGGAAAAAAAAGTTTTTAAATAGTAACAGTAGAAGGGGCACAATGAGTAAATTCTTCAACAAGCTATTCATTTCTAGTTGTTAGTTGGGATTGGTAGAAAGTTACTTATTGTTGTAAAAGTTGTTATGTAACTTATATCTTCTTTTTAAGTAATAAGAATTCAATTTTTCTAAGAATTCAATTTTTCTAACAAATTGTTTTCTTTTTTACTTGTTAATGAATCTCACATGGAGACGAGAAACACTAATATAGTATTATAGAATTTGATTCAATTCAATTTTTTGTGTTTTTTCATTGACAAGAAATAACAATAATAAATAATAACAACGAACATTCTTCAAATCTAAATGGTGCATTAGAACGAAACTATATTCATAGATCGAATAATCTTACAATGGTGTATCTTACAATTAAATGGGAATGAGATAACAATTAACATGGATGGACAAAGCGGGTGCAATTTGTTCTTTCCAACAAGAACAAATTTTTATTAGTGAAATATTCAATTCAATTCTGAAAGAAGATGATATAAATTTTATTGAATGAGAGATATTACTACTACAAATAATATATTTTATGACAACGATTTCATGTCACATAACAAAGAATCAACAAATAATATATGTATGCGCCATTTTTTTCATTCTAAAAAAACTATTCCGTCGATTTTAGTAGAAAATATATGGGTACACTAATCCAAAGTACATGCTTCGAATCCCAACAATTTCAATTTATGTTTTTATTTCATTAAAAGTGTCGCCTTCATGCATATTTTATTTTTTAATCGAAAATGACTCATTTTTCAGCTCGGTTATGTTATAATACTTACATATAATACATGTAAGCGCTATTTTTTCTTTCCTTGAAAGTTAATTTCTTAAAAGCATCCACGATTTCTCTATACAGATTTTTAAAAGCATTTTTCAATTCAACAAAAGACTATCAACGATTTCTTTCATTGAAATCGTATATATGAAACTGCCCCTAAATTAAAAGGTTTAAGTAATAATCTTGTTTGTAAATTAAATTGATCTATTTACGAATTAAATCAATCTAGTAGAATATGGAATCACAAACTAACTTCTACCCTTATCAAATTAGGTTATAAAAAATCTAAATCTAAATACCTTTTTTTACAAAAAAAAAAAATAACCCTAGTTATTTTATGCATGTTTTGGTATATGTTGATGATCTCATGATTTGTGGTAATCATATGACTAATATCTCATATTTAAAATAGGTATTGCAAACAAAATTTATCAATAAAGATCTAGGCAGGTTAAAATATTTTCTAGGTTTCAAAGTGGCTAGATCATCTTAAGGCATCTCTATTTATCAATAAAAATACAACTTGGATTTACTTTAAGAAGTCAAACACCTTGGTGCCAAACCTTCCTAGACTCTTATGGATCTCAACCATAAAATTAATTGTGATTCGGGAACTCCCACACTTTCTAATGCTACCTTATTTGGTAGCTTAATTGAAAAACTTCTATATTTAACAAATATTCGTTCGAGTATTAGCTTTGCTATTTGCATGTTGAGCTAATTTCTCTCCAAACCGATGCCATTCATTTACAAGCTGCTTTTTTGATTCTATGATATATCAAAATCGAACTTGCAAAGGGCTCATGTTAAAGGCTTCTTCTTCCACCATTATAATTGGCTTTATCGATTCATGCAGGAGGTCATGGATGCTACTAGAATATCAAAAATTAGATATTATTTCTACCTTGGAATCTCTCTTATTTTCTGAAAAACAAAGCATCATTTCCATATATTTAGCAGAATATCGTGAACTTGCAAATGCAACTTGCGAAGCACAATGATTGTTGTACCTTCTTCTATTAGAATAAGATTTGGTTTTACGTATAATCTTTAGTTTTGATCATAACAATGCATATGTTTTATATGTAACCATTTTGTTTTCTAATAGTTTCTTTAAGTGTGCAGATATAGTATTCTATTTGATTCTGGATAAAATCATTTGAATTATTATTGGCACGACTCAGAAGAACTATTGCATCCACTTCTCAAGCAACATCAGTAGTTCTGATGGATGCTGAATGTTCGCTAGAAAAAGATACCTCTCAGAAAAGCTTTTGCTTCAAATTCAAAAATCAAGATGTATTTCTAAAGAAAAAAGTTTTTCCATGATTCTCAAGATAAGCTTATACTTCTAGAACAAAATTAAAGATTCATGTGTCAGATAAGCTTTTTCTACAAGTCTGAAGATAAGGTTATGATTTTGAAGTCTGTGATACTTTTGGGAACATTACTATAATGAGACATCTTCTAGGTTGATAATCATTTGATCAGATCAGAAACATGATCTCTTCTGGACACTTCATTTTTACTTCAGATCAGAAGTATATCATCAGAAGATAAAAGATCATAAACTTACACAAGAATAATTAGTACAACAGTACAATTCCAATTCCACTATGGTGATAAACGCAATTGTACGACCAAAGAAATTTGTCTCCCACGATCTCATGCTACCATTGTGGCAGATAGTAACGAAATTGATGTTTTATCTGTCTCAATGGTCTACTTTTTGAAACTTATATAAAGGGATGACTATTTCATTGAAAAAAGACGATTTTTGAAAAGAAGAAACTACAGTACAAAGAAAAATTGTGTGATAAATATTCATTCAGAAAGAAAATAAAAAACACAAGAGTAATTATAGTGTTAAATCTGATTTTTAGAAGCACTATTATAAACACTCTGATTGTAATATTTTGAAATTTGTTTCCTCAAGTGACTAAGTGATAGTCTATATACTTGAGAGGGCTAAGGGTTTTTCTAAATTCTTTGACGATTGTAATCTTTTTAGATTTGTTTACTCAAGTGACTAGGTTTTAGTCATTATATTTGAGAGGGCTAAATGTTTTTCTAAACTCTTATACGTTAGTTGTAATCTTTCAAAATTAATGGATTAAATTCTTTTTAAAGGAGAAATCACATTGGCGGGTGAATAAGAGTAATCTTATTAAAGGGGGAACTTATATAAAATTAATTTATTATTATTCACAATGTGCTTTTAGATTCTGATGAGGTGTATTTATACATCTAACTAATAAAATACAAATGTTCCTGAATAATAGCAGGGACGTTGCACCTAACAATTATACCTAAATAATATGAGGACTTTAAAACAAACAAAGAACCAATTATTTAATTGGAATACTATTTGGGCTAATACCTCACCCTCAAATTATAATGTATGTTATGCATTCTTAGATTGGCAGCTTTAAGGGTCTATGATAGAGTGCTTTACTGTTTGGAGGATTGAATAGGAATTAATTTATGATTTATATAATTTATTAATTTTTAGTTTATAGATAAAACAATTATAAAATTTTATAATTACAATTTTATAATTAAATATGAGTAAGAATCTTTTCTAAAAATATATAATAAAAATAGTTAAAATCATAGTATACATTAAATTATAAAATTTTATATCGACTATAAGGATATTTCTTAGACTTGTGTTTAGTATTTTTATTTTTCATTTATTTTCAATGATTATTTCTTTATTAGTGTTATATCATGTCTTTATGCAAAAGATATTTTTATTGGACTTTTAAAAATAAATTTTTAATAAATTTTTTTATTAGAAGAATTATATAAAGTAAATTTTCAAAGTGATAATGACCATATATAAATTGATTTTGTTTAGTAAAAATCAATTATGATTGTAGTTATTAGTACATAATATTATTGTAATTCCAAAGATAATAAAATTATATAATTGATAATTTTTATATGATTTATATTACAATAAACATGTGTAGGAGCTAGAAAAATAAAACAACATATTTTTTTCTACATATTAAAAATTATATTTATTATATATTATCATAACAAAATTATAAAATAAGATATCAAAATAATTATTTAATGTATTAAAATATCTTTAAAAAATAACTAAATATATAATAAATTGTAATTAAGTAAATTTTAATATTTAAATAGTAATTATACTAGTTTTTTTAATGAACGGATGCAAGTTTTTTGTTACAAAAAGAAACTAAATAAATTAAAATGCATATTTGTGATAGGAGCACATAAAATTATTATTTTAATAAATAAATATATTCTTAGATATCATAAAATTATTAAATATACAATAAATTATTTTTAAGAAAATTTTCTCACATATTTAAATGACACTTAAGTTATATATTTATGAATAGAGAAAATTAATAAAAAATTTCAGCTACAAAATAAAATTAAATAGCTTTTATTTTTTGTTTGTTAAATGTAAAAAATAAATAAAATATTAAATTAATTATAATTATTAATGAGAAAGTGTATTTTGACTTTATTTGGTTTTATGGTAAAAAAATCGAATTTGTACAAATAGATATTTTATATTTTTGATGAATTTTGTGTGTAATTTATTCTAGTTTTAAAATGTTGAAGAGAATTCTTTTACCCACAAAAATATGTAAAATAATTAAATAAAAAATAAAGCTTTTGCATAGAAAAAATAGGGTTAAATATTGTCAGGGATCCTTATAAATATGCGAGTCTAAAATTTTAGTCTCTATAAAAATTTTCTTCAGTGAATAGTCCTCACAAACTTTTCTGTCCCCAACATTGGTCCCTCTCATTAGTTTCCACTAACGGAAGCTGGCATAGCTTGCCAACTGTGTTTTGTTTCATTGACATGTAAGATAACGTTAAGAATAATGTTTTTTATTTTATATGAGTGAAAATCAAGAACCTAAAACTATTTCAACATTTCTTATCTGTGGCAAAATCGTTCTCCATTAAATTCATCATCATTCTTCATCAGTTCGTGGTTGTTCTTCTTCATCATCATTCTTCATCGTGCTCAACAATAACATAAGGTATGCCATCTTCTTCAATTAGAAGCAAATCAATATCCTTTCAGTCAACAAGTGTGAGCAGTCGTCTATGGAGAATGTGTTCCTGCAATGTTCATATGATTTTGTATTGATGCAAGAACGAACATAATGAAGGGGACTATTCTGGAGATGTCCCTTTGACAAAACGAGGAAACGTGCAACTTTTTCAAATGGGATGATAATATGGCACAAGGAAACGATGTAATTAAGAGTGCATATGAAGAATGGAGAAATGATTAGAGCAAGATCAGGGAGATGCAATCTGTTGAAACATGGAAAGAGTTGTATGAATCTACAGTGAAGAAAAATATGGAATTGCATATGGAAAATGGAAAGATGAAGACAATTTACCTTTTTTATGGTCAATTTGTACTTGATATTGAAATGTAAAAGTTGAAATATTATGTTCTACTACTTGTAATCTTTAGTATTGTTTAACAAGGTTTCATTGTAATTTTGTTTAATGTGGAATCTATTAAAATGTGACTTGTAGTTTAATTTTGCAAATGACCTATGATGTTGTTTAATAAGGTGACCAATAATTTGAAGTGACTTATAAGTTCGCAAAATTTGACATAATATACAATTTGCACAACTTTGATATTATTTGCATAATTTTGACATAATGTTGCAAATGACCTATAATGTTGTAGTTTTCTAAATCGACCTATAATTTTAAGTGACCTATAAATTAATCACTACAATAAATAAACTATAATTTGACAGAACTTCTATAATATGGATAACTTTGAAATAATTTGCATTAGTTTGATATAATTTTGACCTAATAAGATTCATAAGCAGTGCATTACAAAAAAACTCGACCTTACATCATCTTCACCAAGCAATACTTTAAAAAATCAACTAAGTTCCATAACAGTACAACAAAACATCAACTAGGTTCAAAGACAGTACAACAAAATAAAACATCAACTAAGTTCCAAAAGAGTACAACAAAACTTAAGTGTCTTTGTTCACTGAGTTAACCCCTTGCATATGTACGCCAGTTTCTTTGTCTTACCAACACTACCATTCACTTCTAATGTGGTTTCATCCTCCTCAGTGAGCCCTAAAGGGTCCTTTTATTTTTTTACTTGGACTAGAAATAGCCTTTATCTTAAGGGTTATGAGTCAATCACTTTTCCTTTTTGCACCTTCCACATCCACCTTTGTCTTTCTAGCATTTATTTTTGTTGGTTCACTAATACTTGGCTTTTGTGAGGATGAAGATGGTGGTTTGAATGGTTTGTTTTTACACTTTCTTATACCATAGAAAATCCTAGGTCCTCTTGGCTTTTTAGTATGTTTTGGCTCAACATCATTTGCTACATCAGGATTTTGGTTCATCCTCCTTTGATACAAAATCGCTTGGTTCAACTTCATTTGGTACAACACCATTTGTTTCAGCATCTTTATTTTCACCAACATTTGATTCACTAGAATTTGGTTCAGCCTCCATTGGTTCACCATCTTTTTGTTCGGTAGGCTTTGGCTTCATAAGTGAGGTGTCTACAGATAAAGGCTGAATGTTCAAGACATCATTATACTCCAACAAAATAGCCAAAGTATCAGCATCGTAATCACATAACTTATCCAAAGGTAAAGATTGTGTTGTACATGACCTCCAGATCCATTTTGACAACAATACTTATAATTGAAATCCATCTCATGTATGTTTAGGTGAAATAGAAAAGAATAACGTCGACTGTTGCTTATTTAGCACGACTAATCATAAATTCAATAATAAAAAGAATAACAAAATTGACATCAAATACTCTTAAAAAATAGGCATAAAATGCTCTCAAAAGAAAATAGAAATAGACGTCAAATATTGCATGAATATTGTTTAGTATATCTCTTTTACGATTGTGCCCGGGAATACTACAATCATCCAAGATTATTTCCAACATATATATCTTCTTTATTGTGTATAGACACAATGCAAATTAGCCGGCGTTATCGAGTAGTTATTAATATAAAAAATAAAGATCATAGTCTTAATCTATTCAAATGATGGACCTCTTACTTATCTAGTAAGTGTTTTTTTTTTTAATGATTGAGTGGAAATTAACATATGATAAAGTATAGAACACGAAGAATTTCATACATAATGAAATATTGAAATATAATAAGTGCCAGTAAAAATAGAAGAAGCATTGTTGAAATTAGAATGAGACAAGACATTTTGTTGACATGACAAAATTAGTGTGATGTGAATTTGGTCTTGGTGATGTGGATTTGATTTTAGCAGTCGGCATTAATATATATAATAAGATGTTAATTTTAATTTGTCTTATTCACATATCAAATAGTTTTATATTAATGCTAAATTTTATAGAAATGTTCTATAATATAATATTATTTTAAGAAAAAAAAGATTGATTGAGATATAATAGAAAGATGAACATTGCTTGAAAGCATCAACTTCTTGACACATGTTGATTGACAACAACATATTATAAGAAATTAAAGACGTAGTAGAATAAGTAGCAATTTCATTCTCATCCAGCATATGAATAAGAATGAAATAATCTTCCTACTTTAGATTTCCTAATTACAATCCAAATTACACATAAAATTAAAAAGTACTAAGGTCCATCTCAATTTAAAAGTTGCCATAGAGAGAGATAAAAAGAGGAGATTGATAAATTGAAAGACATGGAGAGAGAGAGGGGGAGAGAGGGAGAAACAAAGAAAGAGTGATGATGAGATTCTCATTAATTCACCTATGTCCTAACCATGGTTGGTGAGCAAAGTGAAATAACCTAAGGGAACCCAAATATCTCCCAAGGCTACATGCAAGTGTTTTTGAGTTCTACACATTCCATTGATGTAGCTCTCAAAATGATGATGAAATGTACTACATATGCTATCCCTCCTAAATTGGGCTTAAACTCCAATAGTTTAGCCACAATGAATTTACATTAAGTAAACAAAAACATAGTTAGTTACATTCTCCTCTTACCCAAAGAGAAGATGGTCAATTTGTTGGTTGGTTAAACCCTTTTATATGAAAAATAATTTGATAAAACATGACTTATCCTAATTAACCCTAGAAACTAAGACTATATATATAGCTAAGATGTTACCATACAAAAAAGATGGGACATCCAAATGTCCATGATTGCTAAATTCACCTCATCATCAAGAGAGGTGTGATTAGCAAGTGATTAAAAGGAATACCTATTTCTACAAAACTAGCTATCTATTTGTTTGAATTTACAATTTTTGAAAAACCAATCTTTATTACTTTCACTTTTGCCCTCCATGGGCTTAAGTTAATTAAAAAGATGGGTTTTTACTTGGGCTTAGCTTTTCCATGGGCTAAGTTCTCCATTCTTTTTCCAACTTGAGCTATTTCCTATAGCTTTTGTTGGTGATTAAACATCTTTTTGATTCTCTTCAAGGAACCAATGCAACTTTTTTTTCATGAACATAAAAAAGAGGAAGTGAGTAATGCATGATGATGATTGATGAGTATGACTCTCCAAATTATATGGAGAGAAAACCTTTTGGCCCCTATGGGGGGCCTGTGATGATGATGATGATGATGGAAAAGCCCAAATTCCAATGATGGGCTTTTTTTTCTTTGGTGTTAGTGAAAAGTGTGTGTGTGAGAAACACCATGGTTAGGCCAAAGGTTGATTGATGATATGAGAGACTTCAAGAAGCAATAACTTGGGGAAGTTTTGACATAGCTAGATTGAGATCATGATATGAATATGATAAGTCTCTAACGATGTGGAATTGGAGCTTGAAGAGCCATTGTCACGCCTGTGGCACAGCAAAACACACTGTCAAAAATATTAGCGTCTCATTAATACATAACCAAATTGCATAATCTCATAAATTAAAAGTAAAAACTAACGTTTTAAAAACCAATCTTTTAACCACATCGCAAAAACCATCACGACAAAACGGTTTTAAAAGATACTACCAATGTTTTAAAAAACAGTCAAGATCGCTTAAAAACTTTCATGATTTCGATCGATACATATATTATGACAGTATATTAATTGTGAGTTGTGACGTTGCGATATGAATTTATCACAATTGTTTCTTTATAGTAAAAAGAATGAATCATAGTATCGGAATCAATATTTTTCGATATCATTTTGTCGCATCCGTTTTTGCGGTAACTACCATTTTCTAAAATCGTGTCCGATACCAATATTTTTATTGACCGTTTTTACAATGAAAAGAGAAATTATAGTTAATTCAGACGGCGACGACTGTAATTAACATCAAATCTATAAAACCTTTACACTACAACAACACGAACATTACTTAATATATTGCTAGAAACCTTAATTTAAATTTTATAAGAATATAGTTAGAAGTAAAAACCTGATGGCAAGGCAGCAGGAGAAGGAGCAAGGGAAATAGGAGTTCCATAATGCTGAGCATACCCACCAGTAGAAGCAATTGGAGAATATTGAAACACATGAGGTGGATAGTTAACACCATAACCTTGCCCGGAAGTGTAGCCTCCGGTCGTTCCACCGCCGGTTCCTTCGCCATATTGAAGATATGGATAGTAAGCTGCCGCGGCCGCTGCACCACCAGTCATCATCCCTCCAGTCGGTCCACTTCCATAAACAGGATACTGAGCTGCTGCTCCACCATACACACCATAATAACTCTACATTTTCCAATCAAAATTAACATTAACATTATCAAATTTTTTTATCAATAACTAAACCGATAATAACCATTAAAAATTCACACAAAATTTAAACTCTAAGAATAACTTTCTAACATTACAATATTTTCATATTTTTGTTATAATTTAGTTATGTCTAGAACTTAAACTCAATAATAATAATGTTGAACTTAATAATATCGAGATATGTTATAATTTAAATTATTTGATAATATTTCAATTTTATAATAGAAGATAAAATAATTTTTTGAGGACCACTAATAGAAACAAAGCATGCATTGGATAAAATAATTTAGGTTCTGAAAAAGGCTTTGAATGTATTGAAGACTGTGAAAGTATAGAGAAAGAAAAGAATGGACCATAAAGTCAGAAACCTCAGTGTATTTTGAATACAAGAAAGAGAAAAAGTGGAAAGAAATAGAAGAAAAAACTTTGACCAGTGCTGTACACAATCATTTGGTTGTTATATGGAATTATCAATTATATGAAAAAGTACTGTTAAGGTCACCGACTTACCACGTTCACCCCCACATTCTGTAGGGTACAATTATGAGCTGTAGTGTAAAAAAGTTGGTGACCACATTCGTAAGCAACGTTGATGTTGATTTACGATTTTACCCTTTTGATTCCTATATATTTGTGGGACATAGCCTATGTTTTATGATTTCTATCTTAAATATAAACAATTTTTTAGTAAATTTACTTATTTTTATTTATATTAAAGATAGGAAGGAGTAATAGGATGCACATAAATTAGGTATAAATAAAATAATTTAATATTAAAATTTATTATTTATTTGAATACTTTTAATAAAATTAATTGTAAACTTATCGTATTTCTCCAATCCAAAATAAAAAATGAATTATTTAATTAAATAAAAATTATAGTCATTCATGTTTTATTTTTAAGTCATGTTAAATTAATTAATTTTGAAAATATAATTTTGAAAATATTCATAAAAGGTTATTTATCTAAGTTAATTGTATAGTATCATTTTATATTCATAGGAGTAACTTTGAATCCAACATCTTTGATAAAGTTAAAAAAAGTTCAAGCTATTTTATCAAAGCACTCTTGTTTTCTTAAACATTTGTTATATAAAATAAAATAAAATATACTAGACTTGACTATAATTTTATTCTTTATATTTTAGTTTACTTACGAATTTATTTTTGTATATTAAAGTTTAATAGTTTTAATCTTCTTTCATCAATGGCATGTTATGTTTCACAAGTATTTCTATTGATGATTTTTTTTTCATTTCCCAAGTGATTTATTATCAATTTTAATTGTAAATATATAAAATGAAGATCCAAATTATTTGGATTAATAATATTATTAATTAATTTTGTAAATAAGTTAAAATAGCATGATCAAAATTGTAATTAGATAAACATATTATTGGAAAGTAAAAACGAAACTAGTTTCATACCAATATTTTATGTATAACATATCATTTAGTAATTGTCTAATTAAGACTTACAAGAATAAAAAGAAGAAGACTACCTAGGCCATTTTACCAGTTTTTCACATCTTTAATAAAAAATAACATGTTATAAAAACACAAGCTAAATTAGATTTTCAGAGAAAATCATGAAACTTGGAAAAATACCTAAAATTCCCATTTTAAAAATAAAGGAATAAAATTAGGTATTATCAAAAATAAAATGATCTGAAATTATGCTTGCATCAATTAAATTTTGGTAAAAGTAAAATTAATTAAAATATTTTTTGGAATAATATTACTAAACAATAAATATGATAGAATTGATTTAAGTTTGTAAAATTAAAAAAAAAATTAAAATAAATTTTATGAAATTAAATAAATCAAGTTGTATTTTCCGATAGAGTGGATATTTTCTTATTCTCTTTTCATCCTAGCCACGCATGTTGAAGATTAGGTACTCCTATTTAGGTATCTAGATAAATACAAAGCTATCCAAAAAGAATACCTGAGGATATATTAAGCTTGAATTAATTTAAGTAAACATTTTATAGGAATATATTAAATATTTGAATGAGTGTAGTTGGATATTTCTTTAAAGATGGAAAGGAAAATGGGACGTAAAAGTCATGCTTGAAAACGCATCCTAAGGTAAAAGGTATAAACATAGGAGACAAGAGAAAAGTAAAAGTTAAAAGTACAAACCGTAGGGTAACTATAATCTGGCGAGTAGGAAGAGTACCTGAAAATATTGTTCAAACAATTACAAAAATCACTTCAACATATCAGTATGATGACTTAATTTTTTTAATAGACACAATAATGAGTTAGTCACACTATCTTTACTATTCCATATTTCATATTTAAGCATCTTATAGACTTATAAATATATATAAGTGAGATTGCATGTAATGAGAAAATATGAAAAAACAATTAAAAAAAAAAATTATGTCTAATTCAAGTGTTAGATCGAAGTTAAAATAATATAACTGTTTGGTTTGATTAATAAATTAAATTATTTACAGAAACAATTTCATAAATAAATAAAAAAACTAAAAATAAAAAATTATAAAAATGAATTTAAATTTTTTATCATTTTTTTGAAATATAACAATTTAGTTATTTAATAAATAATTAGTTTAAATTTGTTCAAGACAAACAAATTAAGTGTATAGTGGGTGAAACCGTGTACAACATTTGGACTACCAGGAATTAAATTATTTTTCAAGACCGTACTAAAGAGAATCTGCGTGTTGAATACATTAAAAAAAGTGTGTGAGTATTGGCACGAAAATAGTTTACGAATTTTAGAAATTAATTGTGTAGTTTTGTTGTCCTAATTTATTTATTGTTGTTTGTGGTGCCTCGATCTTCGGATCGGCGTGTATCGAAACTGTTTTTGGTATAATATATTTCATATTTTTTCCAAAAAAAAAATTGATTTAAAAAACTCATCTTATATTTGATTTAATTTTCGGATTGGATTGTACCTAGAGATGCCCTAACAATAAATAGCAAAAGTGATATAAAAAATAATTTATGTGATTCACAAGTATATATGCTGACCATGTTTTGTTGTTTTTCATAGAAAAAGAGAGAGAAAGAGATAATTGATGGAAAAAGCAAGATAAAGGACCATGTGTACTAAGGTAGTTATTTTGTTTTATTTATTTAAAAAGAATACTAGAAATGAACTGGCAAAGCATGCTAGGTTGGTGTTATAGTGATAAGCCTAGCTAGTATATTAAATTATATTCAATGGTTTTGTTGTTTATGAGTTGGCATCTCACGTGAAAGTCCAACCTTATACTAGTACAAATGTAAATGGTTTTGTTTGATATAGATGAAAATAAAAGAAGCATGTTGATAGAGTTTCATACCCATAAACATTATAAGGTATCCCTTGCTGGATAGCATAATGAGGAAAGGTTGCAGCTGTAGGAAAGGCTGATCCCACTCCTCCAAATCCTGTCTGGAAAGAACCCATTACACTAAAGTTTCTTCCTCCTCCTCCTACATTTTTTCATCATTACACCAAAATTCATCAATACCATTCAATATTTTAGACAAAAATATAAGTATAGTTCAAATGATGAAAGCATGCAGAGACATCTGATTACTAGAACATAGTCTTAAAAACATAATATCAATTTTGAAACATAATTTTGAATATGTAATATTAATTTAGGGACATCGTTTTGAATTCGTAATATCGATTATTGATATAGTTTTGAATCCATAATACCGATTCTTTACTATTCTTCATGGTGTGTGATTTTATGTGTTTGATACTTTAAAATATATTTAAAAATACAAAAATATACAAGTATTTCTTTTTTGTTGTATAATAATCTTATTGCTAAATTTTAATCTCTTAAAAATAAATAAATAGGATTTTGAAAATTTAAATTCACGTTCATACAATCGAATGTCTTTACATACCTACTAATAAATTGATTATGTTTAAATAGATAAGTTATTTTAAAAAAATATGAGTTTAAATCAACATCTAATTTGTCTTTGTATGTAGAGACGATAAATTTCGACACCAATAGACTTTTTGAGTTTAAATATTTGTGGAAAATTCAACTTTTTCTAATAGTTCTAAGAAACAAGAAGATTTTGAAATTTAAATTTATAATAGCATATATTAAAGAAAATGTAGGTTAAAAAAACAAAAACAAAGAAACAATAAAGGAAGTAAAAGCTTTAGAATAGACTCATTTGGTTTGATGCTTCTAAAACACACTTGTTTCATTTTATTTGTTTCCCAAAAAACATACATGAAATAATGAAACTCTTTACACATGGATAAAACATTTTATAACTTTCCAGTCTGGAAGAATATCCAACCTTAGCTGCCACTTAGCTGTGTGTCTTTCTTTCTCATCAAAGAATATTTTTACAACATAATTTAAGTTTCACTCAAACTAAAAAATAATTTGCAAAAGGAATATCCATTCACATTAATAGTAATAGACTAAAATATAAAGATTTAATGTATCTTTTAAGATCTTATACATCATATCAATGAAAAAACAAATAATTTAAATTTAAACTTAATTAGATAAGATAAGTCTATTAGGTTTATAATGAGTAATTTAGTTTGTATATGTGTAAAACTTATTTATACATGCATGCAGATATTTTAGAGATGTTTTTTATCATATAATTTCATATTTTTAAAATAAAATATAATTTATATAGAAAGAGTTAGTAAATAAATACATATTTTTATAGAATATTACCATGCTTTGGTGTTGAAGGCTTAGATCTTTGAACACCCAAAGAAGCAAGATTGCAATTAGCTCTTCTTCCATCAATTATAGGAGCAGCATCAACACAAGCTCTCATAGCAGCATCAGGTTCACGAAAAGTAACCTAAATTTAAAACAAGAAAAAATTCACATTCAATATCAAACAAGATTTCTTAGTAAAAAAACTAAATAGTATTATCACATATTCTTAAATACGCGACGTAATATTATAAGTGTCTGAATTACTTTTCTACCACGAGATATTGTAGATATTGTAAGTCATCTCTAGTTCTTTTGTCACCATGATCCATTGAGATTTTGTGTTTCATTTCAACCAAATTAGTTTTTAAAATGAATTATTTAAAAAAAAATTATAAATTTCATTTATACATGAGATATAAAATTGACAATTAATATATACGAAATAAAAACATGATAATGATAAATAGATTGAAATATAAAGAGAAGATGAGTAAAGAGAAACATACAAATCCATAGCCTTTGGATCTTCCGGTAGCTTTATCAGTGATGACAACAGCTTCCAAGATCTCACCAAATTGTTCAAAATACTTCTTCATGGTTTCTTTCTGAGTCTCCCAAGCTAAACCTCCAACAAAAACCTTGGTGTATGTGGTGTCACCAAACTGTCCTGCCAAGTTAATAGGAGTCATCTTGATGAAGATCTTTGTAAATATTGAAATATTATCCTCTAGAGTTATAACTAGCTATGACAAAACTTCCCAAAATGTTGTTTTTTTATGACTCTATAGACAGATCTAAGTGATGGGGTTGGAGAATATGAAAAAAAGATACTAAATTTAGATGGATCTTCTTCTCAAGGCTGTGGTTGGTGTGTTTATGGAGATGAGTGGTTATGTGAATACAAGAGAGACAATTAGGTCAGAGAGAGAGAGAGAAATAGGAGGGAAGAGAAAGCAAAAGATAGAAAAAAGAAAGGAAAGAAGGTTACATAATAAGGACATCAATTATATACATAGCAGCCCCCACCCCACCATGTTTGCATTATTATATATATATATATATATATATATATATATATATATATATATATATATATATATATATATATATATATATATATATATATATATATATATATATATATATATATATATATATATATATATATATATATATATATATATATATATATATATATATATATATATATATATATATATATATATATATATATATATATATATATATATATATATAATTTGAAGAATAAAAACCACAAACCGGGTAGGGTGAGATATGGTTCGCGCTTTTATTGGTTCGCGGTTCTATGGGTTCAATTTGATGATGAGGTGTAATCATTTTAAAGTGTTTTTATATTCAAATTTGTATGTGATAGTACAACCGCATGCAATGGTGTGAAACTTTTTACATGTTCATTTTGAATTCACTTTAGTTAATTAAGCCTCAATTTTCGACCAAATGAAAAGAAATGAGTACACCATGTTTGAAATTAGACTTAATGATATTTATAGTCAATTTCTACTTCGAGTTAAAATTAGTTTTAAAATATAATTATATATGGCCGTGATAGTTCTTGGATGTAAATTGTGTGTTAAAATACTACGAAATTTGTGTTAATAAGTTGTTGAATTTAGGAGAGGCACACATTGTGTAAAATTAATTTACACTAAAAATTGAGGATAGATTTCGATATGTAATGCGGTTATTTAGGTGATTTAGCATAAAAACTCATTTGAAACAATAACAAAAATGTGAGGAGTGTTGGGAAATAACCTTCATAACTTCCTTCCTCTGTGAACTATAAATGTGAAAAATATAAGTGCAATGATATAAAATAATTTTAACGTGGAAAATCTTTTCAATGTGAGAAAGGAAAAAATCACAGAACCCTTATATCTCTTAAACTTCCACTATTAATGATAATGGAAATACAACAACTTCATCTTTAGGTGAAACTTACTACAATATATCTCTCAACAACTACATGTTTTTGAATTTTAAATAATTTAAAGAACATAAAGTTATTAGGAGTCAGACTTTGATTTTTGAAAAAAAGTTTGCGACGTGGGATTCACGTCACTATCTTAAAATTAAAAAGTAAAACAGAAAAGACTTTAACATTCGCGTGGGGGGAAGGTTCAAATTTAAAAAAAATTAGTTGTGACGTGTTAAACACGTCGCAATATTTAGAGAAAAAATTCAAATTCATTTGAAGTGATATGTTGGCAGGCATTGTAGGCAGGCTTAGTAAATAATATTATCGTTGTTAAGTTGCGACGTGAATCTTACGTGGCAATGTTGCGACGTGAAATTCACGTCGTTGATTGACTTATATAGATAAGTGTTTCGCTTCTCACCAGAAATCATTCGTTCTAAAAATAAATTGTTTCTCTTCCAATCCCTAATTCCTCGTACTCTCAATCCCAAATCCCTTTCTCATACCTTTCAATTTCAATTTTTTTCACAAATTTCATCTAATCTTGTATCAAAGGTAATTTACATCAATTTTTTTAATAATCTTATTTCATATTTATAATATATTATGTTTTTAATTTTGGGATTAATTTTTTTTTCCTTGAAGCGAAGAAGATTGAAGGAGAAGAAAGTGAAGGAGAAGAAGGTGAAGGAGATTAAAGAAGATATATGTTTTTTCAGATTTTTGTAATGTGTTTATATGTTATTTTTTGTAATAGATTAATAAGGTTATTATATTAATTTATTATTTTAAAACTAAATTATAGATTAAATTTTTAATATTTATTTTGTAAAAAAATAAAAAATACAACAGAATGTAGTAAAACAAATAAGACGAAAATTATATATATATTATGTTAAAGGTTAAACTTTTGATTTTTATATATATTTTTCAAATCAGCATGTATATTTTTATTATATACATATATTTAATAATAAAAATAGTATTGAAATTTGTTATATAAAATAATAAAAACTGTTCTATAAATTAAAACTGTTATATATTATAAAATTGTTATATATTAATAAAAATGTTATATTAATAAAACTATTATATATTATTGTTTTGAAAAATTAATAGAATATATTAATAAAAATAATATATATATTTTATTTTAGGAAAAACAAAATAATATATATTAATAAAATTAAAATGAATATAATAGTTATGTATAAAAAATATTATTGATTTTAAAAATAGAATAATAAATAAAAGATTATAAAAAAAATATATATTATGTTATTTTAAATAGAAAAATTATATTTTTAACAAATTATATATTAAAAGTAGAATATATTATATATGTATATTTAAAATAAAAAAGTAAAAACAAAAATGATTATTAAATATTTATGGTTTATATATTTTTGATAAAATAAAAATAAAATTTTTATTAATATTTATGGTAAAACAAAAACAAAATATTTATGGTCATAGTATATGTTTAATAGTTAAAATAAAAAACAATATATTTAATAGTATTTGTTTAATATATAATATATATTTATACGGTACATGTTTAATAGTGAATATATATATATATATATATATATATATATATATATAGTATACGTTTAAGATTATTATTAAGTTGATTAATATTTCTAATTATAAAGATAATGATTGTATAAATGTGCAGTATGGAATATTATCGGTATTATTGTAGTTGGATGCACGGTAGAATATATTTAGGAAGACGTGCACTTAAATCCAATTTTATAGAAGGAGTCGATGGGTTTATCACGTGGGCGTTTGCTCATGAATGTTGTCAAAGCAAAGCAGAAGTTAGATCTCTATGTCTTAAATGTGAATCTGGACCAATAATTAGTGACCTAGTGGAAGTAACACGTCATTTGCATAGAAGGGGTTTCATTGAAAATTATTGGGTTTGGACGTATAATGGTGAAGAATTATCGAGTAACGTACCAGAGACTAGTAACACACATTCTTCAAGCAGTCGACCGCCTATGGAATATGAGGAGAACTTTAATTTGATCGGTGAGATGGTTGAGGATGCTTTTGATGTGAACGCGACATATGATCAACCTTAAGATTTTGACGGGGAAGAGTTGCCGAATGAAGAAGCGCGGAGATTTTATCAGTTGTTGAATGAGATAAATATGTCGTTGTTTGAGGGGTCGTCAGACTCAAAGTTATCAATGTGTATGAGATTATTGGCCGCTAAGTCAAATTGGAATGTTCCTGATCAATGTTTAGAATATTTCGCAAAAATGATGTTGGACTCCACCACAACGAAAGACAACTTTCCTACAAGTTTTTATGATGCAAAGAAGTGGGTGTTGAAGTTGGGTTTAAAGGTAAGAAAGATTGATTGTTTCATTATTGGTTGCATGTTGTTTTATGACAATGAGTTTGGTACTCAAGATGGATTGTTGGAGGAATGTAAGTTTTGTTATAGTCCAAGATATCAAGTTCTTAGTAGAGCCATTAATAGCAAGCAAAAGCGTGTAACAGTAAATCTATGTTTTATCTTTCGATAATATCAAGGTTAAAAAGAATGTTTGCTTCAATGCACAGTGCAAGTCAAATGACATGGAATCATACAAATCAAACAAGTTCAGATAGTATGCGACATCCATCTGATGGCGAGGCATGGAAGCACTTTGATCGGACACATCCTTATTTTGCCGCTGAACATAGAAATGTAAGGCTTGGATTATTCTCTGATGGTTTTGCCCCATATGTGCAAGCGTTGGGAAGTGTGTATTCTTGTTGGCGATTTTTTATAACCCCTTACAACCTCCCTCCTGAGATGTGCATGACAAAACCATACATGTTTTTGACGTGTGTCATTCAAGGTCCGTCTAGTCCAAAATCCAAAATCGATGTGTACTTATATCCTTTAATTGATGATTTGAAGATGTTGTGGATTGGAGAATGGACTTATGATATATCTTGTAAACAAAACATTACTTTGCGAGTTGCCTTGATGTGGACCATTAACGCCTTTTCAACATATGACATGTTGTCTGGTTGGGGTATGCATGACAAAATGGGTTGTCCTCATTGCATGGGATACACAAAAGCATTTACGTTGGATAAAGGGGGGAAAAGCTCGTGGCTTGATTGTCACCGCAGATTCCTACCAACAAATCATCCCTATAGAAGAAACAAGAAAAAATTTAAAATAGACGAACGAGTCACAAATTTTCCTCCGCCTCGATTGTCACCAAGTGCTATATGAAACCAAGTTTGTGAACTACAAAATTTACAGAAACTGGCAAAGAATGTAGAATTGAAGGATACAGAGTCACGCATAATTGGATAAAAAGAAGTATATTTTGGGACCTCCCGTATTGGAAAGATAATTTATTGCGCCATAATCTTAATGTTATGCATATTGAGAAGAATTTTTTTGATAATGTATTTCACACAGTGATGGATGTTAAAGACAAAACAAAAGATAATGAGAAGGCTAGACAAGACATGGAAATTTGGTGTAACCGAAAAGAGTTGGAGTTGAAGCCTCAACCAAATGGAAAGTTATTAAAACCCAAGGCTTGTTTCAGTCTTGCTTCCCAAGAAGCTAAAGTTGTTTGTTGATGGTTAAAAGATTTTAGAATTCCCGATGGGTATTCTTCAAATTTAGCAAGGTGTGCCGACGCTAATACTGGGAAGTTGCATGGTATGAAAAGTCATGATTGCCATTTTTTATGGAACAATTGCTATCAATTGCATTTGGATCACTACCCAAACATGATAATTGTAACACCCCAAATTTAATTAATTATTTAATTTATTTATTTAAGGATTTATTTATCAGAATTTAGTCAAAATTGGATCGATATGTTGTTTAGACGGTCAAGTGATATGTCGAACGGAGCTATTAAGTTAAAGTCGGATTTTTAGTCGGTTTAATCGGAGGAATAGTATTAAAGATAATATTATTTTATTATTGGACTATTTTATATTTAATTGAGTTAGGTTGGATTGTGATGTAGAGATTATCAATGTGGAGGTGTGAATAATAGGTCCAATAGAACAATATTATTATTAATATTATTAAGTTGGTTTTCATATAAAAGAAAAGGAATTAGGTTAAGAGAAGAAAAAAAATTGTTGTACGTGGGAGAAAGAGGAGAAAGCAAGGGTTTATGGATTTAGCCACCGAAAGAGGAATTGCAGACCGAAAAAGCCAAATTGGAATGCGACCGAAAATTAGGAATTCGATCGGAGTTAGAGCGACCGTTAAATCCAGGTAAGGGTGGGGTTCTAACTCTATAACTGGGTCTATGATGAATCGTATGTGGGGATGGAATTGTATGAAATTATCTCTATTTGTGTAGATTGTGTGCAGAATTGTGAGATATTGGGTCGAACTCTATTGTGTGAATTGTTAGCATCGAATTGGGCCTGTTTGTTATGTCCAATTGGTTAAGTTAGCTTGTACCCTAAGTTAGCTTGTAATGGGTATTTGTGATAAAAGCCCATTAGTTTAGTATGTTAGGTTTATTATAAATAGCATACTAGTCTCTCATCATTGCATATTGCAAATCCTAATTTAGGGTGAGAGGGTTATTTGTTATTCTTGTATACTTGTAATCTTGGTTTTAAGATAAAGGAAAGAATAATAGTTAATAACCAATCCTTGTGTTCATCGTGTTCTTCATTCTTTTTCCCTACAAGCTTATATATATTTGTTTTAAGGCATCCGATTCACAACAAATTGGTGCGGTGAGCGTGGAGAAGATGCCTTCGACAAAGTATGAGATTGAAAAGTTCACCGGAGTGAACGATTTCGGTCTGTGGCGTTTGAAGATGAAAGCCCTACTGGTTCAGCAGGGTTGTTTGGAAGCGTTGAGGGAGAGTCACCATGAGCGAAGAGTTGCGGTGAGAAGAAGGCAATGATAGAAGGCCCAGCGCAATTTTGTTGAGCCTTGGTGATAAGGTTCTTCGACGTATCAAAGGAGACGGTAGGGTTATGGGTGAAACTTGAAAGTTTGTACATGACTAAATCGTTGGTGAATCGACTCTACCAAGCAAGCTTTGTATTCATTCAAGATGATTGAAGACAAAGTGTTGGGAAAGATTGGATATGTTCAACAAGTCGATTCTTGATCTTGAAAATATTGATGTGAAGATTGATGATGAAGATATTGGCGTTGCCGGATCACATGCCCACTTCAAAGAAACTCTCTTGTATGGAAGGAGTCACGACCTTTGAAGAGGTTCAATCACCTTGTATTCGAAGGACTTGAATGAACGAAAGGAGCATAAACCTTCGACGGTTGGTGAAGGTTTGGCCGTTAAAGGAAAATTCTTGCGAAAGGATAATAAGTTCGACAAGAAGGTAAAAGTCGCCAGGTTTTATGGTGAAGCATCTGGTATTCGATGCTATCATTGTAAGAAGGAGGGTCACACAAGAAAAGTGTGCCCTGAACGCCTGAAAGATCATGGAGGAAAGGATAATGGCAATGCAGCTATTGTTCAAGATGATTTCGACTCATCTGATGTTCTTGTGGTTTCAAGCAGCAACTCGTCGAAGGAATGGATTATGGATTCTGGGTGCACTTGGCACATGACTCCAAACAAAGACTTGTTCGAGGAATTATGTGATCAAGATGGTGGATCTGTATTTCTGGGAAACAACAAAGCTTGCAAGATTGCAGGTATTGGATCTGTGAGATTCAAACTCCATGATGAGTCAATAAGGTTATTGATGAAGTCAGGTATGTACCTGATTTGAAGAGAAATTTGATTTCTCTTGGTGAATTCGACAAGAAAGGATATGTTTTTCAAGGAGAGAAAAGTATCCTAAGAGTCATGAAGGGGTCGAAGGAAGTCTTGAGGCGTGAAGAAACAAGGCTTGTATACCCTTGTCTGAAGTTGTAAGTGGTTCGACAAATGTTGCATCCACGAAACCGTTGTCGAAGACAACCGCACATGAGATTAGGCCATGTCGTTGAAAGGGTCCGGTCGAATTGGGAAACAAAATTTGCTTGGTGGAGACAAAGTCGAAAAGTCAAGTTTTGTGAACCCCTGTACTGGAAAATCTTGTAGAGTGAAGTTCAACAAAGGCAAACAAAGAACACATGGATCCCTTGATTACATCCATGCTGATCTTTGGGGGCCTGCAAGGTGTCCATCACATTCAGGAGCAAGGTATTTTCTATCTATAGTAGATGACTATTCCAGAAAGTTATGGGTATTCATTCAGAAGACTAAGGATGAAACTTTTGAGAATTTCAAAGGTTGGAAGACTCGGTCGAAACCAAAAGGTCAAGAGGTTGAGAACAGACAATGGTCTTGAATTTTGCAATGAGGCATTCGACAACTTTTGTGCTGCCTCTGGTATTGCAAGACACAGAACTACTGCAGGCACTCCACAACAAAATGGTTTGGCTGAAAGGTTTAATCGAACCATCTTGGAGAGAGTTAGATGCATGTTGACTAGTTGGCTTAAAGAAGGTGTTTTAATGTTTTTGACAACATATCGATAAATAGATGTCCTTCGCGTTAGATATGAAGACACCAAGAAATTTGGTCGGACATCCACCAAATCTCGACAACCGAGAGTATTTGGCTGCGTAGCCTATGCTCACATTAGGCAAGACAAGGTCGAACCTAGAGCTCTTAAATGCATGTTCTGGATACCGAGGAGTCAAAGCTTATAGGCTATGGTGCCTAGAGTCAGTCACGAAGGATTATCACCGGTCGAGATGTTGTTTTCAATGAAGTGAAATGGCTTTCAAGAAAACGGATGATATTGGTCGTGCGATATCGACGAAGAGGAGCAGTAGATATTCTGTTGAGGTGGAGCATGTTGATCGAATTGCATATCCCGATAAAGTCGAAGAAGCGGATGATCTGATGAAGTTGAGGAACTGCTGATGACTATCTATTGGCAAGAGATAGGACACGAAGAGTCATCAAACCACCTCAAGGTTTGGGTATGCGATCTTATAGCTTATGCCTTAATCTCTGCAAGTGAGGTTCGGACGAAGAACCAAGAGACCATAAGGAAGTTATGAGGAGTCGAAATAAGACCGAATGGTGAAGGCCATGGATGATGAGATAAGTCCTTCATGATAACAACATTGAGTATTGATCAATGTCCCGATCGAGGTCGAAAGAACTTATATGAATAGCATCCCATATGCTAATGTAGTAGGTTCTTTGATGTATGCTATGGTTTGTACTAGACCCGACATAGCATATGCGTAAGTCTTGTAAGCGGTACATGGCGAATCCCGAAAGGCTCAGCAAGCATTGAAGTGGATTCTAAGGTACATAAATGGGTCTCAACAGTCTTAATTTATGGTGGAGCTTTTGGTGAAGATGGTAAGCCAATCGAAGGATATGTCGACTCGATTATGCAGGTTGTATGGATTCCGAAAATCTATTTCGGATATGTTTTCACTATGTTTGCTATTAGTTGGAAAGCAACACTTCGAAGGTTGTTGCATTATCAACCAGCGGAATATATTGCTTTAAGGCGTGAAAGAAGCATTGTGGCTTGAAGGTTTTGCTAAGGAACCGAAAATTCAAGGGAAGTTATCACCGTTAAATGTGATAGTCAAAGTGCAATACACGTCAAGAATTCAACCTATCATGAGCGAACCAAGCACATTGATGTGAGGTTGCATTTCGTCAAAGGGTAATCGAGTGGAGAAGTCCAAGTCAAGGTTTCGACAGATCATAATCTGCGATATGATCACCAAGACATTGCCTAGTTGCAAGTTTTTCCATTATGCATGAAGAAAACTAAAGTTGTAGATTGAGAAGATACGAACTCGTGAATTGATAATGTTTGTTATGTCCAATTGGTTGTTAGCTTGTACCCTAAGTTAGCTTGTAATGGGTATTTGTGATAAAAGCCCATTAGTTTAGTATGTTAGGTTTATTATAAATAGCATACTAGTCTCTCATCATTGCATATTGTTAGGTGAGAGGGTTATTTGTTATTCTTGTATACTTGTAATCTTGGTTTTAAGATGGAATTTGTAATAAAATCCTTGTGTTCATCGTGTTCTTCATTCTTTTCCTACAATATATAATTTGTTTTAAGGCATTGATTCACAACAAGAAAATAATGTTTGTGTTGATTGTGTGTGTGTTATTGTGGTGTTTGTTAGAGTGATCGAAGGGGGATGAATAGATCACCTCTTTTGTTATCACAGATTTAAAATTATTTATCAGAGTTAATAGCGAAACTGCGGAAAGCGACATACGGTCCTGAATTGACTTCCGTCTATTCTGAACCGGCTACTAGAAAACCGGACATGCGATAGTTTGTTGGATTTTAATTGAGATGAATAAGATGAATTAACATAGAATTTATATTGAATCAATGCACTTATCACTATAACACTATTTCCAATGAATAAAATCAAGCTAGCACTTTTGTCAAATAGTTGGAGTATGCTTGTTCAATGATCAATGGCAATGGAGTTTTGATATAGAGTTTCTTCCAGCCTTATATCAATGAACGTGAAAATTTCCACACCAAGTGATATTGTTATATACTCTCATTTGATTTGATTTGTATGTCGAGATAACATGTGGTGTGGCCTTGGTGCCAATGTTTGGATTCATATGACTTGATTATATTATGAATTTGTATTATGTTGGTTAAATGATTATAGTATGAAATATAATCATATTTATATTTGATGAAATGAATTTGAACAAATATTCTGCTATGATATGCATAGTTTGATGAAGCATGAAGTTTAAATAGGTGTTATAATCATGACCAGGTGCATGTTTAATTTGTATTGTTGGTTTTCTATTGTATGGAAAACGACATGTGACACCCTTTATATGTATGCATGCTATTTTACTCTGATTATATTACAATTTATTTGGGGTTTAGAAATGGGTGTTACACATGTATCGACCCAAAAAGGTCAGTAGCTAAATGCTTATTTATTGAATTGTATGTGTCGACCTAAAATTCGTATGTGTTGACACATGCAACAAGAAATTATGCTGAAACTCATTTTTCATGACTTGGATAAATTTTCAAATGACTTTTAATGATTCATTATACCTCTAATGCAAAGGAGTGCTAAAAAATATAAGGATACAGTCTAATATACTAAAATGTTAGCTTTTCAAGTTGTGACATCATACAAAACATCTTTGACGAAGAAGTTGTATTCATATAAAATACATAAATGTTCAAGTGCACACATGCAAGCTATGTAAATACCTAACATAGATAAAATTATCTATATTTTTGTTAAGATTATATACATTCAATTCATAGTTTTTTATTTAAATAAATATATCTATTTGAATATCTTATATATCATAAAAATGATATTTGACGTACAATATCTCTTGTAACTACTACAAATATTTGTGCTTTTACAACGAAGCTTTCACATCGAACAATAAAAAATCGAGGATATAGATAATGGGAGAGCCGTGTTTAATTTATAAAACAAAACTAAAAAATTTCCCTTCGATTTTTATTAAAACTGACAGAAATAGTTGTTCATGGTTTGAGCTTTGATTCACGACTCTTGCAACTTTATGTTTTATTTAGAATGAAAAATGTGCCTTTATTTTTTATACATTTTACATCGGGTATTGTCCATCAGTTTTTAACTAAACCGGGATAAAAATTCTCTAAATTATTTATTCACTCAGAGTTAATAATAATTCTAACTCATTCACTTTTTGATCTCTATCGAACGACATAACACCATTCTTCTCCTGCCAACGAAAGAACATCATTCCTCTCCAAGGAGGAAGAAAGCTCGAACACCATTTTTCTTTGAGTCTCATTGTTGGTATGTACTTGTTCTCCATTATTGGTGTTGTAGGTGTTCTCATTGTTGTTGTCGTCATCATTTTTGTTGTTATTTTGAGATTGTCTTGTTGTTTATTGTTTTGTTAACTTTATTTTTATTTTATTTTCAGAAGCTTTATGTGATTATGGATCGTAGTTTGATGAAAGTTAATAGATTAAGTAAAGAGTAAGAGAATGGAGTGATACAATTTCTTAATTTCGCTAGAAAAAATCTTCCTAATAATAATAATGAGATTTTTTTGCGTCCTAGTAAAAATTGCTTTAATACAAAAAAAAATCCAAAGAATGATATATTCAATCATTTAGATTGTGATGAAATTATTCAAAATTACACGAAATGGGTATTGGCATGGTGAAGTGACAAATAAAAAATACTTTTGTCACATATAGTTGAAGATGATGAATTGATGAATGATACTCTAGAAGACATGATTCTTGATATTGGAGTAGATGTTTTCAAGAAAATTAATGTGGTAGAGACTTGCAAAGAGACATGAAAGATTCGTTGTATCCGGGATGTCAAAGTTTTACTAGATTGTCAGTTGTGTTAAGACTATTTAATCTTAAGACAAGAGGTGTGTGGACGGATAAAAGTTTCATTGAATTGCTTAAATTGTTGAAAGAAATGCTTCCCGAAGGTAACCCGTTGTCGATATATAGTTATGAGTCCAAGAAGATATTATGTCTAATGGGTTTAGACTATGTCGAAGTACATGCATGTCATAATGATTTCATTTTATATAGGAAAGAGTTTAAAAAATTGAAGAAGTTCTCAAGGTTTGGGGAGTCATGCTACAAGCAAAAGAACAATGGTGTTGATGACGATGATGGTGTAACTAGTAAGGGTGTTTCTTCCAAGGTGATGTGGTACCTAGCGATAATTCCAAGCTTAAAGAGATTGTTTTCTAATGTTAATGATGCAAAAAATACTAGATGGCATGCATATAAAATAGTGTGTGATGGAAAAAAATTCCTTGTAGTTGATTCATTGCAATGGAAGAAAATTGACTCCTTGTTTCTAGATTTCTCCCTTGAACCAAAGAACCTTAGGCTTGGACTTGTCACCAACGGAATGAACCCTTTTGGTAATTTGAGTACTAACCATGTGACATGGTATGTTATTCTCGTAATTTAAAACCTATATACATGGTTGTGCATGGAGTGCAAGTATATGATGCTATCAATGATGATTTGAGGTCCAATACTACCAGAGAACGACATAGTGTTTACTTAATGTCATTGATTGAATATTTAAGAGATTTATGGGACAAGGTGTTGATGTTAATCAAGTGTATATATGTGATAACTTTAAGTTGTGTGTCATGTTGTTTTGTGTAATCAATGACTTTCCTACACATGGTAATTTATTTGGGTACAACGTCAAAGGACATAAAGTGTGTCCTATATGTGAATTTGATACATGTCACCACCAATTACAAAAAGAAAAAAAATATAGTTTATCTTTGGCTTCAAAAATTTCTAAAACCTAATCATTCATACCATAGATTGCAGAAGGCTTTTAATGAGGAGCAATAGTTTGGTATCACTCTAAAGCCCTTAACTGGGAAGGAAGTTTATAAAAAACAACAACATATTAATATTGTCTTTGGAAAGAAACAAAAAAGTTAGTGGAGAAAAATATTTGGAAAAAGAGATCGGTGTTCTTTGATCTTCCATAAATGTCTAGTCTGGATGTAAGACATTGTCTTGATGCTATGCATGTGGAGAAAAGTGTATGTGATAGTTTGATTGGAACACTTTTCAACATTAAATGCAAGACAAAAGATATAACAAATCCTGCAAAGATGTGGTTGTGATGGGTATACGACAAGAGTTAGCACCAAAAGAAATAGGAAATATAACCTATTTTCCCCCCAGCATGTCACAATTTGGCTAAAAAAGAAAAAAAAAATTCTAAATGTTTGCTGGATATCAAAGTTCCTAAAGGATACTTATCAAATGTGAAGAAACTAGTGTCAATGAATGATCTCAAGTTAATTGGCTTAAAATCTCATGATTGTCGTGTCTTGATGGAACAACTTATATCAGTGATTATTTGTGGTATTTTGCCAAGAAATGTAAGGGTAATTATAACCAAATTGTGCTTATTCTTCAATGGTATATATAGTAAAGTTATTGATCCTGGAAATTTAGACGACTTGGAACATGAAGTTGCAATTATCGTGTGCCAATTAGATATGTTTTCCCCTCCATTATTCTTTGATATTATGGTTCACTTAGTTTTTCATCTAGTAAGAGAGATTAGAATTTGTGGTCCAGTTTATTTACGGTGGGTGTATCCGATCGAGCGATAGATGAATATTTTTAAAGGGTGTACAAAGAATCATTAGTGTCTAGAAGCTTCGATCGTTGAAAGGTACATCACACAAGAAGCTATAGTGTTTTGTACAAACTATTTGTTTGGAGTGAACTATATAGAAATTTTGGAGTCTCATCATATTGAATACATTAGTGAAGGTCAACCTTACTTGACCACTCACAAAATTATATAAAGGAAAATTTTCCCGGATGAATGAAAGATGGTTGTTGACAGAGCATAACAAGACTTTCATAACTTGATTTAATGAAAGTGTTTCTAAAGAGAGTAGCACATCATATACATTTAAATGGATGTCATGTATGCCTAAGTTTAATGTAATTACTTGAAGTGCATATGACATTACTAAATATTCATTATATACAAAATCAAAGGATAATCATAGCACCATAAAATAGTGGGGTTAGGGTTGACGTTGGATCCATGTACTTTTCTAGTTCCAAAAATGACAATATTGTACTAGCATCTAGAATGTAATTTGGGGTCATTTGAGGAGATTTTGGAAATTGACTATGTTGATTTTAAAGTGTCTTTCTTTAAGTGCAAGTGAATTGACAAAACCACCGGTGCAGAAACTGATGAATTAAGATTCACACAGGTTGATCTTTGAAAGGCAGCTTATAAGAATGATTCATTCATCATGACAATCCAAGCAAAATAAATTTTTTATTTCATTGATCCTGCTAACATTAGATGGTCAATTGTTCTTCAAGAAAAACATCTTCCTAGATGAAAATCAAGATTTGAACTATGAAACGTCTTGTTTAACAACACATGTACGACAATCATCTGAAAAAAATGATTCAAATGACGTGCATTTTATTCGTCGTGATCATGAAGGGGGGTAGCAATAAGTAAATGTTTGATTTCAAAAGTTGTTCAAATTATAGGTTACTTAAAAGTGACAAATCCTATTGGACAACCTACAACTTTTCAGTTTGGTTATTGCTTTTGTTAGTTAGTCATTAATTTTTTTAGTTTTGTTGTAAAATTATAAAGCATATGACATTTTGGGTTTGTATTTGATGTAAATAATGAATATTTGTGCTACAGTATTTCAGATTGAGAAATTGACAATGTGTAATGTTTATGTTTCAAATATCTGCAAAATATGGTTCTATATTTTGTAATACATGTGCATACAACCTTACTAAAAAAATTTATCTGCTGGGTTTTAACCTAAAACAAAGGTAATAACACTGAGCTATTATCTCAGTTCTACACAACACCAAAAATTAATATTGGACGTGTCATTTAGTCCTGGAAATAATAAAAATGCAGATACTATGGATCGAGCCTATGTGAAGATAACTTTAACCCTCGACTTTTTAATAATCGAGGGGTAAAATACTAGCTTTTCATGACGTCCTACCTTATCTCAGTTCTATAACCGATGTCAGTTCTGCAATCGAAGCTAAATGCATTTTGCATCCGATGTGTTTTTGGTAGTAGTGTGTAAGTATTGAAAATTTCATGAAGATGGAATAAAAAACTCAAAATAAGAGAGAGATTGAAGCTACCATTTTATTATTGTGCTTAAAACTTCGGACCAATACGACAGAGTATTTAAACCTATATTCATTTAAACCTATGTTCAAGCTTGTAATAAACTTTACAAACCTGAAAATGACAACTTACTTAAAAGAGAAATTTCTTAGTAATTTTTTAAAACATTTACTAAAAAGGGAAAATTAATTTTAAGTTGAAAACAATTTTTATCAAGCACTTGGAGGTTTTTTTTTTTTTTTCAGTACTTTATTGGTAGGTAATTCAGTACATAGATTGTTGTTTTCAAAGTAAAGGACTAGAATGTAGGTGGTAATATGGCTTGTACAACTGGTTTCTAGTGGGTAAGTGTGTGGGGAGATATCATAAAATGGGATATTACATGGAAAGGGAGATAAAGTTTGAATATTAAGATGGAACCATACAATCAGATAACTACAAGAATCAAAGTCTTTTTCCTACTAGATGGAGTAAGCATTACTTACAGTATCTACATGGATCAAACTATACTATAATGTCCATCATGAACCAGATAATAAATAGAGAACTTTAACAGATAGAACATATGGCTAACATGACAAAAAATGATTCGCTTTAACCAACCATATAATCTTGTTTCAAATAAGCATAATCATAGGTTAAGATCCAAAAAGAAACAAGGCAATGAGAAGCAGAACCGCTTGATTATGATGACTCTTCATGATAAAGGTGGAGCCCAAGCCCAAAGCGCGCACAAGCTCTTCGAAAAGCCATTGCTTCTGCCTTCTGTACAGGATCTCCGTAGCTTGTATCATCTATTGAAGCAGTACCAGTTGATTCCCTAAATATCTAGAGAAATAAATCGGGTTAAGATATGAATAAAGCAGAATTGAAAATAATCTATAGACAGAAGAAGAGGAGCTAACAAACAACCGAAGTCTGTTTATCTCGTTTTATGACCCAATCACCATTGTTATAAATATTAGATTATTTAGATCTAAAATTGAAATGGCATTTAGCAATACAACTTCTAAAGCTCTAATTTATCTCAGTTTAGCTCCAGACATGAATGTTGAACAATTCTTATCCTAAAGTTGAAATAGCATATAGCAATACAACTTCTAAAGCTTTAATTTATCTCTGTTTTGCTCCACAGACATGAATGCTGAATAGTTCTTATCCTAAAGTTGAAATAGCATATAGCAATCTACATATAAATGTAAGTTTTTTTGTTGAGTAATACGACTTCTAAAGCTCTAATTTATCTAAGTTTAGCTCCAGACAAGAATTCTGAATAATTTTTATCCTAGTACACTATCCCGGTGAGCGAAATACGCATGTTTTCAAGACTCTAAGGACTTAGCTAGCTCAAGATTCTTTAATTCTAATTGTCGATTAATTTTCTTAGCATCGCATAATATTTTCAGTGGTTTACTGTCTTGTAAATATTTGAGAATCAATGTAGTGATGCAAATAAAAGATTCAATGAGTTAGGTAAGCTATCTAATTTTTTTTATCATGTTTAAGGATCCATAGTCAAGTTTCAATCACATCAAATGTCAAGTATAAGTAATAACATATTAGTGATTGTTTGAACATGCAATGGATGAGGTAGCAGTAAATCCCAATGTCAAGAATAAAGATTACAGGCAGAAACTATCCCCATGACTCGTTGGTATCTCTTAACTTCTAATCAACATAAAACTGTTAAGTCAACTTGTACATAACTTGATGATTCTACACAGAGCAGAAGTGTCCAAGTCTCAATTTTGCACTTAATATACATAACCAAGAATTATCTAACCAATATGATCTATGACAAACTAACAATTAGTAATTTCAATACTAGTTCAGAAAAAAAGGAGAAAATCGTGTTTATGAATAGACATTAAAAAATGCTATATTTGTTCAAGTGTTTATGATATATTTGTTCAACAACTCAATCTTAACATAAACATACAAATCACCCTTCTAACAATAGAATATTATGAATAACAACTAAATTTATTCCACACCATCCACTCTAAACTTTCTTTCGTCCTATTTTTGGAATATAACGTCTCACATTCTCACTAACTCGCTAGTTAACGGACCATCCAACTAAGGGGGTAAGTGAACAAAAGATAAACACTTAGTAGTAAACATTAAACAACACAAAGCACAATCCTGCTTTTTTAGACAGTAAAATGTTTGAGTTTATCAATAGATGCTTAATGAATAACATATTAGCACCTCTAGAGAACTAGAAATAAGAATTGATCAATTATTGATGATTAGAAAACTAAATTCCAAATAGCAAGATATCATATTTAAAAGAGTCAATGTTAAAATTTCCCCCGAAAATACCCTCAACACTTGTTAAAAGAAATCTCGCAATAAAATGACAGTATCCAAGTATGAAAGAAATCTTACTAACTATGTTTTAATATTTAAAGATCAATAAACAAAATGCAAGTACCTACCTCGGCATCAGTTCCATAAAGAGTAACTCGGTAAACAACAGAAACAGACTTGGCATCAGCAGAATAGGTGATACTCCGAACCTCACCAGACCACTCTAGCATTGAATAAACAAATAAAAATAAATGAACTGTTAAACATTGATAAACAAAATACTGAACTCGGTCCTTGAAATTATAGAACTATGTGAACCTAGTCTCCTACATTAGTATGCAATGTGACAAGACTCCGCTCTATTTAACATCAATAACTTAAGAAAACAATAACTACATAAAATCTCTACATTAGTTAGTCTCCTCAATGATGAGACTCCAGCTTCACCACCTAGGTTGTCAATAGCGTGCTATAGCGCTGCTATAGCGGCATAGCGTAGCAGTCCAGAACCTCAGCGCTACGCTGTTGGGCTGTTAACCGCTATCCGCGATAACGGAAATAGCGACCGCAATTTGTGAAGTCGTGGCAGCGCATAGCAGTTCCGTAGCAGTTTACAGACTGCTAATGTGAAGATGAGGGCAATATTTTGAGTTTGAATTTTTTTTTCAAGGCAAATTGGTATTTTTCCCTTGTGTTTGACTAATATAAAAGCTTCCTAGTGATGCTCTTGGTTATTTCCAATTCTCTCGTCACTCAAATCAGCAAGCGGTGGATCTACAAATTTTCTTCTTCCACATTCTACACAACCTAAAAATCAGCAAGCAGTGGATCTTTCTCAACCATTCTTCCACATTCCTCTCTTCACCTATTCGTCTTTTTCTTCACTTTCTCATCCATTCACATCTATTTCTCTCTTGTTTTGCCAATTTCTCATCTATTTGGTTATGGGAGAAGAGGGTTTGACTTGGAAAGTTGTTGGTAATGCTACTCGGCTAATGAACCAGCAAGAGTTACTAGACATAACTCTAGACTTGCTACATTAGTATCTATCAGAGGAGATGAGGAGTTGGAGGTGGAAGAAGAAGAGTTTGAAGTTAAATCAAGTGATGAGCAAGATGATATTAATGTGGTGGAACTTATAAGTGAAGATGAAATGGATGTGATTTAGTCATTTTGTTTACGTTTATATTGTGTTGCAATTTTGGTTAGTAGTACAGGTGTTGTAGTGCAGTCGTAGCAATGTGAATTACCCACAATTTATTCTTCGTCACAAAAACATAAATAACTATATCAATATCGACACCCACCGAAGCCGTTTTGTGACGCCATTTTCGCATTAATCGAAGATTTTTTAAAATCTCGGCAATGGATGCGTTTAAAACTAGAACACACAGCTCATTGATAATATAGCACTACAATTTCAAGCACTTAATATTGAATCAAATCAAAAGTGAACATGAATATATACCAGGAGCATGTAAGTTCAAAACACGGTTTACAACATGCCTGCAACAACAACAGTAAAAATATTAATAAATAACAATAAGAAGTTTTAGTTTGTTAGGGTTAGGGTTAGGGCTAAGGGTAAATACCAAGGAATGTATCTAATGGCAAACCCATCTTTCTCAATGCGAGTTTTGACGAGAGAATCAGGAACTTTCTTGTTCAGCTCCTTCAGTATTTCGGACAAAGGTCTACAGATTCCTGAAGTTGGTACATTGTCTGCAACTTTCTCGAGCTCTGATGGAGATGATGATGATGTTGCATGGTTCAACTTTGAATAGCACCGGTTTTGTTTGGAATAGTAACAGAGTGTTGTTCTTAGGTTATTCAATTTTAGGGAAGAAGAAGAAGACGCCATTTGAAATGAGTCAAACGGTCTTTTGATTTCAATTTTGATGTCAAATGGGTTTAAATACCGTTCATTTCGATTTCAATATAATGGGCCTTGATTTATTTTTTTAAAATGGGCCCATTTTTCCATAGCTCTTGACTCTAAGAATTTAAGAAAATAAAAGCTCATAAGTGAAATGTGGAAATAGAAGAAATGTTATTTTTTGAGGGACAGTAAGTAAATAAAAGTGAGAGAATATGATATGATTAATTCAAAAGAAACAATGATAATTATATTCAAATTACAATTAAAAATAACATAATTCAAATGCAAAATAATACATTATAAATAAGGAAAAGTGCATAGTGAAATGATAAAGGGTCTACTGACTATCAGCAACAAGGATGAGTTTTCCAATCTACTTCACTGATTTTAGGAGTGTCCCTAGTGTCTTGGCACTAATTAAGATATGGGATTGGTGACCACATTATGAGGGATGTCTGCAAAAGAGAGTATTTTATTGTCAATTAGATCTTGAACATTTTCCTTAAGAACTTTGTAATCTTTGATGGAGTGTCCTGCTACCCCAATATGAAAGTCACATTTGAAATTTGGATTGTATCTAGGAGGGAATGAATTTGTCTTGGTATGAGTTGGCCTGGGAGATATTGCATTAATCTTAATCAAATACGACCACAATTGAGTATATGTCATTAGAATTGGATCAATCCGATGAGATTTCTTCTACTGGTTCCTTGGAGCTCTGTTATGATTTTGCTGCCTATTTTGATTCTCCAGAGCATTATGAGGATCATTCTATTGAGCATTATGTGTAGCATTCTAAGGAGAAACCGTTCATGGATGCTAGTATAGAGGCATAGGAAATGGTTGTTGGCACTGAGAAGTTGCTACATGAGGGTACTAGTAGTATGACATGAACGGTGGTTGTTGATAAGATGAAGGCTGGTAAGGTTGCGGGTTATTAGATCTTCCAACCATTATGACAGCATTGGTTTCACCCTCATTTTTCTTCTAAAAGTCTCCTAAGAACTTCTTTGCATTGTTCTTGTTGGGTGATCCAGCAATACTCAGAATTTTGTCATTCTTCAAGCATTCTTCAATTTGTTCACCTATGGTAACCAAATCCGCAAAGGCAAAAGATATTCTTTAAACCATCTTCTCGTAAAATATTGGATGCATTGTGTCCATGAACATGCATGTGAGTTCCTTCTCAATTAGAGGGTGTTCAACCTGAGTAACTAGATCTCTCTAGCGTCGGGCATTACTCTTTGAATGTTTCTTTGTCTTTCATGGTCATCGTTTATAGTTGTTAGAATAAGATTTGGATTATGCAATTAATCTCTTGATTTTGATGATAACAATACAATATATTTATATGTAAATAATTTTGTTTCTAATAGTTTCTTGAGTATGCAGATTAGAAGTTCTAATTGATTCAGGTCTATTATCTGAAAAATCATTTAAAAAAATGCTATGTACGCCAAAAAGACTGTTTGCATCTGCTTCTGAAGAAACATCAACACTTCTGAAAAATGTTGAATGTTTGCTGGAAAGAGGATCTCCCTGTGTACTTCTTAATAAGTTATTGCTTCAAAAGTCACAAGTGTTCTAGAAGAAAATATTTATGTTAGAACGTTTGTTTCTAGACCAGAAACAAGCTTTTAATTCAAAGATTAGAAGTCAAGATTTGTTCGTCAGAAAAATTGCTGCTTCTAATTCTGAAGACAAAGTCAAGATTCTGAACACATTAAGAAAATATTTTACTTTCGGATCAGAAGTCAAGATTTATTCACTTGAAAAGATGTTGCTTCTAATTCTGAAGACAGAGTCAAGGTTTTAAAATACTCAAATACTTCATGGAACATGTGCACATTTTGTAACTCTCCAAATTTCTAGATTAATTATTTAATTAATTTAGCGTGAGTATATGAGTCATTGTGAATTGTTTGATATATGTGATGTTTAGGTGTTTTATGTGAGTCATCGCGATGATCTTTGATGTTTTAATGATTATGATAGTTGATAAAATGTTTTATGTGGTGTGTGATGGTGTAGTGGGAATTACAAAGATTTTTGATAATTTAGAATAATTAGACTAATTACTTGAGATTGTTTTAATTAGTACAATATAGTAATATTAGTATTAGAGATGATAAGGGTAAGGTAGTCAATTGAGAAGGAGTAAGTGAGGACAATAGTGGAATACCATATTAAGGGTCCAAAGGGTATGTTTAGTATAAGGAAGGTTTGAGGGTTTTGAACACTCATTTTATGCAATCGTAAGAAAAGAACTGACACTGTGGAGAAAGAGAGCTAGGGTTTAGAGAGGCAAGGGGATTTGTAATATAACGCCAAGATGAATTGATTTGCTGCTATAATCTCGGTAATGGGTGTTTATCATTGTCATTATAATTGATCTAAATTTTAGAAAATTTTAAGATTGTGTTAGGTTTTGGATGATGAGGATTTTGTGGTGTTTGATGATGAATTGATGAAATTGTAATGTTCAAATTGCAAAGAATTGATGTATGATAAGTATGTTGTTTTTATATGTTCTTATTGATGTTTGGGGGCCTGTAATATGGCGAAATTGTAAGCAATTGGGAGTGGTATATGCACAAAATCTTAATAGGAAAACCCTGTCTATGAAGCGTTGTCAGGCGAAGAGGGAGTGTCGTCGGACGATGATGACATCATGTGGATCGACAGTCGAAGGGTTATGTCATTAGTTAAGGGTAGAAAGATGGAAGCTACTGGACTGCATCGCTCCAAGCATCATCGGACAAGGTTGGACGCGAAGGAAGCGTTGTCAGGTGATGTAATGTCGTTGTTGGGCAATGGATGATGGAATTGAATGGTTGTGTTGGATTTTCTTAAAAGTGTCATAACTTGAGTTTTAGGACTCCGTTTGTTGTGTAGTTCGAAGAGTTGGATAGCTAACGCAATGAACTATAGTTTGGTGGAATAAAAAGAGAAATAAGGAAATTATTCATAATACCTAAGTTAGGATAAAGTTAAGTTCCCTGTGTTGGATCGCGATGATGCCTTGTTTGTAATGATGTTTTGATGATACTTTATTTACATGATGATTTTATGATGTTGTTGTGTTTATTATGATGATAAAACGATGTTATGATGAATTCAATGAATGATGATGCGTTTTGATTAGCAGTGGTCATGTCTTCATTGAGGTGCTTCGCATCATGCACTCATGGAATATGAAAGGACATTGGTCTAGTGACATTCTGCAGGATATTGAATCCAATGATGTTTATAGGATGATATAGTCCAGTGATGGCATCAATCACATAGTGTCGATTGAGTGCAAAAATTGTGAAGTGCTCTGGTTCCAAGCGGGAATTGATCCTATTGGTGGGGATCTTTAGAGATAATGATGATTGAGTCATCAGTGAAGCTTTTTGGTAGGACATGCATGAGTCTATGGAGTTGCATTACATTCTATGTAACATTGCATATTGATTTGATTTGATAATATTTGATGATAAATGGCATGTAATTATGTTTTCATGTATTGAGGAAGTTGTGAAGGTCTGAGTATAACATGAGATTCTGATGATGTGTGATGTTTTGCCTATGTGTATATCTACTATGTTTTTTCCTTATATATTTTATAATGTTTGTGGTTTACTCACCGTTTCTTCTTGGAAATGTTTCCTCGAAACGTTGGGTAACTTACATGTGATCAAGCTTAGTGTAGGAAGCTTAGAGGATAGCTTCAGAGTGCGTTTATTTGCTTTCCGTAAAGTAAAATGAGTCTTGCTCTGATATGTATCATTGTGGGTTGGGATCATTTGATTGTGAACTCCATGTCTCTAATTTATTTTGAGATTTATAAACCGCATATGAGAAATGAAATGAGTATAACATGAGACCAAAGTATTGAATAATTTAAAGTGTTTATGCAATTCGTGTTACATAGCAGGATTTAATTTATATGTGATGTATTACGAAGTTGTGAAGCCCTTATGTGGTCTCTATTCGATTTTATTTTCGTAAAGATACATGCAAAATATATGTGGGTTTATAAGGGTGTTACATTAGTGGTATCATAGCAGGTCGCCCCGTCCGACCAGGTTATTGAGTCTGTAGTGTATGAAAATGGAATATTATCGAGATACTCCCTCTGTTTCAAAATGATTGTCGTTTTAGCAAATAAATTTTGTTTCAAAATGACTGTCATTTTTACTTTTCAATGTATTAATGATTATTATTTTTCCAATTATACCCTTTACTTTTTTACTTTTACACTATTTCCAATACATTAATAGGGTTAATTTTGTAAAAGTGTAAGGTATTATGACAACATCATTGCATTCCTTAATTTGTGTGCAAAAACCTTAAACGACCGTCATTTTGAAAAAGAGGGAGTAGTTTGTAACTGTCATACCCCAATTTTTTTGACCTAAGATACCATCTCATATCATCTACATATGCATCATTGCATCACTGACAAATTTTAAAACAAGATAGCTTGTGTGTTTGTTTCTTGAGCCAAATTAGGGTTTAGAATCAAATCTTTCATCAGTACAAGATGTGATCAATTAGGGTTAAGATCTTCATTCATCTCTAGTGATCTATCATTATCAATCATCAACATTTGATCTTCAAATTCCAATCATTTCCTCCAGATCAATCTTGGATCGACCAAATTAGGATTTTGATCGAGGATGGTACATCATTGACTTTTGGCTCAATGCATGACCTAATTTCTTGGAGACTGATCTCGAGATAACCAATGCAATATCTTGACCTAATTTCTTGATCCAAAACATCTCCAATGCCATGGTTGATTAACAGTGAAATTCCGAATCATCTGACAAAAAATCAACTGTCTAGATCAGTCAAACTTTGACTTTTTTGGTCAACTTTTGAAATTCAAAATTTTCAATCATCAAAGCATTTAATATTATGCATCATGGTCATCAAAAATCAAAAATGTGGAAAAAAGTCAACAAAAAGTAAAGCTTGATTTTTCTAAATACTTAGAAAAAATTTCAAGTGTTTTTATCACTTTTTCACCTAGGTCCAATTTGATTCAAGAAAAAATTTCAACATGAAATTGTATATCTTGTTTCAAGCTTTCAAAAATGTCCAAGAACGTGAAAAAATATTTTGTGGAGCTAGGGTTTTGAAATTAGACATTATAGGTTCAAAAACTTGCATTATAAGTCATTTTCACAAAGTTTTCAAGCAATTTTGCAAAGGAATTATCTCTTTCTCTTCTAGAAGCCTAGGTGTCCCAAAAATATATTGAGTTCATGATTTAAGTAAGGATAAGAACACTTGATATTTTTAACCATGGTTAGCCATTTTTGACCATGCGCATTAAATGTAAGATTCATTTCTTATCCCTTAAGCACCAAGTTGAAAAAACTCCAATCTTTATTGCCTTGATCTCCAAACATATTGGCCTATAAATATAGGTCCTTGCATCATTCAAAAACACACCAAAACAACTACAAACTTATTTTCTCATTTCTTTCTTAAAGTGCAAGTTTTCTAAATTTCAAAGAGGTTAGAATTTCAACTTCAAATTCTTGCAAGTTCTAACCAAAGGTGTCATTCAAACCTCTTCTAAACATCATTTAGAAGTTGTTTGAACCTTCAATCCATCACAAAATAATCAAAAAGTAAGTTTCCTCAAGAAAACTCTATTTGTGCAGGTTTTGAGCTTTAACAAGCCAATTCTTAATCTACTCGTGCGTTTTCACTTCTAATCGTTCACAAAGCTTCTATAACTCATATAGAGCTCATCCAAGTCATAAAATCAGAAATGATATCGTGCCATTCATCCCTCCTCACTCAAAAACCAATAACCTGCAGTTTGAATCTAGTAGAAGAGTTCAGTGAGTTTCAATGCAAGCTAGGAGTTGGAACACACTCAGGAAGGTTCAAGGAAGCTGCTGGGATCATCACTTTGCATCTGGAAGAACTCATATGAGTTCTAGGATTTTGCTGCAAGAGGTAAATGTCTTTAAAATGAACACTCTCATATAAGCATCTTGGTATCAATTATGTGATTAGAAATGTAGATATCATAATGCTCGTGCTATCTGAATTCTCAATTTCACTTAAAATTAATCGTGCCATAGATTAGTTAAAATTTTGAGTTAGGGTTTAATTGGTACTTTCTGGAAATTCTCTTTAATATTTGAGTGTTAGCTTTAATAAATTGCATGGTTGAAATTATGGTGAAATTCTGAGCAATTTAGCATTTTACATTTTTCAAATTAATCAAGAATCAAGGAAATTCAAATTAGGCCATGGAAGCTTGTCACGAGGAAGAAGAAGATGGCCACGACACCATCTGTACCATTTTTAAATTCGTGTTTTAAATATATATGTTTTAACTTGTTTTAGTAAATGTATGTATAACCACCCTAGTGGTAGAACACGCGCCTCTTAAGTCATTCCTTTCCTCAGGTCTGGGGTTCGAATCCCCCTTGCCCTAGACCTTTTTCAATATATTTTTTTTCCATTTTTCAAACTATTTTCAAAATATTCATAACTTATTTTAACATATAATTTTCTCAACGCATGTAGAAAATAAGCCACGTGTGTGGCCTAGTGGTTAACCTTTTGAAACCTTCCAAGACAAGGTCCTGAGTTCAACACTCATCAAGACCAAATCTAATTTTTTATCACTAATTTTCTTCATATTTTCTTACAAACTTCAACATTTTCAAAAATCAATCAAAACTTCTCATTTTGAGATGATTTTTTGTACACTTGTCATTTAGTACATCTATTTTATAATTATGTCAAAATATCCCAAAAAATATTTTCTTTTGATATATTTTTATTAGGTTAAAAGTAAGACTTTTTTAAGTATTTTAAAATGCTTTCAAAAATGTTTTCTTCTTGATTTTTCAACCTAATCTTTTCAAAACATTCATGTGAATAAACTTTCACTCATCAAGTATTTTTCAAAATATTCAAAATGTTTTAATTGACTCACACACCTCCTATTCCATGATCGATTCGATTTATTCCTTGAAAATACAAACCGAACTAGGTTTTTTCCTCGAAAATCTTTCGAACTCAAAATCAAATTGATCATGGGCCTCCCTTACGGCGTAAGTCCCAACCCTTTTTGTACATATTCAATTCCTTGTACATATAAACCTTTTTTGTACATATTCAATTCCTTGTACATATCAACCCCTTTTTGTACATATTTAATTCCTTGTACATATTCAATTCCTTGTACATATTCAACCCTTTTTGTACATATTCAATTCTTTGTACATATTTAACCCTTTGTACATATTCAAGTATAACTAGCTTTGTCCGCTTGTTTTATCTACTTGTGTATAACATTTCTTTCACCAATTCCACTGGTATTAAGAGGAGCATTATTCTCAGTGAAACTGCTCTTATTCGAGTGGCCTACCTTATGGTGTAAGTCCCATTCCTTTGTATATATTCAAGTACACTAGCTTTATTCACTTGTTTTATACACTTGTTTATATATTTCCTTCATAAACTCTTATGAATGCACACACGCACTTTGTCATATATATACTTGTTCATGTTTATTTATGTCATTACAACTAGTATAACAACTAGGTTCCCCATAGCCTCCTCTTGGGCTTCGTACAAAAGAACTCCCTCGTTGAGTTGACCTCCTCTTGGGCCTCATACAAGAAAGAGATCTGGAAATCTCCCCTCCTATTGGAGAATATCCTTACCTTGGATAGAACCGAAAGAGTATGGTTTCTCGGTGAAATTACTCTTAAAGTCAATCCAGTCATACCCTGTAGCGTCCTCTTGGGCTCCTAATACAAGGACCCTCGATGTCCCTCGGAAAGCCTCCTCTTAGACTCACAATAAAAGGACCATCTATGTCCCTCGGGTAGCCTCCTTTTGGGCTTACAATACAAGGACCCACAGGCTTCTTAGAAGCATCCCCCAATAAAACAAAACATTTCTCCTCAGAGATGAGACATAAATCATCTCTATGGAAGAAGTATCTCATCTATAGCATCACATTCAAGTCGAATATTTTCTCAAACAAACAAACAAAACATTTTTCTTAACTGTAAGTGGCATACTTGTACACTTAGTTTAAACGCCCAATGATTACAATGAAAGATTCAACCTTTTTCAAAACATCTTCTCATCCTAAGAACTATAAGCGGTATATTTGTACACTCAAGTTAAACACTCATTTCTTACAATGAAAGATTCAAACAATCAATTTTAAAAATATATGTGATGAAATATATTAGATACATTTTTCATTAAGATGACATTTGTCGTTGTCTCTTAAAATCATTGTTTCCACTAGCACATAAGTGGGAATTACGATTGCTCTGACTTTCTCAACCTCCTTTTGAGAATACGTAGGCACAAGGTCACCCATGGAAATCATACTTTTTTCTCTCTCAAACCACCCAAACCTTAGTTACCCTTAGATCCCAAGATACAATTGCTCTAATTCCCTCTAGGGGATATGTATGCAGAAGATTGCAATGATCTTTACGAGCATAATCATAATAAACAAACTTAGGTTCCTACCTAGCTTACCTTCTTAAATCCCAAAGGATAAAAATTTCCCAAAATAGCATAGAAAATAAAACACAAACGCACAAAAGATCCTATAGAGTACTATAGATACATAGGATGCTAATACCTTTCCTTCGTATAATCTAACCCCGAATCCAGAAATCTCCCCCATGTTTTGCGTTTAGTTTCACACTAATCGCATTGCATATCTTTTTTAGAGTATTTCAGCTTTCCCTTTTTCTTTTTTTTTGAAAACAATAAAGCTTGGTGCTTGCGACATCTTTTCTTTAAAAATAAATAAATTAAAGTGTTTTTGAGCCAGAGAGCCGAATTCCGATTTGGTTCCCTTGTTCTTTAATTTTTACCGTGAACAGTAACCATTTTAACTATGTTTGGCTTGAAATATATAAATGGCTAGAAAAAAATGATGATTTGATTGTTGCTACTTTGCATACTATGCATCAATAGCCTAATACTGGAGGGAATGATGGATCCTGAGTTTTGGAGACGTTTTAGAGGAACCATCCTCCTATTTTCAAGGGTAGATTTGATCCAGATGGAGCACAAATTTGGATCAATAATATTGAGAGGATCTTTTAAGTCATGGATTACTTAGAGGCGCAGAAGGTGCAATTTGGTATGAATCAACTGGCAGAGGAAGCTGACGATTAGTGGTTCGGTACCCGTCAGAGGCTGATAGAAATAGGTGAGGTGATTACCTGGGCTGTGTTCAACAGGGAGTTTCTGTGGAATTACTTTCTAGAGCATGTGTATGGAAAGAAAGAGATTGAGTTTTTGGAATTGAAACAAGGGAATTTGACTGTGATTGAGTATCCTTCAAAGTTTGTGGAACTGGCGAAGGATTATCCACATTACAGTGAAGATACTGTTAAGTTATCAAGGTGTATCAAGTTTGAGAAAGGGTTGCATCCGGAAATTAAACAACCAATTGGATATTAATAGATTTAGGTGTTTCTCGAGTTGGTGAATAGTTGTAGAATTTATGAAGAGGACAACAAAGCTCACTCAGCTCACTACAAGAGTTTGAACGAGAAAAAAGGAAAAAGTGTATCATGGTCGTAAGAAGCCTTATGATGCCCCAACTGACAAAGGGAAACATAAGGCTTATGATGGGAAAAGGACAAGTGAGGGAGGAGCTCCCACTCATGTCAAGTGTTATTAGTGTGGAAAACAATTTCACCGTTCCAATGAGTGTGAGAATAAGGTGATGAGATGTTACAAATGTGGTAAGACAGGTCATCATGCTCCTAAATGCAAGAATGATTGTTCGACTTGTTTCAATTGTGGAGATCAGGGTCATATCAGTACCTATTGTCACAAGTCGAAGAAGGATGCTACTGCCTAGAGCAATGGTAGAGTGTTTATTTTGAGTGGATTGGAGGATTCCAAGAAGGACAACTTGATTCGAGGTACTTGATTTATTAACGATGCTAAATTGGTTGCTATTATTGATGCTGGTGCTACTCATTCATTTATTTCACTTGAATGTGCTATTAAGTTGGAATTAAAATTTTCTGACATGAATGGTAGTATAAAGATAGATACTCCTGCTAGTGGTTCTATTACTACTATGTATGATTGTTTGAAATGTCCTTTAACTATCTATGTGTTTATTGTGGAAAATGATAAACAACTGTTGGTTCTCATAAAGTCCTAAAACTAAGGGTCAGTCGCAAGATCGACCAGTTGATCTTAAGACATGTGCTAAGATTTGTGAAATTGTACTAACTCTATCGAAATCCTCACCTAAGAAACGGTTTCCTAAGACTAAGGGAATAAGTACAACGAATTTCCACACAATAGTTCAGGTTCGACCGACAGGTAAATCTTGACCGACAGGTAAATCTTGACCGACAGAGACAAAAACCTAAATAACTTGACAAATCTGAGTGTTCACTATATTTTGACCTACTATGGTGACTCGTGACCGACAGAAGGCTCTGAATTCAGGTCTGTTCTAAACGAAATAAGGGTCAAACGACTCTTTTGTCAACTCGAAACTTGTAACAAAGAGAGCATCAACATACACGAAAATACAAAGTGATTGCTGAAAAGTAAATAGAATGCAAGTAAAAGTTTCAAAGAAAACAACTGAAATGTAAAGGTTTTGCATTGAAATAAAGGTGGTGATTCACGCACATCAAATACTTTCACAACTCTTTCTTCCTGACGCTCGGAATTGGGCAAAGTTTTTGCAAGTACTTTGAGTATACAAGTGAGCACACTGATTTTTACATTGAGATGACTTATTTATAATGTTTACAAAGTAACTTCCTAAAAACAATCTACGACCGATATTCAAACTTGCATAAACCGCTTCACAGGATTTCACCACCTCTTTGGCGCTTAAACAACACACAGAGCTTTTGATAACTGCCCACGATCTTGAATTTTGAATCTTTCTCGCTTCTGGCTTCTAAGAGTAAAACGCTCCCAACTTCGATGCTTTCCTTCAACGAGAGCAAAATAATGAAATTTCTCTAAGTCCAGAATCCTCCATAATTGATTGGGCTCAACTTCGACTACTCCTTCGATGTTCCACATTTAGTGCAAGATCATTCGATAAATAATCGTTCATGCGAATCACCTTGGAGTGTTTGAAATCTTTGCAAGGAACCTTGGAGTGTTTGAAATATTTTCAAGGAAGTAGCAAGTATTGATCGACAGAATTGAAGATCTTGTGTTGATAGAGCGCAGTCGGATTTACTCGAGTGAAATTCCTTGGAGTGTTTAAAATCTTTGCAAGGAAGTAGCTTAAGCGGAGAATATGGTGGATCTATCGTGTTGGTATTGATCTTGCTCAAGATCCAAGAGGAGAAAGAGTTACATTAACATCAACTTGAGAGTTTATATAGTTGGTATGAACTCTTCTTTTGTATTAACAATTTTGCATAGTAGAATTATCCTAATTCCATTGGAATTAAGCGCAGACGTACTCACACGTGAAGATGACATTGGGGAATTGTGAAGACAAATTCTTTGTGTCTCTTTTATTTTTCCTTTTAATTACTTTGATATTCATTGATTAATCAATCTATCAAATAACATTGTGTTAATCAATTGAATTGTAAGAATTTTCTAAATCACTTTTAAATCAAGTGTTGGTATAGTTTATAATCACTTTTGATTATAAGTGGTTTTGTGTATCAACATAAATCATGGAAAAATTCTAAAAAATTCGCACACCAAATGTTTGATAAATTGATTTAACTAGCTCTTTCAATATTACCATTGGAAATAGTCTTGCCAAGTGAACTAACATAAATGATAAATAAGTTGTACATGATTCAAGGTTATTAATTCAAGTTATCGTTCATATTCCATATTGATTTTATTTTACGGTTTGCATATCCGAGTTTCCAATAACATTCGTATAGACGTCACTTACAAAACCTTTTGCGTCACATTTTGATAAAATGTATTTTTCAAAACCAAATTTTATTTGGAATTTTAAGAAGGAGTATTTATTCACCCCTCTCTAGATATGTTGCCTTAGTCTAATATTCACATCTAGTGGAGTTGATTATGGTATGATTATATGATTGTTTGTCATGTCGCATTGCATAATGCATTGGCTAATGGGGAGCACATTGCATGTTCTCTTCAATTTAGAGTATATTGTCAGCAAAGTCTCGTGAATTTTGTTTTTGTACCAATTTGTAGACAATATTTAGTAGGTATATTTCTCCTTGCATGCCTAGGTTGACGTGGAGTTGTTGAATATATGTTCAGGAGCTTCTCGTGTCTAAGCATCAAGGTTTGTGAAGGAAGTTGTTGCGAAGGTTGACTTTGGTAAAATTGTTGCATATGCTGGAAGAACCATAAAGATTGGAATGTTCCCTAGTTAATTCTTTGAGGAACAATATCTGTTGGAATTAATTCAATAACAATTAATCACATATACATGTTCTACATATTATACCATATACTTTAGTGCAAAATGAATATAATAAATAATTATGAACATGTATATTACTATAGGATCTACGACATGTTAGTATATGAGATATGAGATTTTCAGGAATACCTGGATTCATAAGATGAAAAAACTTTTGCCAATGATAATTGTAATCCTGAAACAAATTATAGAGACAAGTGACTGACACTTGTTGGCTTGTGGATCTTCCTCAACCAGTACTCCTAATGCCTTGAACACTCTTCAGATGAAGAGAAGAGATTATTTTGCTTGTGTACGATATATTGGGAACCATAGCCTATATACAGTGTGATGGCCAATTAGAGTTCCCATTATTCCCAAATTGGGTCATCTGACATTCACTCATATTTGAGCTCATATCCAATTATTTAATTAATTATAACTAAATAATTCATATATAGAATCTAAATGGCCTTTTTAACATTATTTGATCACATAAATATTTAAGGCACTTTATTTAATAAAAATAGCTAATATAATTAAATAAATATATTAGACCACATAATTATTGGAATGCTAATATTTAATTAAATAATTAATATATTCCAACAATATCTTCTTGCACATAAGCAGACCTGGAGGACATGAGGACTCGGTCATTCGATACTGAAGGAGGAGGTTGAGCTTTGTTAGCCTCCACGAAGTCGTGACGTTAGGCGGTAAACATGGTAATCTTTGATGTTATCATGGTTTCAAGAGTTTGTTATCTGATTTGTTTGAAAAAATAATTGGTGTTTTGAGAGAAGATGATCAGTGACCACTGTGATAAAAAAAATAGTATGAAAGAGAGAGAAAGAATTATATTCATAAAATGTCGCGAATCATCCGCTTTTATTTAGAACCTCATATAAATAATAATTCGATTAGATCATATGTCTTTGCCAAGATTAGAGTTTACATGTACTTTGTAATTTTCTTTTTAGTTTTTGTTATTACAGCTTCTTCATCTTTAGGAAGAGCCCAAAACATCTCCTATAACTATTGGATCATCTAATATAGCAAGATTGACCCCGACCTAATAAAAAATAGTTAAATATATAGATTTTTTTTATTTGAAATCCTAACACAATCGACATCCAACACTCTAAACGTTACACATGTTAGAGCAAACAAGTAAAGAGCAAGTAAGATACTAGTGCATAGTTAGACAATCTAGTTGTCGACTGTGGTACAATAGTTGTACTATAGTAATTATATATAGGACAGTGTCCTGAGTGAATCCTAGAAGTTTGGGAAGGAAGGACGTGACAATATCAAGTACGTACCACGTAGTTTCTGAAACATGACATGGATGTTTCATAGTCAACACGGTTTGAATGAAATCACTTATTGCCAATCTTTGCTGCCATGCATAATAATTTTATTCGTATTCTTCTCAACTCAATTTGCTGCTTTTTTTACTTCAAACCCAGCTGGCTATACGCGTTTGTGATGACAATTCGCATATTACTCATTCATCTGTTTTTTTTTCTTATCCACTTGCAGTATTCTACTGCGCACACAAGTGAATAATATCAGAGATATATTTAACAATAAATTTAAATAGAAAATTTATGTATTATTTATGAATATATATTAATAATGTGATTTGTCGTCTCTTTCATTTTGGGAAGATTTACTTTGTATTAATAATATAATAGTACACGCGGAAAATGTCGACGGAATTGTGTTTCTTTATGAAAATGTCACATATGTTTTAGGTGATGATGCATAAAAATGTCAAATTGAATTGAGCAGTAAAAATAATAAATTTATTTACCATCAAGATAAGAGTGTGTTAGGATATGATCAATCTTTAATCTACGTCAGGAAAAAATCGAGGCACACATGTTTATTTAATTTATTTTGAACCTAACTTTTTATTAACAAAATCAATGAAAAAATATCAAAAAGTTATTTTTATTTAAAAACTACTCTTACATTATTTCAACAAGAAAATTTTATATATAAGCAAAATAATTACTTGTGCTCAATTTGGTGTATAATTTGGTGTATAAGTAGTTATTTCGGTGTTTTAAAAACTAGATCAAATAAATTAGTCGGATCAATTGAACTGAAAATCGAATGAGTCTTAGCATTGGCCTTCACATGTCTAACTATATGTCTCTTATACCTGATTACTTCGTCAAATATAATTGCCAAGAAGATGAAAACTCTCCAAATTCACCAAGTTTGATGGTGACACAAATGAGTCCCCTGTCGAACACATAGTCAGATTTGAAACTGAGGCTGGCGATATCGCCAACAACGAATGCTTAAAAATGAAGTATATTTCTAGTTCTTTGACAAAAAGAAAAAAAAGAGATTTTTGTAAGTACCATAATTTATTGGGTCATAAAACGTCTCAATGTGTTCGTTTCAGGGACTTGGTGCAGAAAACATTGAAAGAATGAAGGCTTCAATTTGGTGTAAATCCAAAAGCCTCAATGCAAGTTGATCCTCTCCAAGTTGGCGACACCAATTTTGTGGGACCTGTCAAAATCATGATTGAAGAGGCTATTGACGGCCTTGAAATGGATGTTGAGACATGCGAACAAGAAGAAGATTATTTGAGAAGACTGTTGCTGACATGATGAAAGTTGCCTTTCCTTAGTCATAAGAGTGTAAATTTAAATGGGTGCAAGATGACTAATTCAAGGACTATGTTATGTCATAGATGCAGTGTATGATAAGAAAAATGCAAAGGAAAATGAAGTTGCTAGAACTGTAGACTCTAAGAGAGGTCAAAATGAGAAATGTTGATAAAACCCCTAAGTTTGTGTTTGAAAAGCGAGGAGTCCCCCATATAAATTAGTAGTTTCAAGGGAAGACTAAGTTCTATTACCATTAAACTTTTGTGCCTCTAGCAAACACTTTAAAAGATAAATGGGTGTGACCTGTGTATCAAAAGAGATCAAATCAGAAGTGGAAGGTGGTCGAAAAAGGGTCGGGTTCATCTTAGTAGAGTAACTCTAGTGTAGTGAAGAAAAATTCCTATGGATCCTAAAACTACAAAGGGAAAACCCAATGTCAAAGACTCACTGAAGACAGAATCAAAGGAACAATAAGGCTGGAAGCTAAGAGAAGTTGCACATCAATTGGTCGAAAAGAACAAGTTGCTGAAAAGAATGAAGTGGCCAAGAAGCCAATGAAAGAGAGGCTAAACCCAACTGCTTCATCCAGAAACATGTGAAAGATAGTCCTGAAGGTCATGTAGTGGATCAGGATGACAAAATGGTATTGGATAAATTCGACGAAAGTTTAGGTGATGACTTTCGAATTACTTGTAACATCAGAAAAAAACAAGTTGCTGAAAAGAATGAAGTGGCCAAGAAGCCAATGAAAGAGAGGCTAAACCCAACTGCTTCATCCAGAAACATGCGAAAGATAGTCCTGAAGGTCATGTAGTGGATCAGGATGACAAAATGGTATTGGATAAATTCGACGAAAGTTTAGGTGATGACTTTCGAATTACTTGTAACATCGTCTCTGTGTTGCCAGTGGAGTATGTATTGTGTGTTTGAAGCAGAAGAGGAATCTTCTTATAATGAAACAGAAAACCAGAAACTGCTACGTTATTATATGATGAATAATGGAATTGTCGAGGAACAACATGTCATGTTTGAAAAGCTTGACGGTGAGACGATGTATCATTTGAAGCCTTTGTTTATTAGATCGAAGGTAGACAATGTGGCAGTCAAGTAGGTTTTTGTCGACAGGTCTGATACGGTGAACTTAATGCCACAATTATTGCTGAGGAAGATTGGGAAATTCGACACAAACCTTGGGCCACATAATATGGTTTTGTCGAACTACGAGGGAAAGACCAGTCACATTCTTGGGGGTGATACAAGTGGAGTTATCAATTGGCACTACGACAAGGTCAACATTGTTTAGGGTGATAGCGTTTGAAGCGAATTATAACTTTCTACTAGGACGTGAATGAATCTATATGATAGGTGCAATATCGTTGATCTTGCACCAAAAAATATCAATTTGTCTTCTAGATGAAATTTTAGAAAACATCAAAGCAGGCCAGAGTTACTTTATGGCTAAGGTTAACACAATTAACAAGAAATTTTTTGATTGAAATTTAGCAAAAATCTCTCCCTTATATCCAGTGTAGTCGACCTATGACCCTTATAAGGATGATATGTATTATCTAAGCTTGCATCCAACACATGATTTCATCTGGGACCAAGAGAGAATTGACAACTTTCATGTCGAAGAAGGGCATATATCACCCAATGGGTGGGAAGACAATCATGATGATAATACCTGAGTCAAATGATATGGCAAGAATTTTGTCCTATCTGGCCGATAATATATTAAATTCGGCCTCTGAGGTTAGCGATTTGTAAAATATGGCACCTAGAGTCAGTCTAGTTAAAAATTGTGTGAAAGATGGCCATTTCGGCCAACCAACAATTTTAGAAAGTTAGAGGCTCAACTGTATCTATGATGATGAGCCTTTGGGTTTTGAAAAGGACCTGATGAATTTAACACAAAATATGGAGGCTTAAGACCATTAGAGGAAGTCGACTTGGGTGATGGCAAAATCAAAGATCAACATATATCAACGCCAAAGTGGAAACAGGGTTGAAGGAAAATATGGTCGATATGCTCAACGAATTCAAAGATTGTTTCGACTGGAGTTACAATGAGTTGTCTAGGTTAAGTCGAGACATGGTGGAAATGAAACTACCAATTCAACCTGGAAACAAGCCAGTGAAGCAACTTCCAAGGAGGTTTGTGCCAAATATTAGGTCGAAGATTAAAGAGGAGAACAAAAGGTTGCTCAGGAGCAAGTTCATTATAACAATCAGGTATGTCGAATGGATAGCTAATATAGTATATGTTATTAATAAAAATGTAAGTCTTAGAGTTTTCATAGACTTTAGGGATTTAAATAATGCTACTCAAAAGGATGAGTATCCCATGCATGTGGAAAAAATGTTGGCCGACTCGGCTGCAAGACATGAATACCTTAGCATGTTGGATGGGTATTCTGGGTACAATCAAATTTTTTATTACTGAAGACGGCATACCAAAAACAGTGTTTCAATGCCCAGGTGCCTTAGAAACCTATTAATGGGTTGTAATGCCTTTTGGATTGAAAAATGTTAGGACAAATTATCATAGGGCCATGAATTCGATGTTCCATAATTTCATTGATACGTTCATGCGAGTCTACATCGATGATATTGTTGTAAAATCCTCGTTGGAAAATGGTCACTTAGGCCATCTTCGACAATCCTTCGAAAGGATGAGGAAATATGTATTGAAAATGAATCCATTAAAATTTGTTTTTTGTGTCAGTGCAAGGGATTTTCTAGGTTTTATGTTGCACAAAAAAGGCATCGAGATAAATCATAACAAAACCAAAGCAATTGTGTACAACAAGCCTCCTCAAAAAATAAGCATCTCCAATATTTGTCGGGAAAGATAAACTTCATGAGATGATTCATCTCAAATCTAAGTGGTAGTACATTAACATTCTCGTCATTACTTCAACTTAGGAAGGAAAATGAATTCAGATGGGAAAGCGGGCATCAAAAGGCTTTTGACAAGATTAAGAATTATTTAATTAAGCCTCATATGTTTTTACCTCCTAGCAGAAACACGAGTATGGAATTGTATATATTTGCATTATATTCCACATTAGGAAGTATGTTAGCTCAAGAGGATGACAATGGCGTCGAAAGAGCCATTTACTACCTCAGTCAAATTATGAATGACGTTGAGGCTATATATAATGATATATAAAATTTTATTATTTGCTTATACTTTTCTTGTAATAAACTTAAGCATTATATAAAAATAATTGAAGTTTATGTGTATTCGCATTTTGATGTTATTAAGCATATGTTATCCAAACCAATATTACATAGTCGATTTGGGAAATAAAAATTGGCCTTAATTGAGTATTCACTTACATATATCCCATTAAAGGTTGTAAAAGGTTAGATTGTTGCAAACTTTATTTTCGATCATTTAGTGGTTGAAGCGACATAAAACTATGTAAAGATGAGACTCTGGAAGTTGTACTTCAATGGTTCCAGACATAAGAGTAGATATGGAGTTGGAATTATCATCATTTCGCCAGTGGATGTCCCTAGCAAGTTCAAATTCAGGATAAATGATGAATGTTCTAACAATGAGGCTGAATACAAATCCTAAATAACAAGGCTTCATATTTTATTAGATTTGGGGGCAAAATATGTCGAAGTGAAAAGGGACTCTTAACTGGTGGTGCGACAGGTGAGTAAAGAATACAAGTGCATCAAATACCATTTAATGATGTATTTAACCACAACTATCTCTCTGCTAAAATGTTTCGATAATGTTTTGGTAAGCCATGTACCTCGACTGGAGAATAACGAGGCTAACAATTTGGCCCAAATTACTTTTGGTTATAAACTTTCCAAAGATAAATGAGAGGAATTAGTTGAAGTCAAAGGCAAACTAATATCGATTGCCTATCCTCCATAAACAATGTCAATGTCAAAATAGGGGGGATTGGATGGAGTATAAGTCACTCCAAACTTATTAAATTATAGGTATTTTGAAGATTTTGAAGTCTTGGAAATTTTTGCCACTGTTGTAATGTTGGATAATGATTGGCGAAAACTCATAGTCGACTATTTAGGTAATCCAACAGGATTGACATATCAAAAAGTTAAAGTCAATGCCCTAAGTTACATGATTATGGGTAATGGGTTATTTAAGAAAACTCCTCATGGGGTCCTTCTTAAGTGCCTTTATCAAAGTGAAGCATATTTAGCCGCTATTGAGGTACACAGAGGGTCTTGTGGTTCCCATCAAGTATGCCAAAAAAATAAGGTGGCTATTGTTTCGACTTGGAATTTATTGGCCAACCATGTTGAAATACTGCATAGACTTCACCAAAGGATTTCAGGAGTTCCAGAAGCATTCAGGTATCCAATATGTGCCTGCAAGTGAGTTGCACCATATTGTTAAGTCATGGCCTTTAAAGGGATGTGCATTGGATATAATCTGAAAAATTAAGCCATCATCGACAAAAGGAAATAGATATATATTGGTGGGAATCGATTACTTCACCAAGTGGATATAAGCAGTTACTTTACCTAATGTCGAACAAGAAAAATTATAAGGTTCATTCAAAATCATATTATACATAGGCTCGAAATACCAGAAACTATCACTACCGACCAAGGAATAGTTTTCACTAGGCGGAAAATGGTGGATTTTGCTGCAGAAACGGGGTTCAAATTATTAACTTAGATGCCTTATTATGCCCAGACCAATGGCCAATTTGAAGCTGCTAATAAAATTGTAATTGGATTGATTAAACAACATATTGGTCAAAAACTCAAAAATTGGCACAAAACGTTGATCCAAGTAATTTGGGCATGTCAAAATTCTCCTAAAGAGTTGAATATCTCCACACATTTTAGATTAACTTATGGGCATGATGCAGAGCTTCATTTATAAGTTCATTTATAATCATCTAGAATTCAAAGGTAGTTCAAAATTCCTATTGAATATTATTGGGGAATGATGCTCGATTAGTTAAATGACTTAGATGAAGAAAGATTGGCTGTTTTAGATGTTCTAATTCAACATAAAGAACAAGTAGCCAAATCATACAATAAAAAGGTAAAATGAAAACCTTTATACCAAGGGACTTAGTGTGGAAACTCATCATACCTATGGATAAAAAAGGATCAAACCTTGGTTAAATGGTCCCCATATTGGGAAGGACCGTTTCAAATTTTACAAGTGTTCACTAATAATGCTTATGAAGTCAAAGAACTGACCCCTAAAGGTCGAATGTGTGAATCAATGGTAAATATTTAAATGATATCGACCTATGTTGCAGGAGATAAAGATCAATGAAGTATAAAATGTGTGCTTGAGAATTAAAAAGACCTAAAGAATTTGGCTTGAACATCGAGATGCCTCATGGTGCATATTTAAGAAGAACAAGAATGAAGTGAAAATGGTATTTATAACCAGAAAAGAAAACTTTTTAGTTTTGGGAATTCAATCAGTTTACGCCAAATCATAGGGCACATGGTGAACGTTGGGTCGGTGGAGCTGAACAACTTGATTTTGTGGGCCACGTCGTCCTAGAAAGTTAGAGCTAGGAATTAAGGTAATAATGGTTGCACGTTTTCAAAATGACGGTTGATGGGAATTCCATGATGACGATAACGATGGAGTATTTGAACTATATAAAAATAGTTTGAAAGATACGTCAATTTTTTTTGCATCTCACTGTAGTCGAAAGATACATTTTGGGGGGAAATTTGTTAATTGGGAATTCTAAAAACCTCAAATTCTAGGTAAACTAAGGGGGATATAAGAAAAATTTGGACGAAAAGAGTGGGTGGAGTTTAAGAGCGTGGTCGACTTGCATACTAAAGATATTTCATTGAACGTGGCGAACTAGGATGTCGAAGTCTAACCTGAATAAAGGGTTATGGTATTGGTATTTTTCCAAGTAACACAGTAGAGACAGTTCGACTGAAACAGTTGGCTCAGCTACAACGGTTGAAATGAACAAACATGGTTAAGTAATCACTAGTTGATGTTATGTGTATGAGGCATGCAATGGAGAACATGACGCTCAGTGGAGAAGTCCCACCTTTAAGTAGTTATTGTTATTTTAGTATAAATAGTAGTTTCAATAATAGAATTGGGGATGTCAAATTATATACAAAACTCACAAAAACTCAGAGTAACAAGCGAATGTTGAAATGATTCTCAAGAGTTAAATGTATGTTTGAACACCGATTTACATTTATGCACAACTTTACTTTAAATTTCACTTTACATTTTTGTGTTCTTCATTATCAAACTCTTTATCTTTTCAATCGAAGTTTTACTTTAACTTGTTTTCAATTTCACAATTTGGTTACGATAACTATCGAAATCACTCACACTCTTACTATCTTCACGTTATATGAAAATCTTCGTGCACATTATTCTGAGATTCTCTAGTCGATCTCGCAAAGTAACCTTTAACAAGATATTAGAGTTGTTTATCAAATTTCAAGATAAACAACTACTCAAACTCCAATATACCGAAGATACTAGAGTTATTGTGGTAAAAAAAATAAATTATCTTATTTTTACTAACACTCTACTTTTTTTCTTCTTCTGATTTTTCATGTGAGACTTAAATAAATATACACTTTGACACACCATATTCTCCCTTCATCCAATTTTTGTTTTATATTTCTTCATTATTTTCATCTATTTCATCTTTTAAGAGTAATATATCATTATCATGATTAATCAAAGTTGCAAAAGAATAACTCTTCAACTTGCTTATCGTCTCTTATAGACTCAAACCCATATTTTCATGTATGTTGTCATAAGAAGAAATTCACCCTTCAATCAAGAATATCCAAATTAAATGTAGCCATATTAATATTATCTAAAAATAGAAATAAAATGATAAGTAATATCCCTTAAAATGTATGACATAACACTTCAAATGAATAAAAAACGTTTCTTTTCTTTCTCACTTTAATGTCATTTATGTGTGATAGGTTAAGTGTGAGTTATGATCTCACATTGATAGAAAGCGTGGAGCGTAGATGTTGAACACTTAATAAATATGAAGACCGATACTTGTAATGTTTTAAGGGTTTTAACGAAAATGTCGTATTCAACTCATTTATGTGTTTTCTCTTAATTCAATATATTGTTCTAAATTAATAAAGGCTCATCTCAAGTCACAATAATGTTTTCAAATCCTGATTGAACTTATGGAGAGAGAGAGAGAGAAGTAGATGTTGAACATCTTATAAATGAGATGACTCATATACATAATTCTTTAATTTAGTGAAGATATGGAGTCCAACACACTTACGTGTTTGCTCTTAGCCTAATGTATTGGCCCAATATTGTGATGTGTCAAGTGCGAGTTAACATTAGATGGAACACTAGATGTTGAACATCTTATAAGTGAGATGACCCATTTACCCATAAGTTTTGAGTGAATATGTATCATTTAACTCACTTATATGGTTTTAATTAGCCTAATGTGTTAGTCCAACCCAATGAAGGCTCCTGTCAATTTCCAACGGGCATTAGAGTCAGATTCAATATTGTGGAGAAAGTAGTTGAAATTATTTGTGTTGGCTTAGGGACGCGGAGAGTATCATAATTAAGGAATATATGTTATGATGTTCAAGCGTGAGTTAAAATATGACATGGAATGAAAGAGTAAACGGTGAGTATCTTATAAGTGATAAGACTCGTATACGTAATGCCTAAGATTTTGGATGATGATATATGGGAAGTCTGCATAGATTGAAAAATTAATTGTTGAGCATCTAATAAGAGAGAAGACTGTGCATTTATTGTCTTAAAATTTTGGATGAACATGTGATATCAAACTCGCGTATAATTGATCTTAATACGTTGTGCTATTTTGTTGCAACCTAGTGAAGACTCCCCCTCAAATGCGTACACTTCGTACCAAGAAACCACTTTCAAAATAAGAGTTTATAATTGCCAAGACTTTCAAATATACCAAATGATCGAATATCAAACCAACATCAAATCCAACATAATCCTAGCCTTTTATCCTAAATTCCCAGAACTACAAAAGGCACAACATATCTAGGATAACACCAACTCTTAATCCAACCATTTGAAAATATTATACCAGCAATAAAATTGCAAGTACTAATAAATGATTAGTGAACTTCATTTGATTCCCACATAACACACACGATATCATCAAGATACGCTATAATCCTATATTTGAAAAGATTAGATCAGATAAGTAACTTATCCTAAAAGAACGTACTGCCAAAAAAAACTAGAAAGAATTAACTTTTACAAATTTTAACTCAAATTTAACTACATATTAAATGATCTATATATTAATGTAGTAACAATGTGTGTTTGGTTGCAAGTTGATTAATAAAAAAAGCACTTCTACACATTTTTCAAGACAGAAATCTTACATTTTTTTGAAGCTAGAATTTGTAGAGTTAAAAAAAAATGCATTTTTTTCCGTAGCATCTACCGTGGTTCCAAACAGTTGTCACAAATTAACTTACATATATATTTAGTAAAATAATAATCAACATTTATTCAAAACCTAACCAATTTAACATTATCTTGGTGAAAGATACACATATGAAAATGAGTTGTAAAAAATTGTTAAGGAACTTGCCAAGAACGTACTAGTAAAGTTACTTGACAAAATTAACAGTAATCCCATGGTGTCAATTAGTGTCGACCTAACCAAATCGACATGATAAACTTCCAACTAATTGACAAAACAAAGGTGGAATGTAGCATATTTTGGTGCAAATTAAAATTTAAGGACAAGTAAGTGAAGGCTTTTTGGGAGACAAATCCTATTAAGCCTAGCTGATCAGTACATATAAGTACTATTTAAAGTTTTCATGGAAACTAGGAATATAGGATCTACCTATGTTAAGTGATCAATTAGAACACTTCTTTTGATTTTGATTTTTTGATAAAGACTTCTTTTGATTTTATATACTAATTGTTTTTAGATGGCAAAATAAGATCGTGATTAGTGGAGATACTAGATTATTTATTTATTTATTTATTTTTCAGGTTTAGAATTAAAAACATTAGCTACTATACTCCCAATAGACCTTCGATTAATATATAACAATCATAGATAAAGTTGTCTACTCATTCTTGATTTTATATTAAAGTTTAAAACTAAAGTGTATATAGTCACTATTATAATAAAGAACAAATTTCGTTGTAAATTTTAGATTGACACTTTTAAACTATGCATATAGACTCTCTAAATTTACTAATTTATTCTTATTAAAAATATATATTTTTTCAAACATTTTTAATCTCCAAAATAAATTTTCATAACATCAATTACAATTTAAAATACTATAATATTTATAATTTTTGTAAATCATATATAAGAATGTCTTACATTTTTGAGTGAAGGAGAGAAGAAATTTATTTTTTGAGATCAAAGTTGCGAAAAGCTGAAAAGTAGTAAAAAAAAGTTTGATGAAAAACATCGGAGTCACAGAAAGTCAGTCTAGCGAACAGAGGTCGGATTAAGCAGAAGTCAAGGGTGCGATGATGGTCAATTGGAGTTCGACCACATGCGGTGGCAAAGTTTTGGTGGGTGGCAGGTCTCAAATATTATGTCAAATTCATACGGCTCTCAAGTATTGAGCTTGTTTGTTTAGATTTGCATACTTGTTTGTCAATGGACCATGTTTTAGGTTTATTATGGATTTGTTAGCTTTCATCAATTATAAATATATAAACCTTCATAATATAGTCTAAAGGGCAAATAGATGATGTGAAAATCCTAAGAAAAACTTGGAGACAAGTGTAAAAAAATTTATGATTGAGTTTTTAGAATTTGGAAAACATTTGAAGGTATTTAAGGGGACTAGAAAATATTTTTAAACACTTTAGGCTTTTATATATATATATATATATATATATATATATATATATATATATATATATATATATATATATATATATATAGAGAGAGAGAGAGAGAGAGAGAGAGAGAGAGAGAGAGAGAGAGAGAGAGAGAGAGAGAGAGAGAGAGAGAGAGAGAGAGAGAGAGAGAGAGAGAGACTTGAGTAGAAAATAAGGTTTGCTCTTAAGAACTTAAATTACTCTGTTTCAAAATGGATGTTAGTAAATAAAATTTGTTCCAAAATGACTGTCATTCTCACTTTTTAAAAAAGAAATTATTGTTGTTTTTTCAATTATGTCATTTAATTATTACTTTGTACAGTACTTCCAACATATCAATAAGGTTAATTTAGTAAAATGTAATATCTTATAACAATATTATTGCATTTCTTAATCTGTGTGTAAAAATCTTAAACGATAATCATTTTGAAATAAAAAGATAATTATTTCCTTGTAACTCTTTTGTTATCTCTTATAATAATTCTAGGAAGTATAATGAAAATGAGTTTCCTTCATAGTAGACCAGTTTAATTGAATTGGATAAACAATTTTATTTGTATTCTCGTCTTTATCTTTATTTTAATTATTGTGGATTCACTTACAATTATTATAAGTTATTTTGGTTGCTTGAGGCCATTTATTTATGTTTTCATTGTCCTTTGTCTCACATATATTTACCCCTGACAATTTTAATATTAAGGTTAAATACAACGAGGATTTGATGTGTTTGAACCTATAAACAAAAAAGCACTATTATTGCTAGAGTTTTCACAACAATAGGTGTCTACAGTGGGGCAAAGGGATTTTGTTTAAATGTGAGCACCATGGGTAATAAATAAGATATTGGAAAGTTTTCTGGAGACAATTTTTTGGGTCATGAAATGTGAAGATAAAAGCAAGTGTAACATATCAAAAGTGTATTTAAGCATTGAAGGCTATGACATTAATTCCTCCACGCCTAACACAAGCCGAGAAGACCGAGATGGTGGATAAGGTTAAGAATGTCATTATCTTGTTAATATGAGATAAATTTCTAAGAGAAGTTTGCAACTTTGATGTGAAAAAATATTGATTCATTGTATATGACCAAGTCTTCAGCTTACAGATTGTGCTTGAAACAAAAACTCTATTCTTTCTAAATGTTTTTGAATGCAATTTTTGGGATTATGGAAAGTGAAAATACAAGCATAACATAACAAAGGTGTATTGAAGCATTAAAGGATAAGGCATCAATATCTTCACGCCTAACACAAGTCGAGAAGATCAAGATGTTGGATAAGACCATGTGTTTCATTATCTTGTGCCTCGAGGATAAAGTTCTAAAAAAAGTTGTTAGGAGAAGAGTGTGACATCGACGTGGTTAAAACTTCAACCATTATACATGACCAAGTCTTTGGCTCACAAATTGTGTTTGAAACAACAATTATGTTCATTCTAAATGATAAAAAACAAATCAATAATAATACATTTCATAGAATTTTACAAGATTATTGATCCTTTTAAGAATATTATGTGAACATTGATGATGCTCTATTCTTATTAAGTTCATTACTCACATCTTTTGAAAATTTCAAAATGTTATTCCTTATGATAAAAAAGATACTATTATTTTGGATGAAATCTTTCGATAAAATCTAATATCCTATTCTAAACTCTAAATTTCATATTTATGATCGTCAATAACTTAATCGTCAAATTGTTTATTGAAGCATTGTCGTCTTTAACATACACACGAAGGTCTGTCGCAATAAAAATATACGAGTATCAACATCGCCGTCAATAATAATTTGTAAAAAAATCTTTTAAAATCTTCACAAATGTAAAATTATATATTTTTTATTAAATAACTTAATAGTTAAAACTCACACATCCTTGTAACTTATAAACCGAAGTGTACTTATGAAACAAACTAACGAACTTAATTATAATATGGTAAAATGATATAGAAAACTAGGAGAAAACTAAATGATGTTTTTTTTTCTTCTTTCAACATCACTTACAAAGTAGAATAGAATCAAGTAGGACCCACATAAACATCCAGCTATATCCAGTATACTTCACACTCTTTCACAAACATACACACTCCATCTCCTCTCTACATAAACCCCCCACAGCACAACATTAAACCATAACTCAATCTTTCTCTCTTCTCTTCTATCATGTCCATCACAAACATATCTCAACCTTCAGCTTCAGCTTCTCCCACCTCCACCACAAAACGCACCTCCAAGAACCGTGACTCAGCATTCCACGGCGTCCGGAAACGAACCTGGGGACGTTATGTTTCAGAAATACGACTCCCGGGTCAGAAAACTCGAATATGGCTTGGTTCTTTTCAGACGGCTGAAATGGCGGCGCGTGCTTACGACTCCGCGGCTTTCTTCTTAAAAGGCTCCTCGGCTAGCCTTAATTTCCCCGAAGAAGCTGTTTTTTTACCTCGTCCTTGTTCTTCTTCTAGGAAAGATATTCAATCGGCGGCGGCTAAAGCGGCTCATCAGCGAAGCCGTCAACAATCTTCTTCTTCTTGTTCCATCGAAACAAAAAACCAAAATGAAAATATTATTATTAATAATAACAATAATAATATTAATAATAATATTAATAATAATTTTAATAATAGTAATGATAGTAATGATAATAGGATTGATGACTTTTCTATTGAGATGATGAAGTTTTGGAATCAAGAAGAATGTGATTCAACGACGTCGTTTTGGGATATGAAAGATGCTCCATTAATGAGTCCAACAAGGGTGGGGTCCATTTATGGAGATATGATGACATGGAATGAAGTGTTTGATTTCAATGATGACATTTTAGCCATGGTGCATCCATAAATGGTATAATATATTTGTAGTTTCTTTCTTTTTTTCTTTTTGTTGTTTTTATCTTGCAATTAGATGTAAACAAAATGTATACTTAAAATAAACACATCAATGTTGTTGTTTATTTAGATTTTTGTATCTATTGTTTTAAGTTGCAATAGTAGAATAGTGTTTTAGAAATATATTTGTTTTATTTATTTTGTAAAAATGTTTTATTTTTTATAATATGTACATGTATTTATTATAATTTCTTTATGAATATGTAAAACTCTCAAAATAAATATGAAAGTACAAGTTTCAATTTTTATCACTCAAAGAATTTTGATCACTCAAACTCTACATTAAGGGATTAGAATCAATATAAAAAGAGAGAGAATCAACACAACATTGTGATCAGTTGACAATTGTGATAGGGGTGAGTGGGGTAGTTCAGTTGACAATTGTGATTGAGCTTAACCAATTGTGATAGAGGTGGGTAAGATAGCTTAGTTGGTAATTGTTAACTGAACAGAATTTGTTTCTATTTTCTTTCAAAATGCAATCAAATTGTTGATATTTATAAATCTAACGATTTTATTAAATAAAAAATGTGATCAGAATCTAGTATATATAGCATCTACTACAAGTTACTATAAATAAAAATTTTGTTTATGAAAATAAAATAAAGCTTTTGATCATTTCAAAAGACTTCATACTTTTACATCATGTCAAGACTTCATACTTTTAACATGCTCCGTCAAGCTTAAGTATGGTAAATAGAATTTCTTAACCCACTTTATGGTGGGTTATTAAATCCTATGCATTTTCTAAAATGTCTCTTTAAAATTTAAAGTATATTTTTGATGCACACAATTTTTTGAAGTATTTGTGTTAAAATCGAAAGTATATTTCTGGTTTCATGCCGGATGTATATTTTTGATTATGGGCATGACAGTAGTAGAAAATTGAACAAAAGCAATAATTGAGAAAATTATACAAATTAGAAATATAACAAATTATACAAATTATAAATTGAACAAAAGACCAAAAATATTATCCAAAATGCATTTCAACATAATCTAAGTAATGATATCCAAAATACAAATTCGGTACAATACTAAATCAAAAAACTAAGATCAAAATATAAGTGGATGATCAACCTAAACTACTACAAATGGCGGATGATGAGTCGACCTATCACCCTCGAGGCGTCCTTTCGCTGCCTCCTGAATGACAGAGGCACCCTGAGTCTCCGCTATGATGGCCTCCAAAACTCCTCTGACATCAGATTCGTCAAGAAACAAGCCTATGTCAATGCCATCTCGCGCAAGTTCCATGATAATGCGGCACCTAGGCAGCACGTCATGAGCATGATCCCTCCTCGCCTGCTCCTCATCTAGGATCTCTTGATGAACTGGCCTGAGTGGGTTCCCTGGAGCATCCTCTACCATGTATGGATGAGACATCCCGAAGAACCATATCATGTAATCGTACTCGTAACTCCAGTCGTCTGGTGCCACGGCTCTCCTGGCCTCATTAGGTACAAGATGATTCTCAAAATCATCAAATAGAGCTTATATGTCCATCCTATTCATTGTAGGAGGAACACATACATTAGGATCCCGAGGAATGGTCTGGGTGAACCCGAACATGTGCATCACCTACTTAGGCATATAAGCAGCAGTCTTGCGAGTCCCACAGGCCAACTAACTTGTAAACAATGAAACCTCATCAAACCTCATGGTGGTCGACGTAGGAACTGAAGTGAATGTACTCATGCACTAGCCGGTCCAGGTAAACCCGAAACGACTGTATCACCTAGTTCTCTCTAAGTGGCTCGTATGCACATGTACACGTCATATCCTTAGTATAACCCTTAGCAAGTGACCATCTTGAAATGCGGGGAAATTGTTGTAGGATCCATCTCTGATATAACAAAATTAAATAGTTAGAATTACAATTATAACAATTAACAAAGGCCACTATGAGAAAGAATTTATATTGTCATGAGTGACATGATGCTTGTCATCTTCCTCGTCCTCGACTTAATCCCCTCATCCAACTTGCTATACAAGTAAACTAAGCAGGCAACCCCCCAGTTCCAGCGACTGATCACCTAAAAATCACCAAAGTACCTAAGGTACATGATGTTAGTTTAAGTGGAACTAGTGTCCACGAAGATCTATGTGCCAATAAGATATAAGAGGTATGCTCTCATGGAAAAACCCCATGTGAAGGGTAACCTACTCGGCATCACCGGCAGCTGTTGTAGCACGCGCAAGCCAATCCCTAAAAACGTCCGCCAAGTAGGTATATCTCACGTGGCTGTTAGAACAAAGTCTGTTTCTAATCATATATTAAAGTTTTGATGATAACAAGTATAATAAACTTTGTATAATTGTTATGATGATCTGATGAATATGATACTCTGACATGCTTATGTTTAGTTTCAGAAGATGTTCTGACTCAAGTGCTAAAATGGAACGTTACACCTTGCTGAGCAGAAGATGAACTTAGAAGTTCTAAGGAAGAACTTCTGGAACACGCACGTTGTGAAGAAAGATTCTGAGTGAAGATTGAAATACAAACCTCTGATAGAAGCACCATATGTAAAACTCTGATAGAAGATGTGTTCAACAAGGCTTACAAAATATCATGAAGTATTAGAAGTTCTAATAAAGAATAGAACTTTTGGTCTAGCACGTGAAAGCAACTTCTGAAGGAAGCATGCCAACGCAACCTCTGATAGAAGCACCAAAGAATGTTCTGATTAGAAGATGTTTGCTTATAGAAAATCATGAAGTATTAGAAATTCTAATGAGAATAGGACTTCTGGTCATGCAAGCTAGAAGTAACTTCTGATAGAAGCATGCACGCGCAAACTTCTGATAGAAAGCACCAACAAAATATTCTGATGAGAAGATATTCTAACTAGGCTTATAGAAGATCATTATCTATATGTACGTCATCTTCTACAAGACAAAATCTTCCACAATAACGTTAACCTACTGAGCGAAGAAGACAAAATACTTGAGTGGTTCAACTTCCAAGGATTATTTAGCAATCAAATTACGTGAAGCTAAACAAAGTCATAATTACATTTTCTAGTAACCAAGACACGCTACCATGCAACGGAAAATTTCTGGAAGCACTATATAAAGCGTTCAAATTCAAAGGAGAAGATTACAACTCTCAACAACACTCAAGAACAACACATATCATTTTACAACAACTTACATAATATTATCTTGTGTAAACTTACGCTGCCAAAAACAAAAGAGTCATTCTTGTAATCAGTTTATAAAATCTTTGAGCTTCATATTTTGTGTAAACTTCACCTTGTGAAGAAAAGCTTTTTAGAAGCAATATTGTACATAGTCAGTCATAAATCATTTATTTGATAGTTGTTCCTTGAGAGACCAGTTGGGTCAATATTCTCGAGAGGGCTAGGACTAGTTGAGTCTTAGAGGTTTTAGTCACTTGCAGTTGGCTTGTGAAAAGTTGTTCCTTGAGAGACCAGTTGGGTCAGTATTCTCGAGAGGGCTAGGACTAGTTGATTCTTAGAGGTGTTAGTCACTTGCAGTTGGCTTGTGAAAAGTTGTTCCTTGAGAGACCAGTTGGGTCATAATTCTCGAGAGGGCTAGGACTAGTGAGTCTTAGAGGAAGTTAGTCACAATAGTTGGTTGTGTAGTGTAATCAGTTGATTATAGTGGATTAAGTCCTCGTTGAGAGAGGAGAAATCACTTTGATGGGTGGAGTGGAGTAGTTTGAGTTTCAAACGAACCAGGATAAAAATCCTTGAGTATTTTAGTATTGTTGTTTGGGTAAAAGAATTAAAAAGAAGAAAAACTTATTCAACCCCCTTTCTAAGTGTTTTTCCAAGCCTTCAGTGGCAACCACATGTCTTATCAACCTCCTCCCGAGTGCTATCTAGGGTAACTCCCAGCATCTTAACCAACAAAGTAATAACATCATCTTTGTCCATCTTCTGGTGATCTAGAAAGGCCCCTCTGATCGACAAGTGAAGCTGACACGCGACGTCATTGAGTGTGATCATCATCTCATTATGTGGTAGAGGAAAAGACGACGTCTCATGGTGCTACCTCTCAACAAAAGCGTTGATCATCCCCTAGTTGACCATGCTATATCTACAGAGGGTCAAATCTCTCAACCCTGTAAGGCGTAGAAGATCATCATACCATGGCTCGGGAGGGGTAATAAGTCTGCTGATCTTCCTCCCATGGTTTATGACCTTCAGTGTATCACGTTCTTGCAAAAAAAATCATTGTTAGAATTCATAATAATATTCATAAGAAAATTCATAACTGTAATATAAATGTAAAAAATTTCATACTTGTCAATCCCATATATATCTAGCCACATGGGTGAGATAAAGAGGGAGCAGAGATAAGTCAAAAGGCCCCCATCCAAAGACCTGAGGGGATTGTGGTGCCTCCGGTATCTCTGGTGCCTCGGGTGGCACCGGTGCCTCGAGTGCCATTTGAGCCTCGGGTGCCTTGGGTGGTACTAGTGCCTCAGGTGCTGAGGGTGTAGCATCAGGTCTCACCTTAGATGGTTGCGCCTGTGTACTAGATGATGATCCCATCTCAAATATTCTAGGTGGTGAGGATATGCGTCTGCGGGAGGACAGAGCGGGGAAGGATGTACTGGAGAATCCTGTCTATTACAGGAGGACAATGTAGAATTAAAAGCAAAAGAATGTGCATCCGACATGGCCTTTCCGGATGTCGAAGATACATATTTCGAAAGAGGTTGTGTTGCCTAACTCCTCTCTCTTTGTACGAAATCATGTTGTGAAACCCTCTTGTGCCTCAAACATGATGGTCTCTCATGCATATCTCCAGTAGAGGTAAGTTAGCATATGTTCTAAAGTGGAAAAAAAGTGCAGACAAAAATCGGAACTATACTTTCAGTTTTGGGGAAGAACAAAATCGGAAGTATACTTCTGGTTTCCTCTGCAAAAGAAAACAACGCAGGTGAGCGTCCCAAAACCCCAAATGTGTCAAACAAATGCATTGATCGTCAAATAAAGTTTACAAATTGTGTTCTAATGACTCCTAATGATATAAACTAGATAAAACAACTCATTTAAAACCATATTTCACTAATTTGAGTAGAAATTACATAATTCTAAAAATATCTTAAATCACTTACTTGATTGATTGGTAGTGATTGTTGCTTGCTTGATTCCGTTAGATGTTATATTTATCCAATGCTTGATGATTTGTGTTTATTTTTTGAGAAAAATTTGATTTTGATGAGAAGGGTTGAAAAAAGAGTTTTAGTTTGGTTTTCAAATAAGTTGTTGTTGTGGGAGGGGAAGAGTTTCTGGCGCCCTTAAGTGCATCTAGGAATCGGAAGTATACTTATGGTTTAGAACCATAGTTATAATTCTGGTTTACACCCAACCCTTTCAACGTGATTTGCATGATATAGGGTGCGAACTGGAAGTATACTTCCAGTTTTGAGGGGAGTTTGTGGAATTTTACGTGGTGCCTAAGAAAACCATGGAGTGTATTAAGAAATTCTCATGCTAAATATCTAACATGCTATGTTAGGAAACAAAAATGTTAAATTTGTTTGAAGGCAAATATTTAGTAAGAAAGTTTACCAACCGTTCTTGTGAGGAAATAGGTAGCAATCTCAACCTTCTTTGTTGAACATTCTCTCTTATAAAATGACAATCAATTTTAAGATGTTGTTTTGTTCTCAAGAAAAATATTATTGAATGCTATATGGAATTCCATTTTATTATCACAATATAGAACTAGTGGCTTAGAGAAAGTAATGTGTAGACTCTTAGAAGGTATAAAAGCCAAACCAATTCACAAGTAATTGTATCAATTATTCGATATTTGACTTCAGAAATTAATCTTGATATTTTTTGTTGTTTCATTTATTTCTAAGATACAATTGATTGGGGGAGAAATACTATAATAATGTGGATTTCCATGAAACAATGTATCCAACCCAAAATACATCTAAATATCATTGGATTTGCAATTTAGAACACCTATAAAAAGAAAGTTTCGACTAGTATTATGCTTCAAGTATCTGATTACTATATAGGTTATCTGATAATGTAATTGCATAGGACTTTGAAGAAATTGGATTAATTATTGGATAGCAAGAGTTATGTTTGGCATTATGTTGTTCAAGTATAATGGTCTCCCGATGAATCTACTATATGAGCTGATGTTTTCAAGAGATTTTATTTCATCTTAATGCAACTTTATCGAATAATTTAAAGGTTTTGCGGGAAGTTTTGATGTTAGCATTCATGTATCATTTAACAAATGCAAGTAGTGCTTTTTTTGTGAAATAAACATGACTTCTTTACAATGTGCCACCTCAGGACTGTTGCACCTCAAAATTTGCCCTCTTTATTTTTAATAAATAATTGGCTTACACTTAATCAATAGGTGCATTACATGCATAGCATTTGTGCATTAACCATAAGATCGAGATTTTTCCGATTATGAGAGCATAAACCATTATGAAGAAAATGTTTGATTCCCAAAAGATGGATATCTAAGGTTCCGTCATTTCAAACGTCATCTCAATACGCCAGATATGTGTGTCGAAAAACTTCTGAAAATCTGGTGAAAGTTGAAGTGAATAAAAGTCTTTAGAAAATATGGTGAAAATTGAAGTGAACATAAATCTTAAAATAATCTGATGAAATTTGAAGTCAATATAAATCTTAAGAAAATATAATGAAATTTGAAGTAAATATATATCATTAAAAAATTGATGAAATTTGAAGTCAATATAAGTCTTCAGAAAATCTGATGAAATTTTAAGTGAATATATATGTCTTCAGAAAATCAGGTGAAAATTAAAGTGAATAAAAGTCTTCAGAAAATCTTGTGAAAATTGAAGTGAACATAAGTTCTAAGATAATCTGATGAAATTTGAAGTGAATATTAGTCTTTAGAAATCTGATGAAATTTGAAGAGAATATAAGTCTTCAAAAAATCTGATGAAATTTGAAGTGAATATAAGTCTTCAGAACATCTGGTGAAATTTTAAGTGAATATAAGTCTTCAGAAAATCTGATGAAATTTGAAGTGCATATATGTCTTCTGAAAATCTGTTGAAAATTAAAATAAATATAAGTCTTCAGAATATCTTGTAAAAATTAAAGTGAACAAAAATCTTAAGATAATTTGATGAAAGCTGAAGTGAATATAAGTCTTTAGAAAATTTGATGAAGTTTGAAGTGAATATACATCTTCAGAAAATCTGGTGAAATTTGAAGTGATTATAAGTCTTCAGAAAATCTGGTGAAAAATGAAGTGAATATAAGTCTTTAGAAAATATGGTGAAAATTGAGGTGAACATAAATCTTAAGATAATCTGATGAAATTTGAAGTGAATATAAATCTGAAGAAACAATAATGAAATTTGAAGTAAATATATTTCTTCAAAAAATTGATTAAATATGAAGTCAATATAAGTCTTCTGAAAATCTGATGAAATTTGAAGTGAATATTAGTCTTCAGAAAATCACGTGAAAATTGAAGTGAATAAAAGTCTTTAGAAAATCTAGTGAAAATTGAAGTGAACATAAATCCTAAGATAATCTGATGAAATTTGAAGTGAATATTAGTCTTTAGAAAATTTAATGAAATTTGAAGTGAATATAAGTCTTCAAAAAATCTGATGAAATTTAAAGTGAATATAAGTCTTCTGAAAATCTGGTGAAAATTGAAATAAATATATATCTTAAGAAAATCATTTGAAAATTGAAGTGAACATAAATCTTAAGATAATATGATGAAATTTGAAGGGAATATAAGTCTTCAGAAAACCTGATGAAATTTGAAGTGAATATAAGTCTTACGAAAATCTGGTGAAAATTGAAGTGAATATAAGTCTTTAGAAAATCTGGTGAAAATTGAATTTAACATAAATCTTACAAAAATATGGTGAAAGTTGAAGTGAACATAAATCTTAAAATAATCTGATGAAATTTGAAGTGAATATAAGTCTTTAGAAAATCTGATGAAATTTGAAGTGAATATGAGTCTTCAAAAAATCTGATGAAATTTGAAGAGAATATAAGTCTTCAGAAAATAAGATGAAATTTTAAGTGAATATAAGTCTTCAAAAAATCTGATGAAATTTGAAGTGAATATGAGTCTTCTGAAATTTTTTTGAAAATTAAAATAAATATAAGTCTTCAGAAAATCTGGTAAAAATTGAAGTGAACATAAATCTTAAGATAATTTGATGAAATCTGAAGTGAATACAAGTCTTTAGAAAATTTGATGAAATTTGAAGTGAATATACGTCTTCAAAAAATCTGGTGAAATTTTAAGTGACTATAAGTCTTCAGAAAATCTGGTGAAAAAATAGGTGAATATAAGGATTCAGAAAATCTAGTGAAAATTAAGGTGAACATAAATCTTAAGATAATCTGATGAAATTTGAAGTGAATATAAATCTTAAGAAACTATAATGAAATTGGAAGTAACTATATTTCTTCAAAAAATTGATGAAATTTGAAGTCAATATAAGTTTTCAAAAAATCTGATGAAATTTGAAGTGAATATTAGTCTTCACAAAAACACCTAAAAATTGAAGTGAATAAAAGTCTTTAGAAAAACAAGTGAAAATTGAAGTGAACATAAATCTTAAGAGAATCTGATGAAATTTGAAGTGAACATTAGTCTTCAGAAAATTTGATGAAATTTGAAGTGAATATAAGTCTTCAAAAAATCTGATGAAATTTAAAGTGAATATAAGTCTTCAGAAAATCTGGTGAAATTTGAAATAAATATATATCTTCAGAAAATCTTGTGAAAATTGAAGTAAACATAAATCTTAAGATAATCTGATGAAATTTGAAGTGAATATCAGTCTTCAGAAAACCTGATGAGATTTGAGATGAATATAAGTCTTAAGAAAATCTGGTGAAAATTGAAGTGAATATAAGTCTTTAGAAAATCTGGTAAAAGTTGAATTTAACATAAATCTTAAAAAAAAAATGGTGAAAGTTGAAGTGAACAGAAATATTAAAATAATCTGATGAAAATTGACGTGAACATAAATCTCAAGATAATCTGATGAAATTTGAAGTGAATATAAGTCTTCAGAAAATATGTTGAAATTTGAAGTGAATATAAGTCTTCAAAAAATCTGATGAAATTTGAAATAAATATAATTCTTCAGAAAATATTGTGAAAATCAAAGTGAATATAAATCTTAAGATAATCTGATGAAATTTGAAGTGAATATAAGTCTTTAGAAAATCTGATGAAATTTGAAGTTAATACAAGTCTTCAGAAAGTCAGGTGGAAAATGAAGTGAATATAAGTCTTAGAAAATCCTTGAAAGTTGAGTGAATATAAATCCAAGAAAATATGGGAAAGTTGAAGTAATATAAATCTTAAAATAATCTAATGAAAATTGAAGTGAATACAAATCTTTAAAATCATGAAATTTGGTGAATATAAGTCTCGTAAAATCATGAAATTTGAAGTGAATATAAGTCTTTAGAAAATCTGATGAAATTTGAAGTTAATACAAGTCTTCAGAAAGTCAGGTGGAAATTGAAGTGAATATAAGTCTTTAGAAAATCCGGTGAAAGTTGAGAACATAAATCTGAAGAAAATCTGATGAAATTTGAAGTGAATATAAGTCTACAGAAAATCTAATGAAATTTTAAGTGAATATAAGTCTTCAAAAAATAAAATGAAAATTGATGTGAATTTAAGTCTTCAGAAAATCTGGTGAAAATTGAGGTGAACATAAATCTTAATATAATATGATGAAATTTGAAGTGAATATAAATCTTAAGAAAACATAATGAAATTTGAAGTAAATATATATCTTAAAAAAATTGATGAAATTTTAAGTCAATAAATGTCTACAAAAAATCTCACAAAATTTGAAGTGACTATAAGTCTTCCGAAAATCAGGTGAAAATTGAAGTGAACATAAATCTTTAGAAAATCTGGAGAAAATTGAAATTAACAGAAATCTTAAGAAAATATAATCAAATTTCAAGTGAGTATAAATCTTAAGAAAATTGATGAAATTTGAAGTAAATATAAGTCTTAAAAAAATTGATGAAATTTGAAGTGAATAAAAGTCTTCAGAAAATCCGGTGAAAATTGAAGTGAACATTAATCTTAAGATAATCTGATGAAATTTGAAGTGAACATAAGTCTTCAGAAATTTGATGAAGTGAATATATGTCTCAAAAATCTGATGAAATTTGAAGTGAATATGTCTTCTAAAATCATGGAAATTAAGTGAATATAATTCTTAAGATAATCAGATGAAATTTGAACTGAATATAAGTCTTCAGAAAATCAGATGAAATTTTAAGTGAATACGAGTCTTCAAAAAATCTGATGAAATTTGAAGTGAATATAAGTCTTCTGAAAGTCTGGTGAAATTTGAAGTGAATATAAGTCTTCAGAAAATCAGGTGAAAATTGAAGAGAATATAAGTCTTCAGAAAATCATGTGAAAATTTAAGTGAAAATAAATCTTAAGATAATCTGATGAAATTTGAAGTGAATATAAGTATTTAGAATATCTAATGAAATTTGAAGTGAATATAAGTCTTAAGAAAATCTAATGAAATTTGAAGTGAATATAAGTCTTCAGAAAATCATGTGAAAATTGATGTGAATAAAAGTATTCAGAAAATCTGGTGAAAATTGAAGTGAACATAAATCTTTAGAAAATCTGGTGAACTTTAAAATTAACAGAAATCTTAAGAAAATAAAATCCAATTTCAAGTGAGTATAAATCTTAAGAATATAGATGAAATTTGAAGTAAATATAAGTCTTTAAAAAATTGATGAAATTTGAAGTGAATATATGTCTTTAGAAAATCAGGAGAAAATTGAAATGAATAGAAGTCTTCAGAAAATATGATGAAAATTGAAGTGAACATAAATCTTAAGATAATCTGATGAAATTTGAAGTGAACATAAGTCTTCAGAAAATCTGATGAAATTTGAAATGAATATATGTTTTCAAAAAATCTGATGAAATTTGAAGTGAATATAAGCCTTCAGAAAATCATGTGAAAATTGAAGTGAACATAATTCTTAAGATAATCTGATGAAATTTGAACTGAATATAAGTCTTTAGAAATTCAGATGAAATTTTAAGTGAATATAAGTCTTCAAAAAATCTGATTAAACTTGAAGTGAATATATGTCTTCAGAAAATATGGTGAAAATTGAAGTAAATAAAAGACTTAAGAAAATCTTTTGAAAATTGAGGTGAACATAAATCTTAAGATAATCTGATGAAATATGAAGTGAATATAAGTCTTCAGAAAATATGGAGAAAATTGAAGTGAATATAAACCTTCCGAAAATCTGGTGAAATTTGAAGTGAATATAAGTCTTCAGAAAATCAGGTGAAAATTGAAGAGAATATAAGTCTTCAGAAAATCTGGTGAAAATTTAGGTGAACATAAACTTAAGATAATCTGATGAAATTTGAAGTGAATATAAATCTTAAAAAAATATAATGAAATTGGAAGTAAACATATGTTTTTAAAAAATTGATGAAATTTGAAGTGAACATTAGTCTTCAGAAAATCGGATGAAATTTGAAGTGAATATGTATCTTAAAAAAATCTGTTTAAATTTGAAATGAATATAAGCCTTCAGAAAATCATATGAAAATTGAAGTGAACATAATTCTTAAGATAATGTGATTAAATTTGAACTGAGTATAAGTCTTCAGAAAATCAGATGAAATTTTAATTGAATATAAGTCTTCAAAAAATCTGATGAAATTTTAAGTGGATATGAATTTTCAGAAAATGTGGTGAAAATTGAAGTAAATATAAGTCATCAGAAAATCTTGTGAAAATTGAAGTGAACATAAATCTTAAGATAATCTGAGGAAATCTGAAGTGAATATAAGTCTTCAGAAAAGATGGTGAAAATTAAAGTGAATATCAGTTATCTTAAAATCTAGTGAAATTTGAAGTGAATATAAGTCTTCAGAAAATTAGGTTAAAATTGAAGAGAATATAAGTCTTCAAAATGTCTAATGAAATTTGAAGTAAATATAAGTCTTAAGAAAATATGATGAAATTTGAAGTGAATATAAGTCTTCAGAAAAGCAGGTGAAAATTGAAGTGAATATAAGTCTTCAAAAAATTTGGTGAAAGTTGAAGTGAACATAAATCTTAAGATAATTTGAGGAAATTTGAAGTTAATATAAGTCCTTAGAATATAAGTCTTTAGAACATAAATTGATGAAATTTGAAAGTGAACATAGATCTTTAGAAAATCTTGTGAACTTTAAAATTAACAGAAATCTTAAGAAAATATAATCAAATTTCAAGTGAGTATAAATCTTAAGCAAATTGATGAAATTTGAAGTAAATATAAGTCTTAGAAAAATTGATGAAATTTGAAGTGAATATATGTCTTTAGAAAATCAGGTGATAATTGAAGTGAATAAAAGTCTTCAGAAAATCCGGTGAAAATTGAAGTGAACATTAATCTTAAGATAATCTGATGAAATTTGAAGTGAACATAAGTCTTCAGAAATTTGATGAAATTTGAAGTGAATATATGTCTTCAAAAAATCTGATGAAATTTGAAGTGAATATAAGCCTTCAGAAAATCATGTGAAAATTGAAGTGAATATAATTCTTAAGATAAAGTGATGAAATTTGAACTGAATATAAGTCTTCAGAAAATCAGATGGAATTTTAAGTGAATATAAGTCTTCAAAAAATCTAATGAAATTTGAAGTAAATATAAGTCTTCAGAAAATCTGGTGAAAATTGAAGTAAATATAAGTCTTCAGACAATCTTGTGAACATTGAGGTGAACATAAATCTTAAGATAATCTGATGAAATCTGAAGTGAATATAAGTCTTCAGAGAATATGGTGAAAATTGAAGTGAATATAAGTCTTCTGAAAATCTGGAGAAATTTGAAGTGAATATAAGTCTTCGAAAACTGTGAAAATTAAGTGAATATAAGTCTTAAATGCGTGAAAATTTAGCTGAACATAAATCTTAAGATAATCTGATGAAATTTGAAGTGAATATAAATGTTAAGAAAATATACTCAAATTTGAAGTAAACACATGTTTTTAAAAAATTGATGAAACCTGAAGTGAAAATTAGTCTTCAGAAAATCTGATGAAATTTGAAGTGAATATAAGTGTTCAAAAAATCTGATGAAATTTGAATTATATAAGTCTTTAAAATATGGTGAATATTGAAGTGAACATAAATCTTAAGATAATCTGAAATTTGAAGTGAATATAAGTCTTCAGAATATCTAATGAAATTTGAAGAGAATATAAGTCTTCAGAAATCTGGTGAAAATTTAGCTGAACATAAATCTTAAGATAATCTGATGAAATTTGAAGTGAATATAAATGTTAAGAAAATATACTCAAATTTGAAGTAAACACATGTTTTTAAAAAATTGATGAAACCTGAAGTGAAAATTAGTCTTCAGAAAATCTGATGAAATTTGAAGTGAATATAAGTGTTCAAAAAATCTGATGAAATTTGAATTGAGTATAAGTCTTCAGAAAATATGGTGAATATTGAAGTGAACATAAATCTTAAGATAATCTGTTGAAATTTGAAGTGAATATATGTCTTCAGAATATCTAATGAAATTTGAAGTGAATATAAGTCTTAAGAAAATCTGATGAAATTTGAAGTGAATATAAGTCTTAAGAAATTCCGGTGAAAATTGAAGTCAATACAAATTTTCAGAAAATATGGAGAAAGTTGAAGTGAACATAAATCTTAAGATAATCTGATGAAATTTGAATTGAATATAAGTCTTTAGAATATCTAATGAAATTCACGTGAATATAAGTATTCAGAAAATCTGATGAAATTTGAAGTGTATATAAGTCTTCAGAAAATCATGTGAAAATTGAAGTGAATAAAAGTCTTTAGAAAATCTGGTGAAAATTGAAGTGATCATAAATCTTTAGAAAATCTGGTGAAAATTGAAATTTACAGAAATCATTAGAAAATATAATCAAATTTCAACTGAGTATAAATCTTAAGGAAATTGATGTAATTTGAAGTGAATATAAGTCTTTAGAAAATCATGTGAAAATTGAAGTGAATAAAAGTCTTTAGAAAAACTACTGAATATTGAAGTGAATATAAGTCTTTAAAAAATCTGATGCAATTTGTAGTGAATATAAGTATTCAGAAAATCTGGTTAAAATTGAAGTGAATATAAGTCTTCAAAAAATCTGGTGAAATTTGAAGTGAATATTAGTCTTCTGAAAAGCTAGTGAAAATTGAAGTAAAATAAGTCATTAGAAAATCTTGTAAAATTGAAGTGAACATAAATCTTAAGATAATCTGATGAAATTTGAATTGAATATAAGACTTTAGAATATCTAATGAAATTAGAAGTGAATATAAGTCTTAAGAAAATCTGATGAAATTTGAAGTGAATATAAGTCTTAAGAAAATCCGGTGAAAAGTGAAGTCAATATAAATTTTCAGAAAATATGGAGAAAGTTGAAGTGAACATAAATCTTAGGATAATCTGATGAATTTTGAATTGAATATAAGTGTTTAGAATATCTAATGAAATTGACGTGAATATAAGTATTCAGAAAATCTGATGAAATTTGAAGTGAATATAAGTCTTCAGAAAATCATGTGAAAATTGAAGTGAATAAAAGTATTTAGAAAATAGAAAATTGAAGTGAACATAAATCTTTAGAAAATCTGGTGAAAATTGAAATTTACAGAAATAATTAGAAAATATAATCAAATTTCAAGTGAGTATAAATCTTAAGAAAATTGATGAAATTTGAAGTGAATATAAGTCTTTTGAAAATTAGGTGAAAATTGAAGTGAATAAAAGTCTTTAGATAATCTGGTGAATATTGAAGTGAATATAAGTCTTCAAAAAATCTGATGCAATTTGTAGTGAATATAAGTATTCAGAAAATCTGGTTAAAATTGAAGTGAATATAAGTCTTCAAAAAATCTGGTGAAATTTGAAATGAATATTAGTCTTCAAAAAATATGGTGAAATTTGAATTGAATATAAGTCTTCAGAAAATCTGATGAAATTTGAAGCGAATATAAGTCTTCTGAAAATCTAGAGAAAATTGAAGTAAAATAAGTCTTCAGAAAATCTTGTGAAAATTGAAGTGAACATAAATCTTAAGATAACCTGATGAAATCCGAAGTGAATATAAGTCTTCAGAAAATTTGATGAAATTTGAAGTGAATATAGGTCTTTAGAAAATCTGATGAAATTGGAAGTGAATATAAGTCTTCAGAAAAGTAAGTAAAAATTAAAGTGAATATAAGTCTTCAAAAAATCTGGTGAAATTTGAAGTGAATATAAGTCTCGTAAAATCTTGTGAAAATTGAGGTGAACATCAATCTTAAGATAATCGATGAAATTTGAAGGAATATAAATCTTAAAAATATAATGAAATTTGAAGTAATATATATCTTAAAAATTGATGAAATTTGAAGTGAATATAAGTCTTCAAAATCGATTAGATGGTGAATATAAGTCTTCTAAAATGTGAAAATTGAAGATTAAACGTCTTCAAAAATCGGGAAAATTGAAGTGAATATAAATCTTAAGATAATCATGAAATTGAAGTGAATATAAGTCTTCAGAATCATGAAATTTGAAGTGAATATAAGTCTTCAAAAAATCTGATGAAAATTGTAGTAAATATAAGTCTTTGGAAAATCTGGTGAAAATTGAAATAAATATATTTCTTCAGAAAATTTTGTGAAAATTGAAGTGAACATAAATCTTAAGATAATCTAATGAAATTTGAAGTGAATATTAGTCTTCGTTAAATCTGATGAAATTTGAAGTGAATATAAGTCTTCAAAAAACTGATGAAATTGAAGTAAATATAAGTCTTCTGAAAATCTGATGAAAATTGAATTGAACATAAATCTTTAGAAAATCCGGTGAAAATTAAAATTAACAGAAATCTTAAGAAAATATAATGAAATTTAAGGTGAGTATAAATCTTAAGCAAATTGATGAAATTTGAAGTATTTCTAAGTCTTAAAAAAATTGATGAAATTTGAAGTGAATATTCTAAAAACGTGAAAATTGAAGTGAATAAATTCTCTGAAAAATCAGAAAATTGAAGTGAATATAAATCTTAAGATAACTGAAATTTGAAGTGAATATAGTATCTAAAATTTGATGAAATTTGAAGTGAACACGTGTCTTCAGAAAATCTGGTGAAATTTGAACTGAATATAAGTCTTCAGAAAATCTTGTGAAAATTGAAGTGAACATAAATCTTAAGATAATCTGATGAAATCTGAAGTGAATATAAGTCTTCAATAAATATGGTGAAAATTGAAGTGAATATAAGTCTTCAGAAAATCTGGGGAAATTTGAAGTGAATATATGTCTCTAGAAAATCAGGTGAAAATTGAAATGAATATAACTCTTTAGAAAATCTGATGAAAATTTAGGTGAACATAAATCTTAAGATAATTTGATGAAGTTTGAGGAGAATATATATCTTAAGAAAATATAAAGAAATTTGAAGTAAATATATGTCTTTAAAAAATTGATGAAATTAGAAGTCAATATAAGTCTTCAGAAAATCTGATGAAATTTGAAGTGAATATAACTCTTCAAAAAATAAGGTGAAAATTTAAGTGAAGATAAATATTAAGATAATCTTATGAAATTTGAAGTGAATATTAGTCTTCAGAAAATCTGATGATATTTGAAGTGAATATAAGTCTTCAAAAAATCTGATGAAATTTGAATTTAATATAAGTCTCCAGAAAATCTTGTGAATATTGAAGTGAACATAAATCTTAAGATAATCTGTTGAAATTTGAAGTGAATATAAGTCTGAAGAAAAACTGATGAAATTTGAAGTGAATATAAGTCTTCAGAAAATCAGATGAAAATTCAAGTGAATTTAAGTCTTCAGAAAATATGGTGAAAATTGAAGTGAACATAATTCTTAAGATAATCTGATGAAATTTGAACTGAATATAAGTCTTTAGAAAATCAAATGAAATTTTAATTGAATATAAGTCTTCAGAAAATCTTATGAAATTTGATGTGAATATAAGTCTTGTGAAAATCTAGTGAAAATTGAATGAATAAAGTCTTCTAAAATCTGTGAAATTGAGTGAATATAAATCTTAGAATCTCGTGAAATTGAAGTTAACAAATCTTAAGAAATATAATGAAATTTGAAGTGAATATAAATCTTAAGAAAATTGATGAAATTTAAGTGAATATAAGTCTTCGTGAAATCTATGAAATTGGTGAACATAATTCTTAAGATAATCATGAAATTTGAAGTGAATAAAAATCTTAACATAAATCTAATGAAATTTGAAGTGAATATAAGTCTTCGTAAAAATATGGTGAAAATTGAAGTGAATATGTCTTGAAAAATCTCGTGAAATTTGAAGTGAAATAATGTCTCTAAACTCGTGAAAATTGAAGAGAATATAAGTCTTCGAAAACTGGGAAAATTTAGTGAACATAAATCTTAAGATAATCAATGAAATTAAGTGAATATACTAAGAAAATATAATGAAATTTGAAGTAAATATAAGTCTTTAAAAAGTGATGAATTGAAGTGAACATAATCTCGAAAACTGGATGAAATTTGAAGTGAATATAAGTGTTCAAAAAATCTGATAAAATTTGAATTGAATATAAGTCTTCAAAAAATCTGGTGAATATTGAATTGAACATAAATCTTAGGATAATCTGTTGAAATTAGAAGAGAATATAAGTCTTCAGAATATCTAATGAAATTTGTAGTGAATATAAGTCTTAAGAAAATCTGATGAAATTTGAAGTGAATATAAGTCTTCAGAAAATCAGGTGAAAATTGAAAAGAATATAAGTCTTAAGAAAATCTGATGAAATTTGAAGTGAATATAAGTCTTAAGATTATCAGGTGAACATAAATCTTAATTTATGTCTGTAGAGAATATGATGAAAATTGAAGTGAATAGAAATCTTATCATATTCTAATGAAATTTGAAGCGAATATAAGTCTTCAGAAAATCTGGTGAAAATTTAAGCGAATATAAGTCTTCACAAAATCAAGTCAAAATTGAATTAAATATAAGTCTTTAGAAAATGTGGTGAAAGTTGAAGTTAACATAAATCTTAAGAAAATCTGATGACATTTGAAGTAAATATAAGTCTTCTGAAAATCTGATGAAATTGAAGTGAATATAAGTCTTCAGAAATCTTAAGAAAATATAATGAAATTTCAAGTGAATATAAATCTTAAGAAAATTGATGAAATTTGAAGTAAATATTAGTCTTAAAAAAATTGATGAAATTTGAAGTGAATATAAGTCTTCCGAAAATAGGGTGAAAATGGAAGTGAATAAAAGTCTTCAAAAAACTAGTGAATATTGAAGTGAAAATAAATTTTAAGATAATCTGATGAAATTTGAAGTGAATATAAGTCTTCAGAAAATATGGTGAAATTTGAAGTGAATATGTGTCTTCAAAAAATCTGATGAAATTTGAAGTGAATAAAAGTCTTCAGAAAATCATGTGAAAATTGAAGTGAACATAATTCTTAAGATAATCTGATGAAATTTGAACTGAATATAAGTCTTCAGAAAATCAGATGAAATTTTAAGTGAATATAAGTCTTAAAAAAATCTGATGAAATTTGAAGTGAATATAAGTCTTCAAAAAATCAGGTTAAAATTAGAGTGAATATAAGTCTTCGGAAAATCTTGTGAAAATTTAAGTGAACATTAATATTAAGATAATCTGATGAAATTTGAAGTCAACATTGTCTTCAGAAAATCATATGAAATTTGAAGTGAATATAAGTCTTCAAAAAATCTGATGAAATTTGAATCGAATATAAGTCTTCGGAAAATCTGATGAACTTTGAAGTGAATATAAGTCTTCAGAATATCTAATGAAATCTTAAGTGAATATAAGACTTCAGAAAATCTAATGAAATTTGAAGTGAATATAAGTCTTCAGAAAATCAGAAGAAAATTGAAGCGAATATAAGTCTTTAGAAAATCTTGTGAAACTTGAAATGAAAATAAATCTTAGGAAAATCTAGTGAAAGTTGAAGTGAACATAAACCTTAAGATAATCTGAGGAAGTTTGTAGTGAATATAAGTCTTCATAAAATCTGATGAAATTTAAACTGAAAATAAGTCTTTAAAAAATCTGGTGAAAATTAAAGTGAATATAAATCTTAAGATAATCTTATGAAATTTGAAGTGAATATAATCTTCAGAAAATCAGGTGAAAATTGAAGTGAGTATAAGTCTTCGGAAAATCTGGTTAAAATTTAAGTGAACATAAATATAAAGATAATCTGATAAAATTTGAAGTGAACATTAGTCTTCAGAAAATCTGATGAAATTTAAAGTGAATATAAGCCTTCTGAAAATATGGTGAAAATTAAAGTGAACATATAGCTTAAGATAATCTGATGAAATTTGAAGTGAAAACAAGTCTTTACAAAATCTGATGGAATTTGAAGCGAATATAAATCTTATAAAAATTTCAAGTAAATATAACTCTTATAAAAATTGATGAAATTTGAAGTGAATATAAGTCTTCTGAAAATAGGGTGAAAGTGGAAGTGAATAAAAGGCTTCAAAAAATCTGGTGAATATTGAAGTGAATATAAATCTTAAGATAATTTGATGAAATTTGAAGTTAATATAAGTCTTCAGAATATATGATGAAATTATGAATATGAGTCTTCAAAAAATCTGATGAAATTTGAAGTGAATAAAAGTCTTCAGAAAATAAAGTGGAAATTGATTTGAAATATAAATTCTAAGATAATCTATGAAATTTGAAGTGAATATAAGTCTCTGTAAAATATGGGAAAATTATGAATAAAAGTCTTCTAAAAATCAAAAGTGAAATTTGAAGTAAATATAAGTCTTCAAAATTGTGGAAATGAAGTGAATATAAGTCTTCTGGAAAACTGTGAAAATTTGAATGAAATATTAATATTAAAATTTGATGAAATTTGAAGTGAATATAAGTCTTTAAAAAAATGTATGAATTGAAGTGAATATAAGTCTTCAAAAAATCTGATGAAATTTGAAGTGAATATAAGTCTTCTTTAAAACTGGGAAAACGATGAATATAATTTTAAGATAATCTGATGAAATTGAAGTGAATATAAGTCTTTAAAATATGGTGAAATTGAAGTGAATATAAGTCTT